>MNCI01010611.1:9418-27730 GCA_015680685.1 Gnetum montanum | reverse complement strand
AACTAGAAAGACATGCACCCATGCCTAAAGGTCCCCTCTAACTAAAGTNTAGTTTGACATGTTGGAATTCTTGGATAGATTCTTTTTAGTTGGTCCTTAACTATTCATAACCATTAATCAACTATGGGGCCCACAAACTCCTTAGTTGGGGTTATGCAATGGTAACAAGGGTAGATGCCTGTTATGGGGAGGACCCACTTACATATCTCTTAGTTTGATTAGTTAAGTTCCTTACTTTAGGCATTGTTACAATCTTATCTTTCACATATTCTGTTGTGCACACCACTCCATGCTCCTTCTACTCTTATGTTCAATTTAATTTTACCATTTTCCTAATTTTCTTAATTTTTGGGACTTCAACACCCTCTTCTCACATTTTCACCATGTTCATGGCTATTTGGGCTTCCATTTGATCCTAATTTTGTTCAAAATCTCTTTGTAATTTTTAAGTTTTGACCAAGTCAATGAAAGTCAATAGTGGTCAATAGCTACGTTGATGAGGCCCTATCAACACAATACAAAAATACTATAACTACTAGTAAACACTTAGGAAATTTTCACATTTGGTCCATAATTCCCAAGGAATTTTTACAATTTTTAGAGCCCAAAACCTTCTCGAGTCGATAACTCTCACACCATTTATCCAAATCACCCCATTCTTCAACCCTGCAATTACCAGAGGTAAGCTCTTATTCATGGGGGTAACAAACCCCAAGGTTTTGATGATAGTTTTTTTGAAATTTTTTCTAACTCCCCTAAAGGGTTAAGTAATAAATGCTATTAAATCATTAATTTTGAGAATTTAACCCTTCCAAAAACTTTGGCAAACCAAATATTAAATTAATAATTAACTACTTAATCTATCCAACCATAATCACACCTTAGCCAAATGTAATCCCCTCATGAGACAAGGTATTCCAGTCATTCTAAGTTACATAAAAATTACTAATCCATTGTTATGTGTTATTAAAAATTGCATCAAAATAGAAGAGACCGTAGGAGGAGGAACCATCACAACCACGGGAGAAGCAACCTAGAGGAGGAAGAGGCCAATAAGAACATGGCCAAAAATAGGCTAAGGTAGCCCACATAATAGGAACTCTCAAAGATGAGGCTAAGGTAGAATTTTTCTGATAGATTCTTGAAGAGATAGCCACATATAAACATTCATAATGAGGCAAAGTGCCAGGCCCTAAACCCAAACTGGAATTCACACCTACACAGGCCTATCTCAACATAATTGGAAGCTGTGAGGTCCAACACTCAATTCTCCAAGAACTAAATTTCAATCCATTTCTTGAACAAGCTCCAAAAGATGTCAAAACATAAATGCAAGCTCTCCTGTGTGGTCAATCACTTCCAATGGGGAGTGGTACATGGGAGAAACATATCTCTTCCGGAATAATAGGAAAGTAGGATCCACTATGAAAATCAACGACATCCAAGTGCCCTACTCAATGGAGGCCATTGCATAGGTCCTTGGGTTCCCAAACACAGGAACACAATTGGTAGAGTTGTCAACACAAGGTGATCCCGAAGCAAAGGAGTAGATGCAGTAGTGTTATGGGGTTGACCGCAAGGAGTTTGTCCCTCTTACACTGACAAAGTGAGTCTATTTTAAGATAGCAACCTACCACCTCAATCCAACAGTGAGGCCCAGTAAGGTAACAGCCTTCTCCACCCAAGCCTGTGCTACTTTAAGTGGTAAATGTTTAGCAAATCTTCCACAACTAATCTATCTAGAGATAGAAAAGTGCTTCAAGAAGAATGAATGTGGAAGAAAGACCTTGCCCTTTTCCTACTTGATCAGAAAACTATGTAAAAGGGTAGGGATAGCCTACTATGCAAATGATACACTTAAACATGCTCTTAGTGCTTTCTGGGCTGAGATGACGAAGGATAATAGGACTACCACAATCATAGAAGAGGAGTAACAACATCCACCTCCACAACCTACTCATGAGCAAACACTAGAGGCCTCCACTACAGTTGAATGCATGCAAAAAATCTAAGAGTAGCTCTTGTAACAACAAGAGTAGTAGGTAGGAACTAGTGGTGGAGATCCATCTATGTACAGACAAACCATGAGTCACCTCAAAGAATTGGCTCATACCCTAAACCTATCTACCCAACAAATGCAGTTGCCTACAAGGTCAAATCCAAGTGCTCAATAGGTAATGATGTCTCTCTCTTAGCATCATCAATTCCTAGAAATCTCTAAGAAAGTCACTTCTTCTTTGATATGCTTGGAGGAGGGTGAAGAGGCAATCGTATTGGTGATGCAACACTAGGGGCAAGAGACAGCTACAGAGATCATTGCTAATTGAGTTGTTGAGGCATTAAATGCACCTACGGTGCCTAAACCAAATGTTTCTACACTAAGAGATGTGTAGGCATGCGTAGAAAAAATATTTAGAAGATTTTATCCATTAATAGCAAGAGTAGCTTGCCAAGGCAAACGTAGAACTGAGGAGATTGGCAATAGATAATTGCAACCTCTCCATGGAAGAGGTTTGCACCTTACACTAGAAGTTAGCTATTGAGATTGTTCCCTGGACGAATGAGTCTCTAAAATTCAAGAAAGTTAAAAATCATTATAGAGACCAAGTTGGCCTACAAAAGGAGATGAATGAAAAGAAATTCCAACTGATGAAGGCAAAAGTTAATGAGGCCCTCCAACAACTATAACAAGGAAAAGAATTATGGCAACCTATCATCAATGAGATTGATGCCTACAACAAGGTAGAAATTCACATGAAGGAGTTGCAAATTGAAGAGATGAAAGAGTACATGAAGTTGTCCAATCTTGGTTATGCAAACCTAGAAATACTGATTGATAGATGACCATGGTCTAAACTTGAAAAGCATGTCGCCAGCTTGTACTACTTATATGAGGCTGAGTTCAAGACCCATAAAAACACCAAGCAGAAGCTTGCAGTTGTGAATGCTAAACTCGAGGTTCCCAAGGGAAAATTAATCATAGAGAACCTAGCCAAAATAAAGAATGACTACTAGGCACTGCAAGACATACTTCAAGAATTTGACATTAAGTGCAAGTAATTCATGGCCTAGTTTGTCAATGTGAAGAAGCTCTTTCCCATTTTGTCTTGTCCTTGGGATGTTCCAACCCTAGCCCACATCAAAAAAGCTACATGAATTGTGAATGATCCTAGGAGTAAATAAGAGAAAATAAATGCATTAATGGATGCTTTTTTCCTTTCACCTGAAGTAGTAGTAGCAGCAAGATAGCCACAGTTACCTCTACAACCACACATGCTTGAAGCTGGTGAAGGTCCCTAAGAACCTTAGGAGCCACCACAGCCTGGGGCTATCTAACCTTCTCCATCAACTTCATGCCATCAAAGAACATAATGTCTAGTTTTGAAGAATCATGTCATGGTGTTTAATTTTGTGTCATGAACACCATAATTTTTATAATGTGTTGATCTATACATTGGGCACTCAGTCATTATGTCCATTTTATCTTGTTTTGTTTTGTTATGTCAAAGTCAGTCAATAATTCCATACCTTTTTAATTTTGTAAAAAACTCAAGGACAATTTTTTATTCAGTTCTAGGGGTATGATGAGTTTTGGTTTGTTGCATTGACTAGGCCCCATCGACAAGGCCCCATCGACGCAGTCTATTGCATCAACGAGGCCTCGTCAATGTAGTCAATTGCATCAACATAACCTTGTCAATGTAGGGGTCTATTCTGGACTATAAATACAAGCCATCAGCTACATTTATGGTAATCAAATCTCATAGTAGTACCAAAGCTATTGTAATTTGTCTATTTGAAAGTTAGAATAATTTTCCCGAGTGCCCACTATAGGAGTCATTAAGTGTACAGATCTTTATTCCAGCATTGTTGTACCTGAGCATGATAGTGTGTGCGGCAATAAAGACAAGCTTTCTAATAAACCTTGTAGCATTCTAGATTGATTAAATATTTCATTTATGCATTTAATGTTTTCAATTACTTATTCAATGTTTTCTAGAAATTGAACTAATTGAGATAATTGAGAAAGATAAGCTAGATAGATTAAATACATAAGTACGACTATTTCGAGCATAACATATGTATTCACTTAGTAACCATAACAACGCTATTGCTTCATATGCTGAGTAGGATAGCACTTGGTAACCCAATAGTGGATACATGCGTTTAGCACATGTATAGAAAGTGGGACTAGATACTTATGTTAGAATTAGCTAAGGACTAGTAGGTTAGTTACATTGAATTAGCCATTAAATTACCTTGTCGTTATCTCTATTCAAGCACCAAGACTATAAAACATAAAACTATAAAAATTGTATGCCTCAGTTACACTTAACCATACCATGTACTTTACAAGTGTAATTGTGAAGATAATGAATGACCTTAGGGCAAAGTTCACTGTCTAGATGACTAGTGCACTAGAAACTATAAAGTCCACAAAATTTGACTGGATCATGCGTGAATGCTTGTGATTCATATGCTTGAGCATAGGAGGTACCTTTCCACTCATCAACCAAAAAGGGAAAGATTTTTGACCTTTTGATATTTCAAAACCTTAAGGAAATGGAAAAACATAGAAGGTTTATAATAGATGATGATTTTGTAGTATATGAATTAGAACTCCACAAAGAGATTTGAGAACTCAAGGAAACGAGATCTATGTCAAGATGTCAAAATGAAGACTACATGGGTAAGATGAAAGCATGGATGAAAATGAAGTCTACAAGTCAAATGTAGATGCTCCAATGACTACCAAGAAGATAAATTGACAAGAGAAATTCTTGTAATCCAAAGTTCAAAAGTTAGGTATACATCTTGGAAAAACAATAGACATCTAACCTCAATAATAGATGTCTCACTCTCTAAGAAGATGTCTCTCCTACATTGAGGACAATCTCAAATAGACATCTCAACTTTGAAGTACACATCTACACTAGCCATTTGATAGCCATTGCATGAATTTTTAGAAATTTTTGGAAACTCCAAAGCTATAAGATGATGTCAAAATCTTGGGAATTATGTAAGTATTGTACACATAAAAGATCTTAATTATCAATTCTAAGCAATTCTATTCCTTCTCTTCATTGTAACATCATTTTCTTGATCGCAATTGTACTAAGAATCAAGTACAAAGATTTGTATATTTAGTTACATTCTTTCTTTATTTTTTTCTTTCTTTCTTGTAGCCCTATGAGGTTGATGTGCTTCTTGTGATAAGATATCCTTATTGAGCTTGTCAAGATCCTATGGGATTGAATGGTTTTGTAGCATCAAAACACTCCAAAGTAGAGCTTAATTTTGTAAAGGTTGTTGAATCCTATAAACCACATTTTGAGATTGTTAATACCTTTCATAGCTTAAAGCTTATATAGGAAGTGTAGATGTACCCAAGTTGGAAAACCATGTAAAATTTTGTGTGTTTTTCTAGCTAGTGTAATTTTAATTGGGAAACTTGTTCAACCCCCCTTCTAAGTTCATAATCCTTACTAAGTTTGCTAATGCTAGAAAATTAAGAAGGGGTTATAGTATCTGAGTTGTAATCACCATTGTAAAATTAAAATTATTTTTATTTAGTTTTCTCTAGCATACGATGGCAAGGATGCTACACATTGCAATAACAATAATAAAAAATAATTTTCCAAGAAGAAAGGATCACACTACAAACTACACTGCAACTAGAGACATAAAATGGGTGGTTTTGCTAGAAACTAGTTGTAGCATAGATGTTGCAATAGGTAAAACCAAAAATAATTTTTGATTAAATTGTTAAAATACACTATTGGTAAAAATAGAAAAATAGTACAATAGGTTTAGATAAAGAATTTAGATGGAGGCCCTTATTCTAACGCTAGAAACTATAGCAACAAAAACATTTGGTGCTAGAGGGCTAAAGATCCCCATTAGAACAATTTGACCTATAGATCCATAGGCCTTGAAAATGATCTATGAGTTTGACAAACAATCTGATAGATCACTTAAGGACTTGAACATCTATTATCAAGTGTTAAAAAAATATAAACAAACAAGAAAATATTCTTTAGATGAAACTAAAACTGAAATACAATTGTAGGCTATATAGAAGAAAATGTGGTACAACACTACCAAAAAAATTGTAATTAAATGTTTTAAAATACTATAAAAAATGAATTCCAAAAATGAAAATTTGGGATTTTAAAGCCTATGATTACAATAATGAGCTTGGATTCTAATATAGAAGGCAAGATGTATTTTGTAGTCTCCTCTCATGAATCTGGCGTTGCTTAGTCTGGCTACAAATTGGTTCTATGTGTTAGTGTCTCTGTCCTATGGAATGCTAATGGTGGTCATCGTGGACTCTTAGGCATTTCCACTGCTCAATGGTTTCAAGTTCAATGTAGATGCCAAATGCCAAAGGTCCTTACGATGAAGTAGATTCTAGTTTAAATAAGCCACTAATGTCCTAATTCATAGTTGATTGTTTCTATCATGATTGTTGCAAACATCCTAAAAATTTTATCATACCTAGTACACATTTGTATGTTGTCTAGTGTCAATGTTAATGTTGGTACCATGAAGCCATGATGCTAGCATTATCATCCATAACATGAGGCCATGATATTAACATTAGCATCGGTAACATGAGGCCATGATATTAGCATCAGAATTGGTAAATGAGGCCATATTGCTAGAGTGATTGTCAGTGTTAGTAGCATGAGGCCATCACACTAGTGTATTTGGAGAAAAAAGGAAACTATATCTACCTTTATTTTTCCACCAAATTATAAAGAATTTTGGCTATGGATTATAATATGAATTTCTTTAAGGTGTTTCACCCATGGTAGTGTTTCGTATTCTTTGTTGATGTCACTCAGGTCAATCATCCAAACACCATAAAGAAAATTCACATTATTCTTAAGAAGCCTAATAGCCAAGAATTTTTCATTATGATTTCATGGAAATTTAAAAGTAGAAATAATTTCCTATTTTTCTATCAAAAATCCTATGTTGTGACCTTATTTTGGCAAATTTTTCGATAATTTCTCACGTGTAAAATGAAGTTTATAATCCAAAAGTTGTAAATTTCATTTAATCCAATGTTTGAAAGCTCAAAATGATAATAAATTACCAAAATTGGTAGCAAAAGCTCAAAATGTGGTGGCATACATCTTGGATTTTGTGCCATCAAATTTGGCAAGAAAGGATTCATACATTAGTGGTTCATATGCTACGTTCTTTGGGTGTTAAAAGTGTGAAATACATTCGTGTTTCATATCCAAAAAGTCAAAAACATTGGTGTACCATACATTGCATATTTTTACAACCAAAAGCTTTCTAAACATTGCAAAATTTATCAAAATTCATCCATAATTAAGTCAACTAAAACATCAGCATATCCATACCCTATTTAAAACAAAGATTGCATCTTTTGGGGACTTTATGGATCATTTTCTTTCAACTGAACTAAAGACTTTTGAAGCAAAGAAAAAATCTAAAAGTGCATAGCCATTTCTAATTAGTGCAAATCACCATATTATAGAGAACTTGTAGCAAATAAAGTTCAAGACCAAATTTTTTGGAATATATGAGCATGGATCTAATTGCAAAACATACCCTATTATCTACATCAACCACCAAAGCTATTCTTTGTACTCTTGGGCCTTTAAAGCCCACAACTTGTATTCTTTGAATCTTGGTTTTCATAAATTTTTTTATCACATTTAAATACAAATTTTACAGTTTTCTTTGTTTGCCACATTTATTTTGCATCTCTTTATTATTTGGCTCGGTGCTGAGATTACCACCTTCTTTACATCCTTTTATATTTGGTAATATAGTTTCAAGTCCTTAGGTAATCTACAAGACCATTTGAGGCACTCTAGATTCTTTTTCGAGGCCTGTGGATCCAAGGTTAAATCATTACACACTAGGATTTTTGATTTTTCAAGCATCAAATTTTCCAACTATTACACTTTTGTTTTCTATTTTTGTATACTATTATTTCTACTACTTGGCATTATATTTATTCTTTCTTTCTTTCATCCCCTCTTCTCATATGTTTTCATTCCTCTCTAGATTCAGCATTAGTAAGGTTGAATGAGTTTCTCTTCTCCAATGCAGTAAGGGAGTGTTGAGTGTAGAGTGATGTAAGATGTATGAAATCTACATATCAATAAGGTGAGAAAGAGGTTAGCTTTATAGATCTAGCCATGTCTCACTTCTATGACATATCATCCCACTATTGGTATATTTGTGATGTCCTTGGTATGCTTCCCCTACTTTTTATTACTTTCTCTTTTTGCTTTCCGTTATTTCCATTTCTTTCTCTATTTCTTTCTCTTTTAATACTTAGCATTGGTGATGTCAAGTGAGCATATCTACTGAACTCTAATAATGTTTTTCTTAATAAAATGGAGTGGGTTAGAGAGAGTGTTATCTATATTTTCATGTGTGTCCATGAGATCCAACCATTCTCCACTTCTATGGCATAACACTCCACCATAGGTGTATCAACAATGTCCCAGATTTTCTCCCCTATCATCTCGTTTTGTTTAATCCTCTTGTAGGTATCTACCAACTCATTTCTTTTCTTGACACATTCTCCTTCAACTTTTTAGTAGTATCCATCAAAAGGGAATAATTTTGTATCCACTTTGGCATTTTCTACATAATTTAAAGTCATGGGTATATTCTATGTCTTCTCATATTAAAGCCATCTTTAACAATTCAAATTTAACATCCTACATCATCTATAGCATAGTTTCTAGATCTTTATCTTTAGCTTTCCATAAGTGATATCTCATGTCATTAGATGCTATTTTGGCTCTTATTCTATGGCATTCAATTTTAATATTTAACATTGTCTCTAGCATTGATTCTAACTTTAGCTTTTAACATACAATATCAAACTCACTTTTGAAGTCTAGCATTACATTTTTCTTTTTTAGCTAATCAACATTCAACATTAGCTAGCTTTTTGACATCTGATGTTAATTTTTTATTTGACATCCAATCATAATTTTTATGGCAATTATCTACATGTTAATTCTTCTATCCATTTCTAGAATCTTCCAGAAGATTCTATGAACCACAATGCATTGTTACTTAATAATCTACAAGGAATTATCAGTTTATAAATAGAAGGATACTTCTGAAAAAAAGGGGGGGAGGTGTTGTTGACCTTTGGAACCTTCATTTGGCATTTTCAGCTAGTAATTTTGCTTGACTCATTAACTTTCTCTCTATTACTCAACATATTTAATGTTCTTGGTAATTGGTAATTTGGAAACACTTTCCAAAGTTTCTACCTCTGCAAAACAACTATCCCCCTACTAAGAGATTAGCCTCTAACTTCTTTCCCTTTTTCCTACTAACACATTGTATCCCTTTTGTGTTGTCCTCTGAACACATAAAGAATTACTTATAATAAAGTCAACATACTCATCTACTCGCTTTCTCTACTTGGTTAGTTTTTGAATCTATAATTATTCTTCTTACATCTACATCAAGAACATGCATCAATGAAATAATGGAATAATATATCTTCTCATTGAATCACTCCAATCCCTAGTACATCTCTTGCAACATTTTTAGCAAGTTCTCATTCTCTAATTTCTATTGTAATTTGGATCTACCAATTTTAGTTGTTTCTATTTCTAGTATTATGCAAATATATTTTTTGAATGTTCCCTCTTGGAATTTGAATATTAAGAAAATATATCTTTTTTGTTTTACATACTATTTTCTAAATGCTCTTACTACCAACCACACACATGCTCTTTTTGCACTACATGGTGCCTTTTTATTTCATTTTGGGTTATACACATTTTCTACATATTTTTCCTCTTATTTCTCTCAATTATTCCATGCATTTACATTTTCTCCCTCTATGTAATACCTACTAATGCTTAGTGAAAATATTTAGCTTAGATTTTCAGATTTTTTCCAATGATCTACAAGTTCTCTTTTGATTTGAGGAAAATTAGTTGAAAAATTGGGTTTCTTGGATCATTTAGTGGTCATGAGACTACTTGGCTCAGTTTCATGTTAGGTTGTGTTGGATCTTAGATTATGACAATCCTTACAGCAATACTTGTAGACTTATAAAATTTTTGGTTTCAATACCACCCAATACATAGAGATTTTTGCAATCTTTCTTCCTACCTAGTACTTGTAAAAATTTTGATTATTCATTTCTACCCCACCTTCCATATTCTTAGAAATTTTCTCTTCCTTGCCCCCACTACTTGATTAAATTTTTATCTTCTCCTACCCTTTGCCTCTCCTAATACTTAAAAAAAACATTTTCTCCCATCCTGCATTAGCACTTAGCTAAATTTCTATCTTTCCCCTACTCTCTTCTTGTCCTAGTACTAAGAAATTTGTTTGCCTCCTAATCTAACTTACCTAGCTAACCCTATAAATACATAAGGACCTAGCCCTACCTACCTCAAGAGCATGATAATCTACCTATCATTATCATAGATAACTCTTCTTGCCCATAAGATCCCAAGCTCACACTAAAACCTAATTTCTTACCTTTACCTCAGTCCTTCAAAAATAAAAAGAAATAATTTGAAATGGATCTAGGACACTCTACGTAGGATCAACACTACCATGTGTTAATGGTGACCTACCCACCAACAACAACATGCACCAACGGTAGTGTCATGATTTGCTACATGCTAATAGCACTATGTATGTTGAAGCCATGTAATTTTGTTGCCTACTGGAATCACATCAATTATACACACATCTTGGTTTTGTTCCTCCTACTCCTTTCATCACAAACTTTTTTCTAACAAACGATGAAAAATAACACCCTAAGGATTATGCAAGGACATGCCAATAGCACTATGGAACCTAGCTTCAACCACTACTACTAGTAGCCATCCCCACCATAGGCATTTTGCATATCATGTAGGTTTTTCCTTCATTTTTCCAAAAAAATAAAAATGGCCAAAATCTTATTCTTTTCTACATCCTTGCTCTTATCCTTTCTCCCTTCGAAATAGCATTAATGCTACCTCCCTCCACCTTCCATCGACTCCTAGAAGGTAGGTCAATCTTCCAAGAACATTCACCTACCTCCAAGGATGTAGATATATCTTTCTCCCTATTATCTTTTTGTGCTTTCATACCCCCAAAATCCCAATTTTTTATTTTCTACCTTTTCACATGAGGCACAATGCTAACATATAGGTGTAGCCAGCTAATGCAAGTTGTCACATCCTGCACAAGCCCATGCTAGTGCAAGCTAGCTTCATGGGCACCATGACAAACTATACATGTATACTAGCTAATGTTGCACCTGGAAACTCATGTCACCATGAACCCCATGATCCTTGCCTATGTGCCACCAACATAGGAAAACTTCTCCCTCTTTTCATCCTTCTTTCCCACATCCTTGTAAATTAACAAAAAAGCAAAGAATAAGTAAGCAAAAATAGGATAACTTACTTGGATCATACATGTAACATAAGCTAGTCCACCCTACTCCTTCTTGTTCTATTAGTGAGTTCTTCCTAGTAGAACATCTTATCATGCTTTCCACTCTTCCCTCTCTATGATGCCATGTCTCCTCTCTCTAATCAAGCCTCTAAGCCTTCTCTCCCAAGCTACAAAAGAAAAATGGTAAAATGACCTTTCATTTTCCTACCTCTTACTTTTTATGTTCTCTTTTCCTTTTTCTCTCTTACAAAAATTATTCTATCTTCCCACTCTTATTCATTTGGGATCTTACATCCCCAAGAGATACCAAAGAGTTGTATCATCTTCTCACCTCTATTTGTGGCCTCTAGGACTTCACCCTCTCATAACCTAGTAGCAACCTGGCTAGCCTTATATTCTAATTCACCTTACCCCATGTGGACCTCACACACTCTTCATAACATATTTCCTATCAAAATTAACTTATAAGCATGCCAAAAATTATAAATTTTTCTAGCTTTCCCCTTACTTGTGCATTCATTTTTAATTTTTTCTAACTCTAGCATTTCTTCACTCTTCTTCCATCTCACTGTCCTCTTTTCTCATGCTTGTAGGCCATGAACCTAGCATTCTTAACCATCTTGTCCCACAACCAAGTTACCAAAGTTCTTAAAAAGGATTTGATTGACTTATCTTTCTTATGTCCTTCTAATCCCATAGATTGCATCATCTCAACACTTATCATTAGTGAGGAAGATTTGATTTCTCAAGCTAACCTTCTATTTTTGGACTATGAGCCTATTTCAACCAATGAGCCCCTCATAGAACTTGCCATTACTAATCACTAAAATAAGAAAAAGACCCTGAAACAAGAGGCTACCTTGTCCAAAAACATTAAGTAATTCATCTTACAAATACTTAGAAAACATTTTATTATCTTTATCTGGAACTATGATAATATGTTAGCTTTTGATTCCACTTTAATTTAACATAACATCATCCTTAGAAAGAATCTAAGCTTGCAGAAAAAGTGTGAAAGGTCAAAATTTACTTAGACTTACCCATCAAAGACAAGATCATCAAGCTTTATAAAGCATGTGTCATGCACCCCATAGACTACTTATAATAGATATCCAACATGGTTGTTGTCCCTAAGAAAAATGATATCATCAAAATATGCATTAACTTGCATGATCTTAACAAAGTAACCTTGAACGATGACTTTTCATTACCCAAAATTGATGAGCTCATAGACCTAATGACAGATCATGCTTTACTTAGTTTTATGTATGGATTTTTAGGCTATAATCAAATTTAAATTAATCCCAAGCATCAACACTTTACAACTTTCATGACCCAATGAGGAACTTTTTGCTACACAAAGATGTCTTTTACACTCAAGAATTCCAGAGCAATATATCAATGATTCATGACCTTTATCTTTGGTAACATGATGTTTAAAACTATCAACAACTATGTGGATGATCTAATAGTTAAATCCATCATCACAAAAAATCATCCAACTAATCTAGATATGGTCCTAGCATAATGCAATAACTATAACCTCTGATTTAATCCCAAAATTTGTATCTTTAATGTATAGAGAACCAAAATAGATAAAAGTATTGCAATAGACCTTGAAAAGGTTAAGGAAATCATGAACCTCCAACTACTCAAGTACTTAAAAGACATGTACATCTTATAAGAAAAACTTCAATCCATTTACTATTGCATATGTAATCTAACTGATTAGTTTCATTCTCTCTCTAACCTCCTTAAAAAATTAACTACTTTCAACTAGGACTCAAAGTATCAAGAATTATTTAATGTAATTAGGCATGCTCTCACCAATCTTCCAATCCTTCATTCTTCTCAATTTGATTTTCATTTCTATCTTTATCTCTCCAACTTTAACCATTCCATTGCAGCTATGCTTTACCAATAATCTAAAGATGTTGTGAATCCTTCTATCTACTATATCTTTAATTCCTTTTATAATTATGAGATTCATTACATGGACATAGAAATATCTTTCTTAAAAAACTCTTACCTAGGCCTTACCTTTTCCCTTAAGAAATGGAGATACGACTTACTAGAGGTAAATATTCATGTGATCTACTAAGATAACATCCTACATTCTATTGCTTAACAACTGCATGGAAAAATGGAAAATATCAATCACTGAGTTTGACTTATTCTACTTTGTCCAATATTTCTTTAAAGGTAAATCCATAGTAAATCTCCTTATGGAAGCCCCACTATCACAACCTTCCATGGTCATCATTCAACCTCTACTTGAGGAACTAAGTGAAAACAAAGCCATTCCTCTTTCAACTCCAATGTTGACATATGAGGATTTTAATTCACACTTGTATTTTGAAGGTACTCATATAGTGCAAGATTCTAACATTGTTTGTGTTCTTCATCATCAAGGTATGGGCCCTATTTATAAAAATTACAAGTTTAATTTTCCATGTACTAATAACATAGTTGAATATAAGCATCTTGTTAGAGGTTTACTCTTAATAAGCTTTCTATTCATGGTGACTCTCAACTAGTCATACACTAAGTAAATAACAAATACTCTTACAAGGTTGAACAAATTTAGTCTTATCTTGACTTAGTGAAAAATTTGATTTTGCAATTTAATGAATGTTTACTCATGCATATTCATTATTTGAAACACATGCTTGCTAATGCCTTAGCTACTTTTTCTTTCCTCACTAATCATATTTTTCTCAAAGATCACTTAACTCATTCAACCTAAGAAACACCAATAACCTTATAGACATATAATGTATAGGCTTAGTTAACTTAGAACAACACGAACAATACCAAGACATCATACAATACTTACAAACTAGAGAAACTCTTGAATATTTATCAACATCACAAAAGAACACTCCATCTAAATATTCTAAATATTTTTATATTGTTGAACCTTGTATTTTACATCATATTTCCACATCAAGTGTTCTTCTACATTATCTACATCATGAAGAGGTATAATAAATTTAAAACTAGGTTTATTTAGGTATACATCATGATGATTTAGATTCATCATCTCTGGTAGCTTGTATTATTTCCCTTAATTATTGATGATATACGATGTCTAGAGATGCATATATGATAATTGATATTTGCGATACATGTAAACGTCATGCTTTGCTTAATTATGTTTTATCACAAGAGCTTAGTACTTTTAAAATCATGTGACCTTTACAAAAGTAGGGGTTGGATCTCATAAGCTTCATCAATCCCCACTTTTCCATTAGTTATCAATTCATCCTAATAGTTATAGAGTATATTACCAAGTAGGCTAAAGCTACTTCCTTAAAATCTATCATTTCCAAGTAAATTTTTTATTTCATCTTGAATTATATAATCACCCACTTTAGTATTTTCCTCCAAATTATTAGTGATAATGGATCCCAATTCATGATCAATGAGCTTTCCAAGTTCTATGAGCGATATCAAATCACCCAATCATTCTTAGCTACATACTACCTATAATCCAATGGTCAAACTAGGTCAACTAATAAATTTCTAATCCATTTTGTCAAAATCATGGTTAACAAATTCCAACATAATTAGCATAGCTAGTCATCCCATGCTTTTTGGGTTTATCAAATCATCTTCAAGACTGCAACTTTTCAAGCTCCTTTCATGCTCACCTATGGATCAAAATCTATACTCCTAGTGGACCTACATACGACTTCACTTTGATCAGCCTTAAGCAACTACATGAAAAATGAATAGAATGATAACATATAGTGTGTTGAGCTAGATATCCTAGAAGAAAACTACAAAAAAATAGTAATTAATATTTAGAACCATCAAGAGTCTATGTGTTATCATCCTGAAAAGCATGTCAAATTGAAAGAAATCAAGGAAGGTGATCTTAAGGCATTTTCCTAATGCCAACACTTCCAGATTCTTTCCAAATTAGTAAGATCCCTTTTATTATTCTTAAAAGCCTTGGTAGCAAAGCATGCTACTTGGAAGATTCATATAGAAATCAATATCTAGATCCTATGAATAGAACTTAGCTTAACCAATACTACATTTAAGGATTTAAAAAAAAGATAAATACATCTCAAGTTTGCTCTAATATCTTCAATAATTTTCTTATATTTTATTGCACTATTCTTTATCCCCTTCCTATCTTACTTTTTCTCTCTTCTCTCTCTCTCTCTCTCTTTATTTTTTCTACTATAATTATATTGTGTCCCTCTCATACAATTTCATCTATCTTCCTTAATCTCTACTTATCTTGTTATGCTAATATTTCTTCTACATTCTACAATAAACTATGTTGAGAATATTTATTAGCAATCTATTTCATATAGTGAGTAATGAGTGTCCATCATTTTTAATTGATATAAGTATGTGTTGAATTTGAATGGAATAGAAATAAATTTATCAAGCTATTAATACCAATGATCATTAGAGTATGGGATTTAGTCATCCCAACTTCAATGACATGCTACATTATCTTGGCGTATAGGCAATGTTCGTCATTTCTTCCTTTATTTTATTTAATTCTCATATTCATAACTCCATATTTCATGTTTTTCCTCTCATTTTTCTCTATTCTTCCTCTAACTTCTCTTTTGTATCTCATATCCTTTCCTCTCATTCAAACATGAATGAAAACTGAGTAATTTTGTTCTATTCCAGTAATGGTGTGTTAAGAGCATAAGTAGAAAAAAAGGTGTGGACACCATCATTGACATCCTTCTACTCATATTGTGTGTAGGATCTAGCAATGCTTCATTTTTGTGGCATAGCATCATTCTCATTCCTAGTATATTATCAACGTCCTAATGTTCTCTCCATCTCTCATTTTTTTCTTCCCACTTCTTTATTTTATAGATACATTAATTCATCCATTCATTTTCTTCTTGATGAATCCTCCTTATCCATCAAGGGTGGTTAAGGTTACATCCACCTTTTTTAATTCATCATGAATCAAGACTAAGTGTGATTTTCACAATGTTACACTCAAGTTCAAGTAGCAAACTTCAGCAATTCAACATCTTAATTCATTTTATTAACTCTCAGATATCACAAAGCACCATCCTCATTCATAATCCAACTATGAACTTCATTCTTAGTGATTCTAAAGAAAGATCAAGAATCAAAATTTTTCAAAGTATTGGAGCTGACACTAATTCTATGTTAGTAACAACCTTGGTTATATCACCTACATAATACTACATATTAGCATCCAATTAGATCCTATGGAACCTCAAACGATGCATCCTAGGATCCCATGGCATTTTCACAATCTTGATTTTTCGATACAAAGACCCCAAAACCTAAAATTTGTCTAACTCTAGTTCTATTCTGTAGCCTAAATAGGATTCACAACATCCCCAAGGTTTATTTCACTTATAGTTTAACTCATCTCATGTCTTTTTAGACTCTCAAGAAACCTGTCAATGATAGTTTTAGCACTCAAAATGCTAATGTTGGCAAGTTTAAGGATGGTCTTGATAGTTTTTGGCTAAAAATTTTCTATCACTAGCAATATCAATGTTAGTATTAGCGTCACCCTACTAACATCATCACCTTCTTAAACCCTTGAGAATAATTTTTGGTAGGTTTCCTATGGTCTCCAAACTCCTTGGCATCCTACTCCTAACATTAATTACAACATCTTGAATATTCACAATATCAACTTCACAAATGTAAATAAAAAATTTCAAGTCCCACTGATGCTAATACTAATGTTAATGTTAGCATCAACACATGTGGGATTCATATTTTGACATCCTTAACCATCACATCCTACATTAAATAGCATTCCTTGGTCTTACAGGCTCCTCGATATCACCTGAGTACTAATCAACATCAATTCAAAGGTCAAATAAGATCCCATAAGCTTGAAAATACAACTTGGACAAGATAATAAAAATTATCCAAGTGGTTCCAACATTAATGTTAGTGTTAAAATTAATACTCTATGGAGCTACATCTTGTTACTCTTGACCTACGTCCTCATATTTTAACTATAGTCTTAGGCATTGTCTTGGCAGCATTCAGCCTCAATGTGGATGGAAAATGAAGCCTCAAAAACTTAAAACTCTAAATTGGTCAAAACTATAGATTTTTGGCTAACTGGTGCTTGTGCTTATACTAATATTAATGTTAACATCATCATTAGTATCACCATCCTTAATAAATTTATCATATCATCCTATACCTTCAACTCAATGTTCAACATTATCCCTTAATCTCAAGGGGCTCCTTAGTAGCACCTCAACATCATTCAACATTAGATTGATCATCAAATAAAGCTTTGGAAGGCTTAGACTAGTACTTGGATAAAACTACTTAAATTTTTTTGGTGTTAGAGATGTTGATGCTGATGTTAGCATCGATGTTAGTGTCACCTCTATAGAGCACTAAAATGGCTAAAAGAAAAGGTCAATCATGTTATTATGGAACTCCAAATCAAATTTAGGTAAACTACACTTAACTCTAAGATCATAGTTAGTAACCCTAAGTTGAAATGTATAAGCCTAGGCTATAAATAGAAGTTTAAAACAAAAATTCTAGGCCTATTTCTTAAGATATATGATGGGACGCAATATCGCATGGGCCACGATATCGCATCCCACGTGATATCGCGGCTCCCCTGTGATATCACATATGCGATATTACATGGGCCACGATATCGCATCCCACGCAATATCACAGCTCACCCACGATATCGCATACGTGATATCGCGGTGCACTGCCAAGTCTATAAATAAGAGGCGACTCTCCCTTGTTTCTAAGTTTAGGCCTAAACCGTAGTGAAACTTTGGCAGTTTTACCTCTCTAGAGATAGAATAATTTCCATGTTCCCACAATAGAAGCTCCAAAGTGAACAAATATTTATTCGAGCAAATATTGTAC
>MNCI01010610.1:16467-28500 GCA_015680685.1 Gnetum montanum | reverse complement strand
GCACTTTCACCATTCAAAAAATGCAGCATATTAACCACCAACGTACGAAGCTTTTCTTGCCAAATTTGATGTAACATTTGGGCTATTTTCATGGCCCAAAAACCAACATGTATACCACCAACGTTTTTAGGTATTTGTTGTGAATTTTGGAAATGTATTAGCATTTTGAGCCTTTAAATGTTTGCTTAAATGAAATATAAAAATTTTGAATAGTAAATATCATTTTACATATGAAAAAATGTTTTAAAACTTGCTAAAATAAGGCGATATGGTAGGATTTTAAACGTGAAAATATGTAATTATTTCTTCGTTTCAATTTGCATCAAATTATAATGCAAGTTCTTGGCTATTAGGCTTCTTATGCATAATGTGTATCTTCTTTGTGATGTTTCATGGGCCACTCTTTATTAATTTTTGGAGGATTGACTCAAGAGACATTAATAAAAAATATGAAATGCCACTATAAGTTCATCATCAATGTTCCCTCTCCATACTTGATTTCCTACCTATCAAACCTTGTCAAGAAGTGTTCACAATGGTGAAATAAGGTTATGATGGAATGTCATGAGTTTGAGATGAGATAAAGACTATACTAGTTATGGGAAATGATCACATGGATTGAAAAGGAATTCCAAATGTTAACATGATGGCTATGGTATGGTAGTAACATGTGTATCGACTAAAATGATCTCATGATTTGTAATCAAACTATTGATTGCTAGATGATGTCTTAGAGGAAACACCTCTCTAGTCTTAGGCTTCTTTGGCCACTTGGCTTTTTTCCTTTTTCATTTAGATCCATTCATTTGGTTGGCTTCAAGATACATTTGCCTCTTGGCTTTCTTGTTAAGTTTCTTCCTCATTTCTTTTGCAAGATGAAATGTTGATTGGGTTTCACTACCAAGGTCAAATTTGATTTTTTTTCTTATTGAATGAGATGTGTTACATCCAAAAAACTTCATGGTAGAGCATATTGAAGAAGATGTCACATGGGAATGGTGAATATATGTCAAAACATAAATCTTCATTATTATCAAGGTAATGGAGGTTGTAATATGATTACGAGATTATGATTGAAGAAGGGTAATGAGGCAAGCAATTTTGGCATAGTTGGATAAGCGAACTAAATCTCATGTATCAAGATCACATGATGATTCACTATTATGATGAGTTGCATTCTTGCAATAGCCTCTAGCTTCATCTTGTAAGCACAACTCCAAGAGAATAAGAAAACAAGTCAAAGAATACATGTTATTACAAGATATTGCATAAGGCCACATGAGGCAACAAGCAAAATACAAGCAACTATTGGTTACAACTAGCAAACCATGAGAAATGTGTACTTTGTTTCATATATTCTTACAAAGTTTACACTATCTTTTTATGCCAAAAAGAGAGAGATAAGAGGTCACACAGGCTTGCTTGTCATAGGTTACCAGGTCCACCAATGTCAATCATTTTCGCATACCTACAAATAAAGGTAAATAACTACTACAAGAAAACATGTTAGTGTTAGATATAATAAGGTTTGAGATAAGAAAGGTTAACCAAATTAGTCAATTCATTCCCATCCATGTCCAACTTGAATGCTCCATTATCATAAGCTTTGGAGATCAAGAAAGGTCATTTCCAATTGGTTGAAAACTTGTTCATGTGTTCATGAATGACAAAAGGTCTCATTCCTTGGTTTTTATCTATTGAGATCATGACGATGCTGTTATTTTTACCTCTCTTTATATTGTTTGATGTGAGAAAGCATTTCTATTTGCTACTTTTCCAGTGAATCAAGCGCAATGGTACATAGCTTCTTATTCTATTCATCATTGATGAAGTCAAATAGAGTTACCTTTAGTAATGAAACCTACAATTCAAGAGGAAAAACACCTTCAAATCCATAAACAATGCTAATTTATACTATAGGCCTAAAGTACATATATGTTTCATTCATGCCACTTATGTTTGCTATTATTTAGCATCTTTTTAAGTAGGTTTATGATAACTTTGTTGCTAGCTTCAACTTTCCCATTAGCTTGTAACTAATATGGTGATGAAAAGGAATTTTTCATGTATAATTGTTGATAAAAGGTTTGTGTTTCTTGTATACTAAACTATGTTCCATTTTTGTGTTTCTTGTATACTAAACTATGTTCCATTTTCTATAATAATAGTTACAAGAAAGTTAAAATAGGACATTATCTTGTCTAATAAAAATTTATAGATTTTCTAAGATGTTGTTTTCCTTTAAGAAATAAATTCATTTCACTTTGTAAAATATTTTCTTGCAGTGATGATGAAGCTAGGCCCTATAGAAGACATAGGCATTATAGGTCCAATAATGTTGATTTTCCATCATTAAAATCATCATGTAATAAAAGTAGTATGTAACTCAATTGGTGGAATGTGTATTAAGTTGTCATGTCATTGATAGGTATTACAAGTTCTAAACTTCTATAGGTAATCACTTTCCATGTAGGATCAATAGTATCATAATTTTCTAATCTTTCATCCCATGGCACTAGGTCCTATATGTCCTCCACATGCACCCTCATGAACCTACTCAAGGACTATGTGAGCTTCAATTTTTCCCAAGCACACTAATAATATGACATTATAGGACCTTTAAAATAATGTATTATCGACTATTAGGATATATTATTTTGATTATTTATGTACAATGTCCTTTTGAGAAGTAGTCAAGTTCTATGAAGGTTCACCATGCATTAGGTAGAACTTAATGTACTCATGCCACTCTTCTTGAGAAACATTGTCAATGGTGGCTATAGAGGTACCTTCAGTGTTCTACATGATGGAAAGCATATAATTGTCCATCAAGAAAGATAACTTAGTAAACACATATGGAATCACACTTAGGACTAAGGTTGCAATAGAATTAGCTAAGTTAATCTTAGTTTGAGGTATATGTTGGATGCCAACATCCATACAATATAGCATGCTTTTTTGGGCTAGGTTACAGTAAGACTGTAAGTGTTTGGCTTTACATACACAATTCTCAATTACTTGGTTAACTATAAGTTGTGAATCATCTTTTATCATTAAACATGTAATTCCTTTGTTACAAGCTACCATCATTCCTCTGATTAATCCTTCATATTCTACTACATTGTTGGTACATGGAAATTGAATATAATTAGTGAAAAATTAGATCTCACTAGAGGATGATATTATGATGGTGGCAACATTGGCCCCATGGATAGTTGAAGCTTCATCAAAGTGCATGATGGCCTTGTAACCCTTAAGTACCTCATTAACAATGTTGACATGTTCATTATTGAACTTAGGATCATTGGCTATGTTATCTTGAACTGGGGAATTCGTAAGTTGTACAACTATAGTTTGACCTTTTGTTAAGGCTTGAAAGATGTAATGTAGGGAAAAATCAACTATTATGGCCTTCCACTAGGCTATTTGGCTACTCTCATATATATTGATTTTTATCTCTTAGTACATTGTCCTTACATATGACATGAAATTGGCTCCTAAGTAGGTAGTATCTCCACTTATTCAAGGAGAATACTAGGGCTAAATAATACTTGTTAACCTTAGTGTATTTGGTCTAATAGACTATCAAGACATGGCTTAAGTAGTAAATAGGTATCGTAGCTTCACCATATTGTGTTTAATAAAGTAGAAAGGCTCTAGATGTGTCAAAGATTATAACGTAGATGTAAAATAATTTATCCTTCTATGGTGGGTACATGGTGGGTAGTTGGGCCAACACTTGCTTAATGTTGTCAAAGGCCTCTTGGCATTGGTTAGTTCACTCATAGTAAACTTCATTTTTAAGCAACTATTACATAGGTTGTAGCTTATCTGTTAGTCCTGAGATGAACCTATGAGCAAATTGCAATCTACCCAATAATCCCTATAGCTACTTAAGTGTAGTTGGTGTTGCCAAGTTGGTTATGGATTTAGCCTTATTAGGATCGACATGTATCCCTACCTCATATACTATGAAACCAAGCATCTTACTCGTTCTAATACCTAATACACACTTCTTAGGATTAAGTCTAAGTTTGTATTTGAGATATCATTGAAGTACTAAATCGAGGTCATGTGCATGGTCATTTCTCACTTTGGACTTCATAGCTATGTCTTCAACATAATCATTAAGTAACCCTAGCATATAGTAACTAAATATGTATTTCATAGCTTGTTGATAGGTCTCACCTACATTATTTAGACCAAATGGCATCATGGTATAACAAAAGATTCTCCAAGGGGTCTTGAAGGTCCTATAGAGTAAATGCTCTAGGTTTATTCTTAATTAGTTATATCCAAAGAATGCATCCATGAAGGATAGTAAGGCATGGGTAACCATAGTATCAATGAGTTCATTAATACTAGGCAAAGGAAAATCATCTTTGTTGGTTACCTTATTAAGGTCTCAAAAATTGATACAAATATGAATGCTTCCATTTTTCATAGGAACTACCACTATGTTGGACTAGGCAATCATAGGATTCAACTAGGTTAAGTGGTAGGTTAAGGTTCATACAAACTTCCTAAGATCAAATGATATTTACTAGGTCAAACTTGGTTAAATAAAGTTGCACTAGCTTAGAAATAGTATAAATAATAAAAATTATTTTTATTTTGGATTTTCATAATTGAAATAAAGAAAAATTCAATGAAAATAAGTTACAAACTACAAAAATAGGTTAAAATTTAAATAAATAGGTTGGAAATTATCAAAATAGGTAAAAATATAAAGAAAATAAGCTATAAACTATCAAAATTAGCAAAAATCTAGAGAAAATAGATTTTAAATTATAAAAAAATACAAAATCTAGCAAAAATAGAAAAATCTTGTGAAAACTAGTAGTAAACTACTAGAAAACTTCTTTTTTGTGGTAAAAATAATTTAGAAAGCTATAAATTGTATTTTCAACATGTATAGGTTTTTTCTTCAACATGAGGACATCACAAAACTCAATCCCAATGTGTATAGACTATTCTCCCAATGTGTAGATAGTTTAGGATAGATTCTAAGCTTGTGAGACCCACTAGGACAACTTGTGATCACTCTAGATCACACTTTCAACATGTGTGACTACTATGGTGGTGTTTGAACTTATTGTAACTTGTTTTTTTATGGTAAATGCCTCACACATTGGTATACATGTCGGCCCAACATGTGCAGCTTGTTTCCCAACATGTAAGAGTCATGTATCAGATCCAAGAGGGATGTTAACCAAAATCTGGAAGCTTTAGGTCTCTTACTATAAAGTCCATGGTTTGGGAGAGGAATTCACTATTCCAAATTTTTTCTGGGCAAGGTGATGACTTTTTGATTCCCACACATTGGCTTAATGTGTGAGACTTAATGTTCAAGGTATAAGACATTGGTCCCAAGGTTTGGAAAGTTTTTGACCATATGTTTGACCTTGTTGAACTTTCATGTTAGCATTGGAAAGAAGGAGTGAAATCTACATTGTTTGGGGGTTACATGAACTAATTTAAATGCCTTCTAATACCCACATGTTGGCCTATACATTGGTTCAAAGTGTATATCTTGAGCCCTCAACGTATAAACATCCTTGGACTAGTTTGTGGTGATTTTGACTAGTCTTTCTACTCTCCAAGACTTCTAGATGATTGACTAGGCTTTTAGCAAGTGATATGTAGTTTTGGAGGTTTCATAAGTAAAGATAGAGGTTTTTTTTGGCCCACAAGTTGGCATTTACATTAGCCCAATGTGTGGGGCTTAAATGTGCAACATGTGAATCAAATTTTAACTTATTTTTTACCTCTTCAGGCTCCTAGTGCACCAAAAATTGGCTTCTACATTGGCCCAATGTATGGGGCTTAATTATTAACATGTGAAGTCCAACTTGATCAATGTTGAAGATTTTTAACTTAGTTTTTAAGCTCTGTAGTCATCTATGTTAGCACCTAGGATTTTGGAGGGAAACCTAAAGTTTTGAGGTTATTTTGATCATGGTGAAGGTTTGAATAGGCACATACGTTGTCATATATGTTCATTCAACATGTGAGGCATATGTTGACAACATGTGGATCAAGTTTGATTGATTTTGAAGGTTTCTTGATAAGGTTTTGTCTTCTCTAGGTTCCTAGTATAGTGGCTAGCAGTTTATAGAAAAGTCTAAAGTTCAAGAGGTTGTACTAACCAATTTCAAGACTTTATGATGTCCACACATTGGTATATATGTTATTCCAACTTATTTCACTTAATTACCAACATATAATGCCATACAAACCATTTTCCAAAGCTTAAATAGTCAATCTCCAAGTCAGTTTTTCTTTCTAGGTTTTGTGGATCCCACTTGGCCACTAATGAGTAAATTTTCACATGTTAAAACTTGGTACTAGCTTTACACATTTGCATATACATGGGAAAAATGTGCAAGGAATAATTACCAATGTGTAAATCATGTTTGGAAAATTTTTCTAGATTTTTGGTAGGCTTTAAGGATTATTAAATCTCTACCTCGATGCCTTGGGTTTGGGGTAGGATCTACAGCTTCTAGAGTTACTCTTGATAATGGATGAGGTTTCTTGATAAGAGTTATATGTTTTAGAGGTGTCATACATTGGATTGGTTAGTTGGGACAACATATTTGGCTTAGAAAACCAAAGTAAAAACCTCAAACCTCTAATATATGAACTTCCTTATTTGAAATTTTGATGTCCTAGAACTTATTAAAATCATGAAATTTGGTGGGACATTCTATGTGACATACCATTCCCAGATGTCATGGAAAATGTCAAATATATGTTATATTAGACATTATTCATAAGAAGATAATATAATAAACATCAAATATATGTAACATTTGACATTATACATAAAGAAAATAATAGCGAAAGTGCAAAAACAGAAAGAAAAGAATGTCTTATTGATATAGAATAGTGTATTTGGATCATGATTTGAGAGTGCTCCTTGGGGTTTTCTTCCTTTAGCATCTATCCCTTAGAGGCAATCCAACACTGCCACAAAACTTAGGCCTATCATAGACTAGAAGGAATGGAACAATCCACTTCCTGTCCTACTTCACCTAGCTCCCATGACTTTTTTGTACCAGCTCTACCACTCCATGCTAGCACAACATCTAAGCCTAGGTATAAATGCCTTAGGTCAAACCCCTAATGGTTACCTCAAGAGACACATCCATTATTACAACATGTCCTTTTTTATCTCAATTAAAACTACCCTTTCAGTTCTTGTTATGATAACAATAACACTTGTTATGAAGAGACACCATCTTTATTTATGCCACAACATAATGTGGGAATGGGGACATGACACTCTAGATGGTTTAAAGTTAAAATTAAGATTTTAAAGGTATGATCACAACCTCCACACATTTGCCAAATATGTAGAAGATCGTTTGATCGACTTATTATTAATTTTTTAGTTTTTGTATGTTAATGTATATGTTGGTTTTAAAAACCTAACTTGAAAGTTCAAAAAATAGAAACTTTCTACTGAACTTGACATACAAGGCTTGTCATCTTCATAAATATCCCTAAGCGCAACATGAATAAGATTCTCTTGTTTTTCTAGAGGTCTTTTCTTATCAATGTTTGGAACACTTGAGGATTAACAAATTTCCCACATCAAACCCCAAAGTTGAAGCTTTTTTCCTTCCAGTTTCCTAAGTGTGGTAACTAGAATCAATAGTGGTGGTTGAAAATAAAAATTCTCCACATCTTTTGAACAATCTTAGCATCCATCCATCTTCATTCATAGCATTGGGGCAATAGGGCAATGATTTTCAATCATTTCTTCTACAATAATGAAGGCAAATATTTGAGGCTTTTAACAACCATGGGGAGGAAGATTTGGTTGAGCAATCGAAATCTAGTTTTCGACAAGGTAGAGGAGACTATTCATATTGTCTCAAGGCTTAAGGATTCTACTATGGCAAAATTATCTTCACCAAGATCTACTAAGTACCATGTTTTCACCATTTTTCCTAACTTTTTATAGTTTTTTGAAAACATTTTTTAACCTCTAGGTTTACCTAGGTTGAAATTTTTCGATCTATATCTGTTGAATCAAAGATTTAGGCTTTTCGATTATAGTGAAATTGAAATTTCAAATTTTTGTGAAGGATTAGGAGAGATTTGTTTTTTACCAAACCTATGGATAGCGTTTTGCTCTATTCTTGGTCAATTTTGGCTTAACTTTGATGTTTTTCCTAGACTATATATGCTGAAATTTTGTAGTTATAAGTGCATAGATTTTCCATTATGGGATTTTTAGCTATATTGAAGATGGAACTGTGTATTTTTAAATTTTATAAATTCTTTATGAGCTTTTATCCAACCCATTTTTCAACTTTTTGACCAGTTTTATTAAAATTTTATCGTTTTCCAATGGAAAAATTGATAGCGTTGGCAACATTTTGGACACTTGTGGTTAGCAATTTGGGTCTCTAGGGATGGTGGGAATAGTGTAAAAGGGTTTTGTACAAAGTTTGAAATTTTTTGAATTTTTTATATATTTTTTCATAGGATTGTTTACTGTAGTCAATTCACTATAAATCAAGTTTTTAGTTAAACTTTTGGTCGAAAACTAGCACAATTGTGATTTTTTTCTACATTTGGATTATAATGTTGATGGTCAATTCTGGTTGTCGGAAATATGTTATCTATACTTGTAGCTAAAAATATTTTTTTAAGATTTTCTAAATATGTTTCCTAGCCTCTAGGATCTATATTAGTTAGTTTTGGTTTTTTGTTACATAGTTTCTAGTTTTTGTGGTATAGATTAACAATGTTGTGTACTTAGGTTTGGCTTGTGATTGGTTTGGAATTTTTCAAGTATCATGAACAATGTATAACACCTATTAGACAAGTCATTCCAACGTACAAGGGGTTTTGAAGCATTTTATGAGGAGATGTGGCAACATATAAGCTCCAAGGGCTAAGAAATTCCATACTTCTTGTTTCCACTCTTCCAGCATCTCCAATGTTTGGGCTTGTTTAAACTATTTGACCACTAATTTATAAAAATTTCCATTAATTAGGCCACAGTGCTATCATTCTTTGCCTCTAACTATGCCAAAATTTGGTTAATATGTCAAGATTTTGTGAAAACATTAAATTGGTTTTTTAGTATGTTGTATGCTTGTTAAGATGCCAAAATTACTTTTTTTTTCTATGTTGTTTGAAGTGTAAATACTAGATTTTGGTTCATATTGTGAAGGAAGCTGCATTGGTATAGTTGGTTAATTTTTATGTTGTGTATTTAGTGAGAACACTATCATGTTAGTGATTGTTTTGATTTAAAGTTTGTTAATTTCTATTGTAATGGTTATATGGTTTTTAATGTTCTAAATGTTATGAGTTTTGGCTATGTACAAGGCCTTGATAAAACATATTTTGACTATGGTGGAGCTTGTAAGTATTGGTGACCACTTTGGGTTGCCTTCCTATTGCCAACATGATGGTCCCTAGCTTACTGACTAAAATCACTTAGACAAGGGATTCTTTCACACTCGAATTCTAGTGCTTGCTAGTTTTTGACAACACTAAGACTTGGATACCTCAAAGTAGGACTTAGTGGTTGTATGATCAAGGTGTCTTCAAATTTATGTTTGCTACAAATCTTATAGTATCTAGCAATTTCTAATGGCAAATAGTAGTTTTTCAAAAACATCTAGCTTTCAGAATTTGTATTCTATGAGCTAAAAGGTTTTCCAATTTCTATCAAAGTAAAATAGTTAGCATGATATTGATTATTAGTTAGAATAATAATTCTTTCTTTTAACATTCAAGTGCAATCCTAGAAATATACTACCAATCTTTCCGAGAGAAAATTTTTACAAGAAGATTGGGAATAAAGCAAGATTCAACAGATTTATGAAATAAAATAGTAAAATCATGCTTTATTTCTAGTTTTTTTTTGTGGAATTTTTATCTAAGAAAGATTGGTATTAGATTTCTAGGATTGCACTTGCATGTTAAATGAAAGAATGATTAGTATAAGTAACTAGTAATCAATACCATGCTAACTAGCTTATGTTAATAAAAATTGGAAAATCTTTTGGCTCAAAGAATAGAGTTTCTAAAAGCTGAATCTTTCTAAAAGCTACTATTTTTTATTAAAAATTTCTTGATGGTATAAGATTTGCATTAAATATAAATTTCAAGAAACTTGGGTCACACAACCATTGATCACTATTTAGGGGTATTTGAGCCTTAGTGTTGGTAGAAACTAGTAAGCACTAGAATTTGAGTTTGAAAGAACCTCCTCTTTATGTGATTTTAGTCACTAAGCTAGGGACCAAAACGTTGGTGATAGGAAGGGAGTCCAATGTGTTCACCAATAGTTTATTTTGGTTCTAAAAGGAGGGATGAATTAAGCTTTTGTTCGATTCATTATTGAACATCTTAAGAAGATTGGTAAATTTGAAAATTGTAAAGAATATTTCAATTATAAGATCAACTATTCATCTGAAGAAGAAAGGAAAAAGACTTGTGAAGTAGGGACAAGTAGTGGAGTTAAAACGAGGACAAGAAGTTCACATTTTTTTATTTGGTTTATCAAATATTAAAGTTCAAAAAAAGAAGCTCTTAGCATTCAATAATTAAACGAAATCCTGATATGGCAAATCCACTACCAGCAAATCCTTAGCAAGTGATCACACCCTTGATATTTCCTAACTACCATGATATTCCTAAAGCAATTTACAAATAGTTATCTAAGTCTTGTATTCTTAGGAAAGCTTACTTGGCTAAAGAGTACATCCATTTATTTGAGCCAACATTAGCACATGTAAATATCTTGTACCAAGATCAAGCTTGTAGGCTGTTTATAGCTAATATGAGAGATGCTATAACCAAAAACCTCAATTGCTAGAACAAGATAAAAACCAAGGATTCTTCATCAACATTGAATCCCTAGGGCCCTCGTCATGAAAATGGGATTCGAGGTAGCCTAGTTGGTCCAATAGATTAACCAAGGACTTGACAGATGCAAAACATGTAAATATAAATAGATCCAAATAATTTACAAATAATAACTTTACTTTTGAACACAAAACTCGAAACTTAAAACTTTATTAAGAAAATAATAAAGAATAAGTTAGAGAAATGTGTACAAATGCTACCTAGATGAGCAAAAAGGGGGTTCACATAAGCAAAATTTCAAAGCTTGTTGAAGTCAAGATGATATGCTCCACGATCTAAGTGCTAAGCCACTCTTGATGTTATTGAACCTTCCTTTGCTACTACAACCTTGGATCTACTAATTTGGGCACTGCTGGGAGGTGAGAAAGGGGGAATATTTGGATGCTAAGTTGCTCCACACTAGGTTTGGAGTCCTAGAAGTGCAATGTTAACACCAAAATCCACCAAATCTCAAGGCCTCAATGCTTCCACACTAGGGTTTAAGAGAATGCAGGTATGGAACCTTGCAAGTGCTCTTTAGTGCCTAAAAATTCCCCATGTGTGGAGTCATGTGTATGCAAATTACTTCTTGTCCAAAAACCTATGTGGAACCAATTTCTCTTCCTTTTGCTTCAAAATGTTGAACCTTGTCCAAAATTGTTGAACATTGTCCAAAAATATAGAACCTATGAATGGTGTTGGAGTTTGGATTTTATAAGGTCTTTGGGCCATGAATGGGACTACAAATTGGCTATGATTGGGCTGAAAATTGGTTGCAAAATGGCAGAAAATTTGCTACAACTTGGCTACCAAATTTTGGTGAAATGGGCATCCAGATTTGGGGAGTTACTAAACATAGTAAGTGCTTCCTCCCATGGTCATTTTGTTTACTAAAAATAGTAACTAAGGCATCCATTTCATGCTAGAGATGAACCTTCCACACTGATCTTTCCACCATGCTTGTTGAAGTAGCTAGTCAACATTAAAGTGCATAACTTGATGAACTTTTCTTTTTGTGGCTTCCATGCTGAGGGTTTGAATTTTTCATGCTTGGGAGGGAGGAGGGAGCTTTCTAGGCTAGAGGAAAGTTTCGAAGCTAGGGGAAAACATTCTAGGTTGGGGGAAAGTTTCCAAGCTAATAGGAAACTTTCCAAG
>MNCI01010610.1:2782-15614 GCA_015680685.1 Gnetum montanum | reverse complement strand
TTCTTGAGCAAGTTGATGATGGCCTTGTTGCTCACTTCTACTTGTCCATTGGCTTGAGGGTAGTAAGGTGATAAGAACGAATGCTTAATTCCTGGTTGTGACAAAAACCCTTAGTTTGTTGGCTATTGAATTAAGGTCCATTATTTGTAACTATGTTTATGGGTATGCCAAAACGAGCTACAATGTTGTCTAGCATAAACTTACAAACTTGTTCAGATGTGATCTTCCTTAGGAGAATAGCTTCACCCCACTTGGTAAAGTATTTGGTTGCAATGATGATGAAGATATGCCCTATGTTAGATTTAGGCATTATGGATCCAATGATATCCAACCCCCATCATTGAAATGGCCATGTAATCTAGTTCATATGCAACTTAGTCAATGATACATTTATCAAGTTGCTATATTGTTGGCATGTGTTGCATCACTTAACCTTTTGCAAGAAATCATGTCCCATATGGGGCCAATAGTAGCCTAACCATCTAATCTTAGTAGCCATGGCTCTAGGTCCTATATGTCCACCACAAACACCCTCATGAACCTTCTCTATGACTATTCTAGCTTTGGTTTTGCCTAATCACTTTAGGAGTATACTGTCATAGGACCATTAACATAATGTGTTATCACCTACAATGACATACTACTTCAACCACTTGTGTATGGCATCTTTCTGAGAAGTAGTCAAGCCCTATGATGATTCACCATGCATAAGGTAAAATTTGATATCATCATACCACACCTTGGAAGGAGCAGTATGAACGATGGCCACAAAGGTATCCTCAATGTTCTATGTAATGGAATTAGCATAGTTCACAGTTAAGATGGGAAATTTGCTAAACACATCTAGTTGCACACTAAGGGCTAATGTTGCAATTGCATCAGCTATGGCATTTTCATTTCAATGTATGTGTTGGATATCAACATTTATGAATTTTTGTAATAATTGCTTCCCTAAGTCACAATAAGATTGTAAGTGCTTAGCTTTGCATGCATAGACTTCAATTACTTGGTTACTTGGTTAACCACAAGTTGTGAATTACCTTTGATGGCTAGGAGTCTAATTCCCATGTCATGAGCTACCACCATCCCTCTGATCAAACCCTCATATTCTAATATGTTGTTGGTACATGGGAATCCACTAGATGGGAAAGTTATGATGGCCGTAGCACTAGCCCAATGGGTGGTTGAAGCTCCACCAAAGTTCATGACTACTTCATAACCCTCAGGCACTTGGCTAACTATGTTAATGTGTTTATTAGGAAACTCAGGATCTATGGTTGCTTGGTCATCAACCAATGAAACTGTAAGTTGTACGGCTATATATTAACCTTTTGTTAAGGACTAAGAGACATAATGGAGGTCAAACTTTGCAGTTATGTCTTTCCATTAGGCTATATAGCTACTTACATTGACTTGGATTCTCAAGAGGTAGTGTCTCCATTTCTTCAAAGAGAAGACTAATACTAGACAATGCTTCTCCACTTTAGTGTATCGGGTCTCATGGGCTACTAACGCATGGCTAAGGTAGTATACAGGCATTTCTACTCCATCATCACATTTCTGACAGAGTAGAGAGGTAATGGATGTATTAGAAATGGTGAGATAAATGTAAAATGGATTATCCTCTTGCAAAGCATAGAATATAGGTAGTTGTGTTAATTCTTGATTAAGGTTTTCGAAGCCTTCTTGGCATTGAGTCATCCACTCATAGTAAACTCCTTTCTTAAGCAAGTGGTGCTTGGGTTGTACCTTATCTGTAAGCCTAGTGATAAACCTATGAATAAACTATAGTCTACCTTGTAATCCCTGAAGCTCTTTAAGATTCATAGGTGTTGTCAATTTGGATATGGCCTTAACCTTATCAGGATATATGTGTATCCCTACCATAGAGACTACAAAGCCAAACATCTTACTAGTCTTGACATTGAAAACACACTTCTTAGGATTGAACCTAAGCTCATGTTTTAGGCATTATTTAAGCACAAGATCTAGGTCATTGGTATGATCATTGGCTATTCTAGACTTCATGGCTATGTCATCTACATACTCATTAAGTAAACCTAATATGTAATCATTGAAGATATAAGTCATGGCTCTCTAGTATGTCACTTTGGCATTCTTAAGGCCAAAGGACATCATGGTATAACAAAATGTACCCCATGGGGTCATAAAATTTGTGCCAAGTTGGTGCTCTGGGTTGATCCTAATTTGGTTATATCTTAAGAATCCATTCATAATAGACAATAAGGCATGTCTAAGTATAGTATCGATAAGTTAATTAATACTAGGCAAAGGAAAGTCATCCTTGATGGTGGCTTTATTTAGATATTGAAAATCAATGCAAATATGGATACTCCCATTTTTCTTAGGAACTACCACTATGTTGGATACCCAGTTTGCATAATCGACAACCTTAATGAAATGCACTTGGTAGAGCCTCTAGAATGTCTTGAAAACCTAGCCAAAACCCTTAACTAAAGGATTTGCACTTTGGCTAGGTTTCCAGGCCATTCTAGAGGTTTCTCTATTGAGGATATGTGATCTACAAAACTCTTAGACTTAAAATCTAGACAATCATTGTCAATACACCATTTAATATCACCGTGAGGTCCATGTAGATACAAAGGCAATCTAATTTGCTCCCAAGTACTCATACTTTGATCCTACATATCAAGTAAAAGAATATTAAATGACATTTGAATAAAGGTAAATAAATAATGTTAATATGCCATAAAACATATGAAAATCTAATGCAGTCAAGGCCATCCAAGATCATTAATGACATGAGGTCAATTTAAAAAAGTACAATAGAGGCAAACAAAGGTTACATAGAGGTCAAACATGGGAAAGTATAAGGAGTAAGATCACAAAAGGTTAATAAAGATCACAATTTTGCCAATTTAAGGCCTTAGTGGGCTGTGATGCTAGTTTATAGTCTTGGTGAACTATTATGCTAGTTTAAGGCCTTAGTAGGCCATGGTCATATGGTGTCAAATGGTGGTCAGGAAAGGTCAAATCCCATTATTTGATACATTTAAAGGCCAAAAAAAGGAAAATAGAGCTATAATCAGACAAACAAAGAACATATGGGACTATATAGAGGCCATAGAAGGTCAATCATGTCCATAAGGTAATATAAGTCTACAAAACAAGCCAAAACATTACATAATAAGTCAAAAATCAAGTAAAATAGGCCATATATGATAAAATTTGGTTAATATAGGTCAAAAATGGTTACGTTTAGGCTACATGGCTATTAGGTGAGTTCAAGCATCAATTTGGGCTATTTTTAGGCTGTCTAGACCTAAAAATCAAGTGTCTTAAGGCTTTCATGCTGGGCTCAGTGTGGAAACAAGGATCCTTAGTGTGGATACCAAGGAAAATATATTTTTGGAATGTTCAAAGGTCCAAAATTGAAGTCTTGGGACCTTCTCAAGGTAGTGTAGGGTTAGATACATCAAAATTGGGCTCCCCAGATGTGTATAAAGGTAACAAAAAAATAGATTTTGAAGCCTTCCCCCTTTGTTTCCATGCTAGCTAGCATGGAAAAGAGAGGGGTTAACATGGGAAACCAAAAAAATCCAATTAAAAATAAGTTCAAACATGGTCAAATAGGTGGCTGGAGCCTAAATATAGAACTTGTGCATCTCCTGACTTTTTTTTGAGGTAATTTAAGGCTTTTTTGAGTGTCAATAGGCATTGAAATGAATTTCCCCCCTTATTCTATGTTTGGTACAATATCCTTAACATGGAGAAATAGAGGGACACTTATTTTATGGATTTAGAGTGATTTTGGTGTACTTTGACTAGGTTTGTAGGCCCCTAGGGCTACAAACTTTGATTCTACAAGTTTTTGGCTAATTTTAGACATGTTTGAAGGTTGTTTAAGGGTACTTAAGGTCTTCCTCCCCTATTTTAATGCTGGGAGAGTTACTCTAGTGTGGAAGAATGCGGGCAATGGGCTTTGAACATTGGGAAAAAGTCAAACAAGTAAAATCTTGAGGCTATGAGGTCCTAGGTTTCTCTGGTGAAGATCTTTAATTTTCAAGAGTGTCATCTTGCCTTCAAAAGTGGAAAATAAGCTCCATCCCTTTTTTCCATGCTAGGGAAGTTACTCCAACATGGAAGAAGTAATAATCCTAGATCTAAGATAATTCAAATCATAATTGACCATGCATGTTGCCTCCCAGGATTGTCAAGGTCAAGGGCTATGGATCCATGTCAAAATTTGATAGTTTTTGGCATTCCTAAGTGGTTTTTTTAGCTTGCCCTCCTTTTTTCCACACTAGGATAGAAACCTCAGTGTGGAAAAAAATGGAAAGTGGATGTTTGATCAACTTTGACCTCAATCAACTTTGCATGTTAACCTCTAGGGCTNCATACCCCCCCCCCCCCACTTCCTCCATAGTATGGATATAAATCTCAATGTGGATAATAATGGAAAGTGTATTTTTAACCAATTTAAACCTCAATCGACTTTGCATGTTAGCCTCTAGGGCTACCGGGGTTAAGGACTAGTGTTTGGAGATAAAACTAGTCATTTTAGAGGTTTTTTAAGTGTTTTTTGGATTTTCCCTCATATTTTCATGCTGAAGCTTCCATGCTTAGTGTGGCAAAATTGGGGAAAGCTTTTTGGTGCTTTATTGCCTCTTTCGGTCATGCGTGCGAGCTCCTAAGGTTGCTGGTTATGATTGTCAATGCTTGGTATTAAAATTTGGCTACCTTGAAGATTGATGAATCAATTTTTGGGATCTGCCCCCCCCTTTTCTCCATGTTGGGGCTTCCATGATCCACATGAAAAAATGGGGGGAAATATTTTTGATGATTTTTTGGCTGATTTTGACCATGCATGTAGGTTTCTAGGGTTGCTAGTGATGACTACTGCTACTTAATGTCAAAATTTCATTGTTTCAAGGTTGAAAAGGAATTTTTTGGGCTTCCCCCAATTTTTCCATACTATGGCTTCCATGCTTAACATGAACAAATAGGGGTAAATATTTTTGATCATTTTTAGATGTGCATGTAGGCTTCCTAAGTTGCCAGCATCGACTACTAACATCTATTGTTAAAATTTGGTCATCTCAAAGGTCATAAGGTAAATTTTGGACTTCCCCCCATTTTTCCATATTAGGACTTCTATGCTCAACATGGAAAATTGGGGGAAATGCTTTTTTATTAATTTTGGATACTCTCAGGCATGTATGTAAGCTTCCCAGGTTGCCAGTGACGATCACTACTACTTGATGTTAAATTTTGATTATTTCAAGGTTGATAAACCATTTTATGGACTTTCCCCTTTTTTCTACACTAGGAATTCCATTATTAGGATGGAAAATTGGGTTGGAAAGCTTTTTTATCACTTTTAGTCATGCATGTAAGCCTCTAATGTCGCTTGTACTTCCTACTATCATCTAACACTGAAATTTGACTATTTCAAGAGTCATAAGCAATTTTTTGAACTTTCTCCCCTTTTTCCATGCTAGGGCTTCCATGATTAGTTTGGAAAATTTTGAAAAAATCTTTTTGATCACTTTTAATCACTTTTGGTCATGCATGCATGTTCATAAGGTTGCCAACATTGGTCATTAGTGCCTAAGGTCAAGATCTGGTTGTTTTGAGGGCTATGAGGAGGATTTTAGGCTTTCCCCCTTTTTTCACACTAGAGGTGGAAGGCTCAATGTAGACGATGTCCCTTGAATTAAGAAAGTTTTATCTAGGCTAGTTTTGTAGCTAATTGACCATGCATGTCAACCTCTAGGGTTGCTAGTATTAATGTTGAATGTTGGGTGTCAAGATTTGATAGTTTGAAAGTTTCTAAGTGCTTCTTGTAACCTCCCACCCTTTATTTAATGCTAGGAATGGTGACCATGGTGTGGATGAGAGGGGGATGGTAGATTTCCACTATTTTAACCCATTTTGGAACGTTTGGAACCTTTGAAGGATTCCAATAGGGTCTAGGGGTCATCAGGCATCAAGAAATGGTCATTAAGTCATCAACTTAGGTCATTTTTTCCTTTCCCCCATCTTTCCACACTAACAGAGAAAGGCTAAACATGGAACAAGTCTCCCTCAGTGTGGAAAACACCAAATTCCATGTTTTCACTAGTTTTGACTAGGTTTGATGAGGTTTCAAGGCTGCTAGAGATACTTGGAAGGGTTCTAAGTTATGTTTTGGGGTCAAACTTGTGCTAGATAGGTGTTGGGAGGCAAGACTGATTATCACCCCCCTTCTTCCATGTTGGGCACTATTGATCCAATGTGAAAATCTATGGTGCTAAGCCTTGTTCATGTTTTGCCTAAATTTGAAAACCCAGCGTTGAAAAAGGTAAGTATGGGTTGCTAAAAATAAAAGGATATTTGTAAGTCTAAAAAATTTGTAAAATGATAAACATATGTCTACACTGGGCATGGTATTCCTAGTGTGGATGCATGGGGGTAAGGTTGTCATAATGTTTTAAGTACTAAAATTAGTAAAAATCATGCAAGTTTGGTCAAAAGGAAAGGCACCAAGTGGGGCCCAGAATCCAAAAATTTAAAATTTTTAAAAGTGAAGTTTTTTATCCCCTTAAAACCAATGTGAACTAAACTTTCNAAAACCAATTTGGACTAAACTTTCCCACCTTTTTCTTTAGTGCACTAGTAGTCATGATGCATTGAACTAGCAACTGGGGTTTCTTTTAGGTTTAGGTGGGGTTTAGAAGTCAAGATTTGTAAATTTTGATCCTAATTGTCATTCTTTAGCAACAACGCATTGCATGAAAGCTTTGGCAAAGATTATTGTGGCAGTTGCAACCAATCTTTAGTGTTGAAGCCTTCCATCTCCCCTACAACCACTGTAGAACTCTCATCTTTTTCAAATTTTCCCCTTTTCTCAATGTTGAGACTATCATGGCATCAAAAAAAGAGGAGGGAAAAGAAAAAATCCCACAATTTAGAGGATGGATGAGCATTCAAGGGAGTTTTTGGAGGTTCCTAGGCCTATCTCCATCTAGGCTCCATCTATCATTGCTCTAAGGAAGGCAATTCTACCTATTTTTGCCCTTGTTTTCATGGGTTTTTCTAGTTCTTTGCCTTCCAAGTGCTAGGGCCAGTTTTTCAGATCTACTCTAATGGGAGGATTAAGTCAAAATTTTGACAAAATTCCACCTCCCATTTTGGCTACTCCCATGTAGATCTATAGTTTTTTTATTGCTTTAGCTTTTGGAAATTTGACTTTGAAAATAGGCCTTGCTATTTTGTGCTTTTTTTTTAGAATATCTTGGGGTATGGCAATTTTTTTTTCAAATCTAAACCTTAGGATTTGTTAAAATTTAATTTTAACAAAATCCTACCCTATTATTTTGATGTGAATTTAAATGGGTTGTAATGGTTTTAGCTATTTCGACCATTTTAATGGCTATATGAAGTTTAGGCTTTGGGATTTTTTAAGTTTTGTTATCAAAAAGCATGCCAATTTGTGTATTTCTTTTTGGTAAAATTGCTACATATTTGTTAAATTAAAGGTTATTGATTTGTAGCCAGTTTTTAAGCTTCCCAATGGTTGTTCTGATGCTTAATTTGGCTTTGAAATGAGGTAGTTATGGCTATTCTCCAAATATTGTGCAGTTAGGCTATTTGTGCTGCTTTTGCAATTTCATGTAGATTTGTGAAATTTTCATAAGAAAACAACCAAGTTGTTTTTCTATTTTTTGGTCATGGCTACACAAGATTTTGCTTTAGATTTCCAATGGAGTGGAATTACTCTGATTACATTTAAAATGAAATTTTTATGAATTTTTGCTAAGGTCATGTAGATCATGGCCAAACTCATAGTTGTAGTACATTATCCAAGATAGAAGTGATTGATTTTTTTCTTTTCCTAGGAGAGTAAAAGTTTTTAATATTTTAAATAAGTTTTTGTTATGGCTTCATGGATTTTTCTAAACATATGCTTGCTTTGTTCCAAATTTATGCATAATTTAGACTAAGATATAGTTTTAGCTATAATGTTTTGGTTATAAAGGCTATAAAATATGGTATTGATGCTTTTATGGAATTTCTTAAGCTAATTTAGATAAATGCATAAGATGCTTTTACAAAACCTAATTTCACCTCTGACTTAGTGAGCCTTCTCTAAATTTGTAAATAACTTCCAATTGATCATAATGCAAGGTTATGTAAGGTTGTGATGAAATTACTTAAGGTAATTTATATAAACACCTAAGAGACTTTTACAGAAGCTAAATTCACCTCTGACTTAGGAAGTTTTATCTAAATTGGTAAAGAAATTCCAATTTATGATAATGCAAGGTTATGTAAGGTTGTGATGAAATTACTTAGGCTAATTCAGATAAAAACCTTAGAGCTTTTTATAGAGGCTAATTTCACCTTTGACTAGATGTTTTATCTAAATTTGTTGAGTAACTCTAATAAGCCATAATGATTTTTCTTTGAAAGGTTGTAGTAGTGCCTTTTAATGGAATTTCATAAGCTTATTAGATAAATAACTTAGAGCTTTTTATAGAGGCTAATTTCACCTCCAACTAGATGTTTTCCTAACCTATTAAGAAATTCTAATTGGTCACAATGTTTTTTCTTTATTTAATGTAAGGTCTTCTTGAGACCTATTCTCATTATAGTGGAGCTGGTAGGCATTTTGTGCTACATTGTTCATCCTAAGAACAATACTCCATCACATGACATGCCTCTTGGGAAGCTTTTATTGTGGTTTTAGTCTAGGGAAAGGGACTTCCTTGCCTACGTCCTTAGGAATTTTAGTGCAATGTTATGGTCACACTTGTCCACAGATGTAGCCAAGGTTGTTATGGAGAATGGCCTTCCACATCTATCCTTGGAAGTCATTGAGCCAAAATCTCCCTAGGTTTGATATATTTTATGTTTTAGTATTTGTTTTAAGTCATGATTTTGGCTATCAATTTACTAACTGGCTATATGTTGTTGCATTTTAGACCTCAAGAGACATTGGCGGCCCCAACGATAAGGGTGGAAATGATCCATCACCTCTTCCCCTAAATGCTACTTAGCAGCATCTTTCAATTTATCTTGTTGGCTATTTGTTCTTGTTTTCATGTTGATGGCTATGGTTAGCCAAGACTATGTTATGGATGGTTATTCTTTGGCATCATTGCTACACATTGTATTCATGGAAATTTTTATTTTAACTCTAAATATTTGGTTTCATTTTTGGCTATACACATCTAAAATTGTAAATGTTGTAAACATTGTAAATAGATTTGTTGATTTTTTTGTTTTAACATTAAATTGATGTGATAATATGTTAAACAAAAGGAGATATCATAATGAAAGGAACATTTGCTAGTTTTAGGCCATCGTAGGCACAGGTCATATTGTGCAATTATGGCTACTTTGCCAGTTTAATGTCATAGTATACCATAGTGCCAATTTTAGTCCTTAGCAAGCCATGGTACCATTTTTATATCTTAGTGAATAGTAGTGCCATTTTTAGGCCTTAGTAGGCCATGGTGCTAATTTTATGTCTTAGCAAATAGTCATGCTATTTTTAGGCCTTAGTAGGGCATAGTGCCAATTTTAAGCCTTAGTAGGCCATAGTTCTAGTTTTATGTCTTAGTTGATAGTGTTTTAAAGAGGCACTTTATAAATTTTTTTTAAATATAAGTAAAAATAAAGAAAGCTTGTAGCAAATGAGTAATACTACAAATAAATTTACACTACATGCATAACATAACAAAGATATAATAAATTGCAAAAGAAAAAATAAGGCTATTTGGCTATCATTGCCTCTATTCATAAAGGCACAAGAAGGTTAGGATAAACTTCACTTGTGCAGACCTTTCCTAATATTTGCAAGATTAGGGAGTGAGTATGGCCTACTTTGCATAAGCTTGTACTCACCATCCCCTTCGCTTACAATGTTGCAAGGGAGTTCATCCCATAGTATATTGCATTGCTTTTCATTGTCATCATTGATTATCTTGGATTTTTTTCCTTCATGACTAGGATCTTCTTTTTGAAGCTCCACTTTGGACCCTTGTTCTATGCCTACATTGTTGATAGCTAGGGGAGCCACATTATCACCATGAATGCTGAGTTCACCTCCCTCATAAGGAAGGTAAATTTCTTGATGGGTGGGCAAGGAGACAACTTGTAATTAGGCCAACCAAGGTCTTCCTAGGATCAAGTTGAATCCTAGTGTCTCTTCCACTACCAAGAATTTTACAGTTGTAGGAAATTTTTCTCTAGCTAAAAAATCTAAGGAGATAGACCTCTTGAAGGAAACTCTTGATTCATTGAACAACTTAAGAGCTATGGTGGTGGTCATAGGTTGTACTTGCTCAGTTAAACCCAAGAATTCAATGATGGTGCATGGGATGACATTGGTCATTGCTCCATCATCAATATGCACCTGATGTATTTTCAATTTTCCTATGCATATGGTTATGAATAAAGGGACTGTAGTCACCTTGCCATTCTAGGGATTAACCTTCATATCACTATTGAGAAATGTTAAGGGTGTTGATTTCTCCTCCCCTAGTGAGGGATAAATCATTACTACCTCATTAGTAGGAATATCCTCACTAACAAGTATGGAGATCAATATTTTTACTAGCGCCTCATAATGTGTGGTGGAAGTGATAATTCGGTCATATAAGCTTAAGGTGGTATTTTTCTACTTCATCGATTACTTAACTTGGTCCATTCCACTGAGGAAGTTTTTGTTGTTGGCCATGTGCTTATCACCTGGGTTATGCTTTGCTTCCTCCACACATCCCAAAAAGAGGACTTTAGTTTAAGGTTGTGGCTGTTGTGGCTCTTTGTTGTTATTTTGGTTATGGGATTTAGCATCCTCTTGTGGCTTGTTGGTTGAGGGAGATGGAGCAAATGAGGTCATAGGTATAGCCAAGATGGGAGTGGTATTCAGTGGGCCCACTTCCTTTCATGCCTCTATCTGTTTATCTCCCTTGTTTTCAAGCTTTTGCTTATACTTCCTCCTTTGGTTGGTTGAAATTTTTTGGTTGTCCGTTGTTGGTTGTAAGGGAGAGGCAGCACCATTGGCTATCACAAGGGATCATTGTGCGATTCGTTGGGCTGTAGCTATTTAGGTTGTATTGGGTTGGGGGACCTTGATGATAAAATTTTCTCTTGGAGGTATTTGTCATGGTACCCTCACAATGAAAGGAGATCTTGAACTACAGGAAGCTAAAGAATCTCTCTCATTGTAAAGGGGTACTTGGATCATGAACAATTCTCTTGTAGATCTTTGATTGTCATCAATGTTGAATGTTAAAATAACATAAGGGATATCATTGGCATTCAATGGATCTTTATAGACGTGCATTGACTAGTTTTTTGGTCAAACTAGGTTAGAAGCATCTAAGACAAGTTCCCCTCTATCTATCATCCTTTGTAGGTCATCCTTCAAAACAAAGTAGAGGTCTATATCATGATTGGGTAGTTCATGATAATGGAAAAAGTAGTCTAGTTTGAAGTATCTAGGCAATGAGGGAACATCTTTTATTGACCAAGAGGAATCTTTGGCTATTTCACATAGTCACTTATCTTTCATTCAAGCAGCTTTAGTCACTTGTTTATGTTGCATGCACCCACTTCTTAATAGTTGATCAAGCAACTTGAATGGTTTTAGTGGCAACTCAATGTACTTATACCTATCCTCCCTTTCAAAGTTAGGTCTATTTGTTGTTGATTTATTGGTCTCAAAAGTTGATGATTGGTTACTATAGTCATTGGTAGGGGCTTGGGTAGGTTGACCTTTGGCCCTTGGTTCATGGTCTAGGCTTCCATATCCAGAGCTACTATGATAGTGTTGCCTTATTTGCTCTTTTCTTTGTCTCTTTGAGCATGTTGGTTTTTATATGCTATATAGGTTAAATCATGGCTAGCCTTTGCAACATCCTCTATTTTTTTGGTTTGTGACAATTCTTGGTTAAAAGACCATGGATCAAGGTAGTAAAGTTTTGACTTGATGAAGTCATTAATTGCTTCCTTGAATATGGCTAACAAGTGGCCTTTGGCTATGGGCTCTCATATTTCATTTAACATTCCATTGCACCATTGAATGAATTTTTGTACCAGTTCTAAGGGTCCTTGCTTGACCTTCATGAGTTGGTCAAGAGTTGTGTCAGGCTCCAAGTTATACTTGAATCAGTTGACACACTAGACTAATAAGTCCTTCAAAGAGGATATAGACACTATGGGAAATGCATGATACCAATCGAGTGCTTTCCTAGTCAAAGACATAGGGAAAATCCTCATGATGGTATTAGGCCATTATTGCAAGAGAAAACATTTAGATCAAAAGGTAATGAGGTGAGCATTAGGGTCACATTCCATATTATATTTGCTAAATTGTCGAATGGGGACACCAGGAGGAAGTGTCAAGGGTGGGGCTAGAGGACTTATGGGATCATCCTAGTAGAAGTCCATAATCTTGATGATTTGTGTGATAAATTCATTAAGCCTTTTCAATTCCTCTATTAGGTCTTAGATCATTTGGAAGGCTTAATTCAAGCCTTGCAATGGCCACATAGTGTTGGCAACCATTTGGGATGCGACCGCCAACGAGTGTCCTCGAATAGGATTTAGGTGCCTGCTGGTCTCTGGCAACGCCATGGCCCAGATACCTCCAAATAAACTCAGTAGTTAATGTGAGTATGTGTGTGTTCTGTTGCGGCATGCGGTTGTGTGAAATGTAATGATTATGTTGTGTGTAAACTACAAATGACTTACTTTAAAGAGATTCAGCCAACTTTGACAAGTACTGTGAGTTGTTGAAAGTTTCCTATTTTGTTCAACTGCCTAGTCTACGCGGTCCTTATAATACCTACTTGTAACA
>MNCI01010607.1:2454-54078 GCA_015680685.1 Gnetum montanum | reverse complement strand
ATAAAATAAAAAGAAAACATACTGTGCTCCTTGTCACCTTTTGGGGGATCGCCTAAGTCCAGCTTTCCCTTAAGAAAGCTGTTGAACATTTGGTTGACATCACCCTGGTCATCCAACAACTCAGTTTCTGTGGTGCCTTCCTTCAACTCTTCTGTTCCTCCTCCCTTATCTTTCTCCACATTTTCCTCCTCAGTATTTCACTCCATGTTAGTCTCCTCCTCTTCAGTAATAGTCTCTAATGCCTGCTTCCTCACTTCTCGAGTCAAGTCTGAAGGTATCAGTGGCATGTAAGCAATCAAAGTAAAAATTATGAACAAAACAAAAAATAATAAAGTAATAAGTGCACTAAGTCTACTTACCTTGGATAGGCATCTTGAATCATATGCGCTTCACTCGTGGCTCACTGACATTTGAGGCTTCCTCGGTTGAGCGTTCGTGCTTTTTCAGCTTCGATCTGGCCTGGCCAACGGTCTCTTTGATGACCCGTTCTACTCTTTTTGTAGTATAGGGTACATTGTTTGGCTCCAATCCAAAAATTTCACGTGTGTGGATTGAGGTGCCAGATGACCCCCTTGTTGTAATAGACATGGATTCATCAGTTCCCTCAGGAGCATCTTGGGACTCAGCAACTTCAAACAAGTGGCTGATCCACGAGTGGGATAGTTGACCCCGATCCTGTAGAACATACTTGTTGTCTGCGCGAACTACCAGAAACTCGACTAAGCGACGAATGTAACTGGCAAATAAGGCAAAGGTGAAGTGGGACTACGCCTCGACATTCGAGTGCAATCGCACTATCTCCTTATGTAGGCCCGACAACAAAAATTGGGCCCAATTATAGCACATTCTAGTTTCTAGGACAGTTCGCATGATACGTACAGCTTCGACCCCAAGACTCTGCACCTGGGACAGGGATTTGGGGAATACTCATGCCCTAAATAGGGGATATAGTTCATTCACCTCCTCAACCTTCGATTTCCTTTGCATTGGGAATCCCTTGGCACCCTTGGTCACACCCAACCAGTCCTCTAATTCACGAACCGTTTGGAGCTCTTTATGAGCCCTATCTAAAGCTACATTTATACCATCTACCAGTATACCAAATAAGTTCGAAAAGAATTCAGGTGATAGATGGAAAAATATCTTAACACCCTTAATCCGGGTGCTGTAGTAGGGGATAGACTCATTGAAGGAGTCCACGATCCCAATCATTTCCGCTATTGATACATCAGGGCTTGGGGTCGTGAAAAGCTCCATGAGGCCGGCATTGTCTAAACAACGAACGATGGATGGCGAGGCGTGGGTACGTAACCACTTTTGGGCCTTACTAACCTCCCCGAACTTCATTGACAGAGTAGTCTCAGTTCATCTCGTTGTAACAGGGTTCCTGCCAGGAGGTACATCAACTGCAAATACAATTCAAAATCATCATATCAGTATAATCCCCGACAATTGAACAAATACGTTAGCACATATAGGAAGTGTTATCATTTACGGTCAGTTGTAGACTTGGATGTGCTGCCTAAGCTAGAGTCATGAGGGAAGACTGGTCCCTTGTCTGACCAATCTTTATGCAACCATCCACGAGCTTGACACATTGCGAATGCTCTAGAGAATCGCTTGTGAAAATGAACAATAGCACCCTTCGTTTGAGCTAATACGGCTCCACAAAGGGTGGGACCTGCCATAAATGCCTCTAGAGCGATGCGAGCTAGAGCAAGCCCATCATCCTCAACACACATTCCATCTGGGTTAACTTTAGGCCTACAAACAAACAGATGTTAAACCAAAAGCAAATGTCAAACGACGAAAAGAAACAACAAACTTAAACGGTCTTACCTATCCACCTGGTACACTGTGCCAGGGGGATTCTGGAATAGTGTGTATGCGCGCGCAGCTAAGAATAAGGTGTTGTTGACGTAGTCCTATCCTTGCGGCAATTGTGCCCACACGCACGCTAACGGGCGTGTAGACCTGGGCCCACGAGAAGAACCGTCCTCATTCACAAGCGGTCCCTCGTCGATGTCTTCTATGAAGACCATGACACCCTCCGCGGCTCTCGGCAGCATGGCCTTAAGCACGCTCTGCGCCACCAGTTCACTTAGGTGCGACCAGATAACCACTTCGAAATTATCCAGTATGAAGGCCAGGAATTCACACACACCTTCTCTAAACCAGACCCCATTGTTGTCAACAGTTAGATCCGGGGTAGGCTTATTAGCCTCAATGGGGCCAAACCATGTTAGCATCCCAACGAGCTCAACAACGAGGAGAAAAGGCTTAGTGTCCCTGCAAGTAACCAAAATACCAACGTAAAATCAGCCATGCATCAAAACAACATGAAAAATCAAAGTTCACATCGTAAACCGACACTTAAAAAAAATTGCTAACTGTTTACACTCGGCGTATACGCTGCTTAACCCAGCGTATACGTCATCAAAAAAATATTTACGCTCGATGTATACACTGCTTAACCCAGTGTATACGCTGTTAAAAACTATTTACGCTCAATGTATATGCTACCTGACCCAGCGTATACGCTAACAATGAACTATTTACGCTGTCGACCAAAACATTTATGCTCAGTGTGTACGCGGTAGAAACCCTCAGCGTATACACCATAGGGGCCTTCAACGTGAATAGTCTATGCTAGACACTGAACAAACAGTCTAAGCTGAATCCTGTGCAAATAAGTTTACGTCGAAACCAGTTTGCATGAAAACAGGTCTACGCTGTACCACAGTTGAAAAGAATTAACTAATCACGCTCAGCGTATACTCTGTAGAAACCCTCAGTGTATACGCCGAAACAACCTTCAGCGTTTACGCTGATAAAATCGTCTACGCTTCGTGCAGGAAAAAGTGTTTACACTGTGCACTGATAAAACAGATTATGCTATGACGGTCTACGCTATCGAGACTTTACACTGTAAACTTACGCTCGGCGTATACGCCGAAACCCTCTACACTAACCCTCTATGCTCGGCGTATACGCCGAAGCCCTCTACGAGACTTTCTACGCTACGAAACATGCACACACAAAAATAGCTAATAGAGGTAGGATTAAAGCCTACCTGTGTGATGATCCAGGCCACGATGGAACCCTTGGCTTGGGAAAGCACTGCAACATGGCCTTGCTCTCCTCTGCGAAGGTCAAGTCAGGTTCCTTCCTCCCTTGGCCTTCCACTTCCTTGCCTTTGTCCATCTCGGCATCCTCTAGGCTAGGATCGACAGTCGACGCTGAGGGTTGAAACTGTTTACGCCGACGCTGGAACCTCTACGCTCTGTGTTTACGCTGAGGTTTAGACGCCTACACTTACACTCAGGGTTTGGGTTTTACGCTTATGCTTATGCTCACGCTTACACTTACACCAAGGTTTAGCAGATTACGCTTATGCTTGGATTCTTACGCTTTGATTTTACACTCTGAATGCAATGTGACAAATGACCCCCCCCCCTCTTTATATAGCGCTCTGCCGTTGCTGCCGCTGCTGCTGCCGCCTCCCGGTTTGTCACTTTTTGCCTCTTTTCACCTTTGTTTACTTATTTTAATTAAAATTTCTTCAAAAAATAATTAAAAAAATTATGTATTTAATGTAAAAAAAATTACTACATCCCGTTCCTCTGCGAACCCCATTTCACGTGTCTACGCCGAATATTCCAGCGCAAACAACGTTACAGCCCGGTACGGCCTTAAGCTGCCGTTATGGCCCAGTAAGGCCCTAAACTACCACACACACAAACCTCATTCGGCCTGGTATGGCCTTAAACTGCCATGTTGGCCCGATAAGGCCGTAAACTGTCATGTTTCCCAGTAAGGCCTTAAACTGCCACCTGTGGCCTAGTAAGGCCTTAAACTGCCATGCGTCCTGTTGTGACGATAAACCACCATTTTGCACGTGCACACAACTTAACTTCCCTGAGAACATGAAAAAATACTCATCACCTCATTCTTCTCTCTGTTTATTGGCAGGAGCAAGCTCGATGGATTATCAACATTTATCCACACCATTAATCATCGATGGGCCGCATGGAAAGATCGCAAGGGACATTGACATAAATCTCATCCACTTAAGTTCATTAATGGACGATACAGTCATAGCCTCGACACAACAAACGCTAGATGACTATCAAGGTATGACAAAGTCCCTTAACATAGAAGCTGAAAATATCACTGAAGACCTATTGATCGAAACCCCCATTGTTATGCCTGGATGAAACATGGGGTTGATATGGGTTTGTAGACTAAGGGTGTGATACGAGTCTTCATGTTCTGATTGGGCAGCGAATTCATCCTCATCCTCCAGTTGAGGATCTACTGCAGGCTGATCCTGAGATTAACTCCTTTGCAGGAGGAGTTGTGTGATGAGCTCAGAGTAGGGCTCTAGGATGGGGATGACATCATATGGGGAAGGAATGAACTCTTGCCCTCCCCTGTATAAGAGTTCGTACTACCTCTTGACTTCTATTTCGGTTCGGTCCACGGCTAGGCCAGCTTGTATCTTCACGCATATGAAGTTGTATTGGTCTTGGGTTATGACGTTGGATGATGGGTTCCTCCCTTGCAACCTAAGGGACTGACAAGGCCCCGCCGTGGGTTGTACTGCAGGATGTTGGACCACGAGCTATTGGATGGCCATGGTGCCTATGATGTCAGTGACTTGAGTGGTTGTAGCGGTGGTGTTTGTAGTGTTCATGATGATAAGTTGAGGATCTGACACGATGTAGAGATGTGAAGTCAATGTGCTTAGTGTAGCATAAACCTACGTTGGCAGTGTACAGCGTATACTCTTCAACGACCGACGTATAACGACAACGTATAGGTGTAGAGCGTATAGTGTCAGCGTAGAGAATCTACAGCGTAAATCATACAGTGTATACACTAGGTAGCGTATACAACATCAGCGTGCAACGTAAACAGGGTTACAGTGTACAGAGTGTAGTGTATACAAACGGCAGCGTAAATGGGTTTATAGCGTAGGATGTTCAGCGTAAACTTGGTTGTGGCGTATATGTCAGCAGCGTAAACAGGGTTTTGTGTGCAGCGTAGGCAAATTTGTAGCGTAAAACGTGCAGCGTATGTTTGGCAGCGTAAATGCTGGGGATTTTGCAGATAGAGTCAGAGTATGGTTGACAGTGTAGATGCTGGGAGACTTGCATGTGGTGAGTTTTAAATAGGATAGCGTAGACGCTGAACAGTGTAGACGCTGGATAGTTCATAGACAGTAAGTTTTAACAGAACAGCGTAGACGCTGGAAGGTTTACAGACAGAATCGACGTATGGTCGGCAGTGTAGACGCCCAATAGCGTAAATGCTGGGAAGCTTGCAGGTAAGGTTTTAGGCAGAGGCCCTCCTTCTAGCGCCAATTTCAAAATGAGAGTACAATGCACTGGTCTAATGTAGTTGTGGCTTGGACATAAGGCAGATGAAAAGCCCCGGTGGATGCAGGGATGACTGTGGGCTGGTTTGCACTGTAGGCACAACGTGGAGGCTGTATGCTCAACGTACAGGGTTGTCCAGCGTATAAGGTTTTCAACTCTTGTTCTCAACATCTCTACTCTTTGGTTTGCTCTGGAATTTGCCAACCGACATGGATCTCGTAAAAATTTGGGCTTTTATACAGGTTTTGGCATTAGACTCGGGTTGGGTGACATGTGGTGCGTTGATCAGGTGCAAAAGCATAAAATTTACAAGTGTATAGTATGTTACATTTGCTAAGCATATATGCTGAGCATATACGTTGTGTCAGGCAAGCGTAGACTCTAGGCGTATACACTGGGCGTATACGCTAGATGTGCTGGGCGTATACGCTGTGTGTGCTGGGCGTATACGCTGATGGTTGCTGCATTGTGCCAAATCTTGTTTTGCAGTGCTGCTTCCATGTTGTCTTTGAGGATTTCATGCTGAGCGTATACATCGGTTGTACCTACTGGGCATACATGTGAGGCGTATACGTTGGGTGTATACGTTGTGAATTTCGGGCGTATATGCCCAGCATATACGCTATGGATTTCGAGCATATACGCTGGGCGTATACGTTGTGAACTTCGGGCGTATACGCTGTGGATGTGAACTTGAGCGTATACGCTAGGTGTATATGCTGGGAATGCATACTTAGTGAAATTAAATATCTGACCTCCGAAGTTGCCATGTTTGATAGCAGATGTAGCCGTGGTCGTCCGCGGGTTGCAGTGACCTGCCTTTTGTCGGAGAAATACTAAGCCTGAAATTTTGTGGTGTTTTAGATAGTACAAAAGCCTATGATAAAGTATGTTGGGAAACCATTCTTACTATCATGAATTTGTTAAGCTTCTCCAATTGATGCATCAATCATATGAGGTATATCTTATAAGCCACTCACTTTATCATGTAGGTCAATGGGATCAACTTTGAATGGTTTTCTTTTGGAGTGGATCTTAAATAATGAAATCCTCTTTCTCCCTACTTATCTATGATTATGTTATAATGGCTTAATGCCTAATTAAGCAAGGAAGTCATGGTTCTATCATGTAGTTTGGACAATCATACCTCACTCACTTTTCATGTCCATTTCATGAACTTCAAGTAAGAAGAAGAAATAAATCTAAGAAGCCAAAGTTCAAAGTAGTAGAAGGTCATATTTATATATGGAAATGTAGTTGAGACAAGTAGAAGAGTGGAGACAAAAGGAAAATTTCAAAGATCAAAAGAAGACAAAGTTTAAGAATAAAGCTAAAGAGAAGACAAATTAGAATTTCTATAACATAGGAACAAAAGTATTGTAATTTTCATTTGATTTATTATGCCATATAAAAAAATAGAACATTCCATTTATTTATTTTTTTATAAAAGATGGATGGAAGAATGCAATTAACTAATGATAATAATAGATTATGTCTCTTCAATTCTAATCCATTTTCCATGAAAAAATATTTGTGGCATCGTATATAATTATGGTCCCATCAAATCTCTATAAATATATGGGTAGAATATGTTATACATGATGCTACAATAATAAGATTATGTGAGTTATGAAATATTTGAATTCATAAATTTTTTCTATAATTTTATCATTCAACAATGCATCACCATTTCATCAATTATCATTACTTCATCAATCCTTTATTCATCAACAACTCATTCATCATTTCCAACAAGTTAAAAACTAATAAATATTCATCAATAATCTCATCAACAAATTATTATGTCATATCATCATTAGCTTATCAACATCAATTTAATCATCAAAGCATTTAAGTCAAATTTATTATAGAATAAACTTAGCGTTTAATTTAGAAGATGAAAAGTCATCAAGATGAAATTAATTAGTTTCCTTACAAAATTCAAATTAGTATGATTATTTCTTTATCATAATATATCTTGTAGCTTAGGATGACATCAACAATTCAAGTTGCATTGAAATTTGATTTTAGAATTCATAGAAATTCAATTTTTTGCAACACCATGACTTAATCATGATTCATGGTCAACTCATGATATTTATAAAATCAAACCACTAGGTGAACATTGCTTGTGATTATAAAATTTATCATAAAAAATCAACCACAAATAAACCATGACTTGTGGTAAAGTGTTTTGACAAAATCAAATATTTCTAGGTGATTATATTTGATGAAATCTTTGAATAATCAAATGAACTCCAATTGAGTTAAAATTTTTCAAGAAAATTGATATTTTTAAGAGCTTTCCAATGAACCTAAGATCACCTCAAAACTCTAAATAATGAAGGATATATAGGCTTCTAAAATTTAATTTTTTTTCATAATGGTCCTTGGTTAGGTTATGGTAAACATACCATGACTTGTGGTACTGTCAATATTAAGTTTTGTAACCTTTTTTCAAGATCATGACTGATGGTCAACTCATGGTTTGAATAGCATAACTCATGTTGGAGTTTCATGACTCATGATAAACCAAGTTTCAAATATTTTCATCAAATTTTATTAGAATTTCAAAGTTTTCATTAAGAGATTCATCTTCCAAATCCTAATAGGTGGGCCTCTAAAATTCCCTCTCTTAAAAGACTCCTTAAAAATATGTTGATGTTACAATAATTTATATAAAAGCTAGTGTGTTGAATAGTTACAAGTTATAACTGGGTTTCAAAATTTTCCCTAACTTGAGCAACCTTAAAATAAATTAGGTAAAATAAATAACTTATGGAATCAACTATCCTCCCAAACATCTGAAATGAATTATTAATATGCTTGAAGCTAAAGTCATGCCCCTCCTTGACATATATCTTGATACCCTTCTCTTCTTATCTTGCTATCTTCCTCATTTATGGGATTTAGTCATTATTTTCATTGGAGCAAAGTTCAACATGTGAAAAGATATCTTACTCTCATCCTTTAGAAAGCTCTTACTAGCTAAGATAGTCATTTAAGCCATTACTCTATTAGCAACCACAACCATTCCACCTCCAATGATGATCAATGATATTGACACTATTGTTTAAGATTTTATATGTCAAGGCATGAAATATAGAAAGAGAATTCATCTTATCAAATGAGAACTTGTTATCCACCTGAAGAAGAATGATAAATTAGGCATTATCAATCTCCATAAAATTATTGAATGATGTCTAGTTCATCTCACTTTGGAATTACTGCAAGAGATCCCTCATTCACCTCTTTGACATCAAATTTTCATTCATAGATATCAAGTTTTTCTAGTGCTATAGTCAAGGACCTCATTGTTTGCAAGATAGTTGATGGAAGCCTGGAGATCCTTAGCATATGATACATTAGAAACATCCCCTAGATTGTTGTCCTTTCATGAACATTCAATGACATCATGGGATGCAAGCCCCAACAATCAAGTTATGACACAATTTAGTTTGTTAGATCTTTATAAGTTGGGGATTGACCATTGCATATTTTTAAGGCTTCATAATCCTTTTGCTAATGCCAGGCTTTCCTCACATCCACAATAAATGTTAACTAATTTGAATTTTATTTACGAGCTTATCGCAAGTGTTTATGTCATCTTGAATCAAGGTAGGTAGACATAAAGGAGCTTTTGACCAAAGTTAACCAATGAAAAAATTCCTCTTAATGACTAGGTAAAATTTTGGTTTAACCTAATGAACCATTCAAATGCTAGGATTTGATTACTTTTCACCATTCTTAAGGTGCACATATTTATGTGAGTCCTATCTTATGAAGTGGCTCTTACCTAGAATAGGCTGCAATGAATGATAGTATAGGGATCAAGATGTTGCACCCTTTGCCATATTGATCTTGATATGGTGACATATATGTTTACTAATTATGAATACAAGTGTGCAACTCAGAAGTGCCTCAAGTACTTCATCAATTTTCATATTAAGATATTGAAGGAAACCATGTGATGAAATATGCAAGAAGAAGGACATGTGATGGTTTTTTTGATGCATATAGAAGAAGCACAACAACGTTATTTTTTATGATTACATTTCCAACTAATCACTAATCCTCACCTATAAAGTACTAAACCTTTTACTAGATTGGAACTATGTGGTAATGGACACTTATCATTCTTCCATTGCATGGAACAACATGCTATGGAAGCTAGTAGAGACTGATGGGATGTAGTGGTCACCAACCTAACTCCTCTTTTAGGCCAAGGATTAGGATCATTTCTTTAAGTGTTTTATGTAGAAACTTCTAAGGATTAGGCTCACTACCCTTTGAACATGACAATAAGATGTCATCATGATTGGGAGCAAGATAGTGGTTGTTATCATGGGAACCATTGTAGAGGTAGCCAAATTCCTATAAGTGAAGATACTTTTTCTTAAACACTCTCTTATCATGGGAATTTTATGAACAAACTTGTGAAAAGTGATAATAGGCCTATATAATGGTTCTTATAGGAGGGTGAATATGGAGAAGCCATTGAAAGTTCCTACGAAAGTCATTTTTGAATTCCTCTTTTGCTAGAGGGTATATTATCTCATAAAAGGTAAAATGAGGGTGTTCTAGATGTTGAAGGATGATACTTCCATCAACATCCCTTTGTTCCTGAAGGACTTGGCTATGAAGTTGATATAGAATCATGTGAGATGGGTAGTTTTGTGAAGATCCATAAAGGATTTTTTTAAGTTCTTGTACATCATCAAGACATGACCCAAGATGACATCCTAGATGAAGACAGATAGGCAATCCTTAACCACCATAAGTGGCCTTCAAGGAATTCTACTTTAGGGATGAAGATGAATAAGAGCTTAAGTTAGGAAAAGGGATGATGAAGGCCTAAAAATGGATCCTCCCACATGCAATCAATGCTTCGAGATAGAGCTTAGCTAAATAATACCATGAGGAACCCTCACAAGTGGCTATTGAGCATAGCCAAACATAGAAGAAGGTGCCAAACATTGTAGATGAGAACTACATTACTGATGGTTAGCTCTTAGAAGAAATTGTTGGTGGCCAAAGGACCCATATCAAAGGATAGTGCCACACCATGTGCTCATTGTTGACACATGTAGATTTTGATCCAAGTGATAATCTTATCTCTTCTTCTTATTTTTCATCTTCCCTACCTCTTAGAGATCATCTTTCCCCATCCATCTTGAGCATTTTCTAGGATCCTATTTCTATGATAGATCCCTCTAAAGACACTTACACACCTATGGCTAACAATCCTACTGCTTATAATCCTAATACCATTAATAATCCTACATTCTTGAAGCACCATCCACCTCCCCATCGCCTTCATAGGAGGATGATTATGACCTTGTAGAGGACTACCTGGTAAAGAATCATCATTGAACATCATTATAAGACTCCTATGGTTTTTTAACCAAGATTTTAATGTTATTAATATATATTTTCTAGCCCCTCTAAGGGACTCTATCCTAATTTTTGAAATTGCTCAATATCAAGAAGGGGCCATGCTTTTCCTACACCATGCCTTAGATTACTCCTTGTTTAGGAAGTTTCTTCCCATGCCTCTTTAGGAAAATGACAACATCAATGCTCACCTCTTTGAATAGTTGGATGTGGTGAATTTACATGCTTCTATCCCAAAAACATAAAATAAATCCCTTTTTAGCATTTCATCTTAGTTTTTATGACTCTCATATATCTATTTCAATTGGTTGCTTTTGCATAAGATCTTGGATGTTTAGTTATGTCATGTTTACAGTTGTAGATGCCTCTTATTAGCATCATTTTGGAATCTTTTCTAAGTTGTTTCAAAAGTCTAAATTATTTCTTCCTTATTTGCTTTATGTTGTAGGATAACTAGATGCCACTTTTAATGTATAGTTTGTTTATGTTTACTAGTTATCTAAACTTATAATTTTATCTTTCACCTAATCATGTTTACCATTAGGAGCATTATGAGCCTTACAACATCAACCAATTGTACGCCTCACTAAGAGTTAAACCATACACTTGAACTTCACTAACTTGAGGTGGGAAGATAGCGATCTCGAACTTAACATCAATTACTAGCATAATTACATTGTCCATCCATGGATTACAATCTGGTCACATGGAGACACTCGTGAATTGTATGATAGAGTGTTAGGATACCTCCACCAGTCATCAATGCTCATCACCCTTAGGATAGTTTAGGATTTATCTTCTTATTATTAATTGGATTAAATAATTAATTTTCATGCTTTCATATAACTTAGCCTTAGTCATACAACATCAATAATCATATGCCTTACTTTGAACTAACTCAGGTATGACCAAGTTACCACTAGTCTAAGTGAGAAGACAATGACCTATGATCAACACTTAACAATGTAGATGTCACATTAGTTTCATCAATGGAATTCGATTGGATTACATGTGAATGATTGTGATTCATATGGTTAGATGTAGGGGATACCCACTTCTCATCATTAACATCATTTCCAGTGGATGGTGCTACTAATCTAAATTAGTTATATTATAAATGACTCTTGTAAAAGCATTAATGATTTATCATTTAGAAAATATTAAAATTTCAAGCCACATACACATTATTAATTAAAAACATGTCTCCTTCACATAGGACTAATAATCACTCACATGATGGGAATATAAGTAGGAGAAATAATAGGATATATATTGAAGAGAATTAGAGTGAACAACTACAAGCAGGGGTCTCATATGCTCATTTAGACCCTTACTATATTCAAATACCACATTCAACTATCACTGACAATCCTAGAGGGGGATGGAACAAGTCGTAGAACAAGAAGGGCCTCACGGCCTATGAACTCCTTGAAACCTAGAAGAGACAACTCAAGGAACCATAGGAGGAGATATAGGAATCATGGTGATTCTCCCAATTCACCATCTTTCTCTTCATCCTTAACATCTAGTTCTAACAAAGATGAACATAGGTATGGAGATAGAGCTTCACTAAGGGATCAAAATCAAGATAGAAATAGAAATCAAAGATAAGATACATGGTATTAAATGGAGCATACACAAGATCATCACAATTGGATAAATAAAAATAGACATTATGATCATAACATGTATAATGATGATGAACCCTTGGTGGCTACTAGAATCATGATATAGATCATAGAGGTCGTTAGAATATTTCATAGGCATCAAAGGAAAAACCACATCAAATGAGTTGATATAAATAATATTCCTAAATTTTTAAGGGAGTCTACAATTTTGATTCACAACATCATTTACAAGCCTTCCATGATGTCTGTGTCTTGAAAAATATTGAAAGTAAGTGGCAAAAGCTCAAGCTCTTTTCTAGGGTGCTCATAGAGGTAGTTGAAAGTTGGTATAGATTTTTGGAACCAGATTCAATCCATTGGTCATCCATAATGCTCAAGCTATTTAACAAAAAAATACTAAACCTATCCAAGAGTGTCCAATCTAAAAACATTCCAAGGGTGAAAGCAAGAGAACCATGAATCCCTTGATGTAGCCTTGAACATATATTATTATCTACTACATAGATGCAAAAGCCATGGATTTTCTCAAAATTAGCAACATTGTCACATCATAGATGGGCTTTGTAACAAAACAAGGAAGACCCTTGGGGTCTATCCCCAAGAAAATTTATCAAAGTTAAGAGTCCATCCAATACAAAGGCTAATTGAACACCTAGAAAAGAATAAGAAGAGTTATGTAAAAGGAAGAGTATAGAGGAATATAACCATGATCCAACTTTTCACAAATAGCGGTCCATATTTATGATCTATAAAAAGAAGTAGCTCTTAATGAGTTGATCTCACATAAAACCTTTTCGATAAAAAAGTCTATCACTAAGATTAAAGCAAGGGTAGATAAAATGTGGGAGTTAAGAGAAAAAGTTATAACCAACTTGAAAATCATATAAGAAAAAGAATAAGGAAATAGGCAAGAACACATATTAGAAAAAAAAGGAAAAATAGCTATAGTAGAAGAGGTTGCAAACTCGAATACAAAGGAGGATGGATGTAACATCTGTTAATATGAACATCCAAAGGGCTATTGCCTAGTTATGTTACATCTACAAGAATCTGGGGCTTTTTCTTTGAATTCCAAGTTTGTTAAAAAATAAAAGCCTATGAGAATTCCTTACCCACAAGGCAATTATAGACAGTCCTACAACTAACAATACTATCCTAGTAGGACTTCTTATCAACCTCAAGACTATTATCAACAACAATGGTAAAAATCATAGTTGTGGAGGATGTCGCCAACAAACTAGCAACACCCTTATAGGCAGCCAAACCCTTATGAATACCATGTGCAACAACCTATTTCTCCAAATGATTCTACTTCCCATGCCTCAACTAACTACTACTATCCTTCTGAATACCATCAACCCACAACATCTCCTATGGGATCACCATCCCATGTCTCTCATCATTCATCACATCCTCAATACTCTTATACTTCCTTCCAACATATATCACCACCAACAATGTAGGAAGAATTAGCATCACAACCTCAACAAAAGAATGCCACTTGTGCTATGAGTATACAAAAGAATAATAGTGCTAGAAGCTCTAAACATAAGCATCAGAAATGTCCATTCTTTATGATGGTTTCCACACATGTGAATAAAACTAATCAACCTACTAGCTCATCCATACCAATGTAAGGCCAATACGGTGTAGCTTCCTTCCTCACAAAAATAATGTCTCCTAATCCTATGCAAAATCCAACAACCATTATCACTCTAACATAAAACATAAAAGATGAACCTATCACTATGAAGAGATAGAAAATTCTATGCATTAATAATAATGATAAAGGGTGTCATTGTTGGTTGAAAGTTCGTAGTGTTAACATGATCCCTACACCAACCCACAACAAACCTAAGGAATAAGTATGTGTAAAACTATGTTCACACAATAGCCATGAAACCAAAAAACACCCAGTGGCTAGAAAATGAGAGTACCAAATAGCTCAAAAGATGCATAGAAACATCCAACCCACTTATTAGTTCTTATTAAATAAGGAGACCCAAGAGCTAAAATAAAAAATTTAAAAAAGAAACATACCTAGACCTTCTTAAGAGAAAACACTTTCTAGTTTAGCTGAATATATGTTTCCAAATGATTGAAACTTGATAATCATCTATGTTAAATGTGCTAAATAGTGAAAACTCAAATCACTAAAGATGATAAATGGGAAACTTATGATGTATAACCAAGGGAATGTGTAGTTCATTTTGTAAATGCTCATCCATGAGTTTAGTCATGGGGGAAGTGCCCCATCTTGAATCAAGAATTGATAAGTGCATTTTCACCATTTTTTTAATTTTTTATAATTTTTTAATTTTGACATTTTCTTATTTCTTTAAAATTTTTAATTGTTAATACAATTTCCAATTCTTGTTTTTTTTTTTCTTTTCTTTATTATTTTTATTTTTTTCTTGAGTCATTTCCTTTATGTTTTATGGATATTTACTATGTTTTTGTTAATAATGTTGCTAGTCATGATGCAAAAGTTAACACCATGTGTTGGGTCCTTGTCCTATGCTATCAAGATGATAGGTAAATAACTGTGTAAAGCAATGAGACCACATCATCCATCCCTCCAATTCTATAAATAATAGGTCATTATGATGAAAGCAATATAATTCTTCCTACATAAAACTAAAATTAACTAATGATCATAATGCCTTGAAGAAAGGGGAAAATACCAAGTAGGAATGGAAAAGGGTATGACCTTAAGGGAATTAGTTGGGCTTCCTTCTTGACTTTCAAGTTGTGGCCTCTGACTCCTCATAGAACTTACCATTACTTCTCTTATAGAACATAAATGAAGTATGTTCTTGTAAGGTGTGCTTCCCAACAAAAATAAATAATGAGAATTCAAAGCACACCTCTCTAAAGATCTCTTAGGATACAAGCATTGGTTATGGGGCTAGAAAGACATGTAACCCATGCTTGAGGGAATCTCTCCAATTTCTTCCTCATTAATCTCTAAAACTCCTTCCTTCTTCTCTTTTCTTCTCTTTTCAAAGTGATGCTTGTTTTCTATTGTTGTTGTGGACTCATGATGGTAGGTGAAAAGGGACACATCAATGTGAGGCCACTTTTAATGTTATGGAATTGATCTAAAACTTGGACAGATAGGTATGTTAATCATAATTGACACAAGAATCTATTGTAGACATGGTTAAGTACCTCACATTCCAATCTCTACAAGATTTCAACTAAGGTAGTTGTGTGTGTTTTTGGAATCAAGGCATGATCTACATTTAACTTCTAAGGTGCCCACAAAAATCTATAGAAGTATTTATACAAAGGCATTATAGTAGTAGCCTACTTTGGGGAGGCACCAATTGCATAACTTTTGTTGATAATGGCTCTAAACCAAAAACATCACATCCTCAAAGGCATCATGGGAAACTTCTCTAAATTTATGCATGATTTCAAGACTCTTGCTCATCAATTTCAATTACTTTTAATGCTTTTATATACTTTTATATTGAACTATCCTTCAAATTCAACATTTCTTGGTCATCCTATGAATTAGATGTTTGGTTTTAGGCTTTGAAAACTTGTGAGCTTTTAACGTTAAGCTCATTTGTCATGGGGGCTAAGGATGTGATTTTGGAAACTTTTCTAACACCCCATTTTTGAACATTATGGTAAATAATAGTAAAAATAATCAAAATTACTTAAACAACTTGATGATGTTAGGTATCTCATAGCCTTGGGAACATTATTTTGTAATTACCATAAGCCTAAGTGCTAAGTGTTTTCAAATTTTGAGTTAATTAAGAATCCAAAAGGGTTAATCATTAAGAAAACATTTTCAAAACTAAAGTGGATCCTTTGGTGATTGCAAATGTTGCTAAAAGGAATGCCTAAGGCTAAAGGTCTTTTACAAGGTAAGAAAAAGAGGCCAAGAGGACATAGGAGGATATGCCCATGGACAAATAATAGAACATGCAAGGATAAAAGCTCAAACATCATATGTTTGTTGGACATATGGGACAATGATGAGAAATTTCATAAATGTTCTGTATAAAAGAGAAGTGCCAACATAACAACCAAGGTTGTAAAAATGATTGCCACTAGCAACATCATGAAGATTCATCATTGGTAGAATTTTTTATGACTTCTATAATCTTGCAAAAATTTTATGTTTGTCTAGTCTTTTTGTCATGTTATAATGTATCCACTTGGATAAAATTTTGTAATGCAGCACTCAAGTTTTGTAATGTATGCCAATCTAATCTTGATCATCCTACAATTTTTTGTGATGAAACTTTGTCCATATATATATTTATATATCTATATATAACTTGAGGATGAGTTTTTAGTCAGTTGTGGGGATATGATAAAGCATTTATTGGGTAGCTAATTTAATGCATCCTCATCAACACATGGTCATTGATGCATCTTGAGATGCATTGGATCATATGAATTGATAAAAAGTTTATCAAAGTTTACAAATATGTGAGCATCCACCATGTATTAATCACCTTTTGATTAATAGTGTAATTTTCTCCCATAATCTTAGCAAATATTCAATGAATGCCTATAGCATGGATTTGAGTTAATTGTATGAAATCTTATTCAAGTGGCATTATACCTAGACAAATTCATGAATGAAAATAAGATTGAGATTGATTCATATTCATTGTAGCACTTTCACTTAGAATGGATTTACTTTCAATGCAATTTACATTCTATGTACTTAGTTAATATTTACATTTTCATGAACATTAAACAATTGGTGGAATGAGTGCAACCAGTTTTAAGCATAAACATGTGTTTACTTGGTAATCCCAATAGTCGATATGTGAGTTTAAGATGTGTATAGCGAGTTGGGAATGGATACTCACCATCCTTAGGATAGTTTAGTATTTATCTTCTTGTTATAAATTATATTGAATAATGAATTTTCATGCTTTCGTATAACTTAGCCTCAATTGCACAACATCAATAATCATATGCCTGACTTTGGACTAGATCATACATGACCAAGCTACCACTAGTCCAAGTGAGAAGACGGTGACTTGCAATCAACACTTAACAATCTAGATGATACACTAATTCCATCCATGTAATTCAACTAGATTTCACATGAACACTTATGATTTGTATGGTTGAATGTAGGGGATACTAGCTACACATCATTCATTAGTGATTTACAGAGTGTGGATCCCTCACCATTAGTTAATATGGGAAAAATGGAAGGAAAGTGTTATAAAATAAAAATGATGGATAAAGTAACAATATTTAATTTATAAAAATAAAACATATCATATTTTTATCCTTCTTTCCCAAGTGTGCTTGCAGTTAGTTTTTTCTTGTTACCTTAGATTCATGATTCTCCTCCATTTCATAACTAATTTTTATGATTTATGAGAAGTTGGGGAGCTAGAACTAAGAAAGTTATGGCTTGGGAGTCTTGGTTCAAGTTTTGATGAATCTATGACTCTATTAGAAGAATTTTAACATTTTGATTCTTGGTGTTTTTCTTTAGTAGCTTTTTAGATTTTAGGTGAGTGACTTTACATATCTTCTATTTCTAACATTGATTCTTGTGCATATTATTGGATGATGTTGGGAGGAATAGTTTTTCTAAGATGAGTGTGTTGATGGTATTAGCTTACAAAAATAGAGTCTTGGTATTTTCATGTTATGAGTATGAATGTATAACAAATCAAATTTGATGCATTCAATACATTTTTTTGCAGTTCTTAAAGATACCAATTACATCATTGCTACTCCTCAACGTGTATCCATGCATGTTGTATCAAGGTGTCAAATATATCTAGATTTTGTTAAATTTTATGGTTACTATAATTTAATTTTTGAATATTGATCATGAGTCAATGGCAGGTCGTGATCCAATCATGGCTAGGTTGCTCTAGGATTTTAGACAAATCACTTGTTTTAATAAGGTCATGATTGATATTTTATAGAATTTGGTGTTTTAGGTGATCATGACTAGATCACAACCAAGTCATGATGATTAGTGTGAGTGGCTACCAATTATGATAGGGCCTTAGGACAATTCTGATGTATTTTTTTATTCTATTTTGAAGTTCAATGAAAGTTATGGTTAATTGCAAGGTCATCATAGTTAGGTCATAATTAAGATTTTGTATAGGATGTGAGGGAGATGTAAGTTGAATCAAGGTAATAACCAAGACAAACAAAGGAACATGAGGTTAACATGAGTCACACATAGGTCACCATGAAGATGGAAAACTAGAGAATGACTTGTATGTGATGTTTATGTGACTATGTTATGGGTCCCTTGTGTGTGCTTCTAAAACTACACTACATGTATTCTGTTTATGATGATCAGGGTATGAAATGATACCTATAGCATTGTTTTTAGGATCATCCATTAATGGAAATGCATTGTGCTTGTAATGTATTATGTGTTATACTTGTGATGTATATGTTCATATGTCAATATCATGTATATGCATGATAGTAGGATTGACATGCGTGTATGGACTAGTTGGTGATAAGGTACCCTGGAGGAGTTGGGTTGATCCCCATTGGGATGCATTATCAAGGCTTTTGTCTTATTTATCATACCAAGAGTGGAAGAGTATATGTAGGTTCTATGACTAGTATGAGATCTAGGGACATACAGACATGTACCAATACTCCCTTCAAAAGGTTAATGGCTTAAGGTTACAAATGAGGTAGTAGGCACTAACATTGGTAGTAAGATCTATAATGAAAACTAATAAAAAACCTCCAAGCACTAATTGTGTTATGAGTACTCATGTCAATGATATTATGCTATACAATGTAGATGTGTCAACTACCATAGGACTATGTGTTGTATGCATCCTTAAGATCTATGTTTCCTTACGGCACTAGTTGCTAGGGATAATATAGTTGTGTGTTCGATGTATTATGCATTTTGAATTAGTCCCTCTTAAAGCACTAAATAATGGAAAGAAGTGCTATGTGTTTGTATGTTATGCATGCATATTCATAATCTCTTTGAGTGCTGGATGTTAAGGAGGTGTAGTGACTGAAAACGTTGACAACTGGAATGATCATGTTGAGGGGTCTGTAGCTGTGGCATAGCCCTAACCCCACCCCCATCTAAAGGGTTGTCACTGGAGGGAGAAAATAGAGGTAGAGTGCATGGGATGGTCTTGTGGATCAAACTGGAACTTACAGAGTGTTTCAATAAATGGTTGTTAAATTTGCATGGTGTTTTTAGTGGTACAAGGACCAACTAAGCCTAATCATAGTAGGGTTTCCTAGTGCAAAAATAATGGTGCAAACATGTGCAAAATATGCTAAATATCAAAGAGAATGCCTGAAAATGTAGAGTTTGAGAAAGGAAGAATGACATTGCACCAAATGAGGGGAGCGTAGTCATTGCAAAGGAGAGGTGAGGAGGTACATAGTGTACAGACAAGCATAGTAGGTAGCGTAGTCATAGTCTTTGGGATGCTCAAGATATGGAAACTAACATATGCCATGAAGTATAAGCCTGCTAGGTTCGCTACCATAGTGTCCTACAAGTTGTGGTGTGCTGTGGTGTGGAAAGGTGTTGCCAAGATGCAATGTGTTTTGGGGGTGCAGGATGCTTGGTTTGCTAGTCGAATGTTTCAAGATGCTAATTGCTAAATGAAATTGCCAACCAATCCCTTTAAAAAATGACAACCCCTAAAATGTAAAATGTAGGGGTATTTATAGGGTTAGGGTTGACGTAAAGTGTAGATTGGGCACCACATGGTAGAGGGGGTAGTTGAGACTACGTTGACCCTAGCTATGCTTCCACTAGAGCAACTAGTGCTACACTCTAGTGTGATCTAATGGATCCCAAGAGACTGTCAGACTATGACTACACTGCCAAGAGTACACGTGCTGGAGTCAAAAAGACCATAATGTATCTACAAATAGTGCAAAATAGTACAATTTGGAGGCTACACTCTCTCCTCTTTTGAGTGAGATTAAACATAGGTACAATTTTGGGACAAATGGGGGGTCCAAAAGAGATGCAATTTATTGATCTTGCTTGCTAGAGAAGTGTTGAAGTTGAGATAGAGGCTGATGTTGAGCTCTGGAAGCTTTTGGAGGTTGTATCAATTTGCTATGCTAGCTACGCTCTAGAGCGTAGCCCAATAGTTAGGTAAATTTTGCAAAAATTGAAGTCCAGTGTTGGTTACGCTAGCTACACTCTAGAGCATAGCAGGAAAAGTGAGAGCATAGCACTAACACTTAGAAAAAAATTAGCAAAACTTGTAGTTCTCATCCAGGCTACACTAGCTATGCTCTGGAGTGTAGTAGGAGGGGTAGCCTCGGGAGTTAGAAAATCTACCAAAATGTTTCTTCCACACTGAGCTAGCTTGACAGCTTCTGGCTTGACATTTAGGCAAATTGGCCACTAAAGTGCATGCTACACTAGCTACTCTCTAGAGCATAGCAAGGGGAATGGGAGCATAGCACAACACTTAGAAAAAATTTTACAACTACTGTCCACACTTAGAAAATTTTGCGAATTTGGCTCTGTGTTTCATGTTATGCTGACTACACTCTGGGCCATAGTCCTAGTAATGGAAACATGGGACAAACACTTAGAAAAAATTTGTCTCATGTTGAAACTTAGATAAATTTTCCATTGAGGTGTTGTCACTTGAATTTGGTGGTGTTTCATTAGCCCCTCTTTGTTGATGTCTAGAGGAGTGGCCCAAGAGATGTTAACAAAAAACTTGAAACACCACAGCAAGCATGGCACCAATGTTGCTCATTAGTACTTGATTAGAAGGCACTTCACTAGGCTTGAGAGTGCTAAAGGTAATGGATGTAGGGGATTGGCTTGGGGATAGTAGGGGAGGAATGAAATGAAAATGATGTATTATGCTACACGATGAAGAGTTAGCATAGTTGACCATGATCATGGTTCTAGGGTGGCTTGTTGTTGAAACAACAACCTCTCATTAGAATGCTTGTGAGAGAGCCATCACCCATAGCACTAGAATGGCTTACCCCTGGCATGTTGACCTCTCGTCAGAGTGCTTATAAGAAGGTTGATGCAAATTCAAGGTTGGATTGGTTACCAAATTGTAGCTTTGCTAAATTCTACTTGGGGACATTTTTTTACCCCCCTTTGCTTTTTTTTTTTGAGTTTTATGCCTTTTTTATGAAATGCTAACTGCAAGATGCATTATCATTGAGTGGACTACATGCCACTTGATGGGATTTGTTTAGAGGCAACTATGTCATGTTTGTAGGATATGTGTTTCCTCCCTAGGATGAGTTGCATTACATCTACTTGGGCTTTGACCAGTCCACAGAGGCTCCCTATGGGATAAGTTGTCTTACATCCATCATGGGTTCTATGGTTGACTAAAAGAAGGGTGCCATGTGCATTGTAGAAGCTTGCAAGGAAGACGAGGAAATGTAAGGTAAAGGGGAAAATGTGAGTAAGCTATAGTGGGGTAATAGGGATGTGCACCCTTGAGTGGCTTGGCGAGTCCAACCAACTACATCGGAGCAATGTGGTGACTTACCACTATGATGAAATGGGTCTCTAAATGATCACCTCTAGGGCTTTGTTTTGCAAACACGATGTAGAGAAAATAAGAAAATGACCACACAATTTGAGATGAGAGCAAACTGCTAGTTATCAGGGTGTTGTAGGTGTTGCAAGTGTTGGACCAGTTACAAGATCTTGCAATGCCAAAGTAGGAAGGCTATTGTAGGTGCTAGAACCAAAAGGGAGCCAAAGCTCTATCAGTCACACCAGAAATGAGCACCCTAGGGAAGCCAGCAAGGCAGTTGAGGGCAATGGTGATGCACGTGCTCGAGACTCCACACCAAGGATAGGAGCTTGGAAATCTAGCAAGATGGTAGAGAGCTAGGATGATAAACATACTTCCAAGCCTAGGCAATGATGAGGGCTAGAGGATGGTAGTAAGATGGCTAGGGCATAGTACTATTGGTCCTCTAACAGGTGATGCTAACGGTGAAAGCTCCAACTAATAATAAAATACCCAAGGTTGATAATGCTATTGACACAGCCTAGGGGTGGCACTACTAGTGATGGTGGTGGTAGCTCTGGAAGGTTAGCAAAATGTTTGAGGGAATCTCTAGAGGATCAAAAAAATGCCAAGGATAGTAATGATACAAATGTTCTAGAGGCCTCTTTCTTAATGATATGAACTTCATTTTGTAACTATAATGCCTTGCCCCACCCTACCTAGGAGGTGTGGGTAGATGACAAAGGATCGAAAGTATTCATGCTCAGTTGTCTGCAAAACTATGCATGTTGAGCTATGTGTGATGAACTCTCAAACCAGTTTAAGGTCCTAGTAGGCTATATGCTATGCTAGTTTAAGGTCCTAGAAAATCATGGACCCAATTTAAGATTTTGGCAGACCATTATGTGCTAGTTTATAGTCCTAGTAGACTGTTGTATCCTAGTTTAATGTTGTAGTGGATAGTGGATGTTGTGCCAGTTTAACATCATGATGCAAGGACAAGCTATGCTAGTTTAGCATTGTAGCAAACATGTTGTGGGTGCCAATTTTTAGTGTCATTGCCCAAGGATGATTTGTGCTAGTTTATAGTCATAGTAGACTTGTTGTGCTAGTTTAACGTCATAGCAAACAGGTGTGCCAGTTTAACGTCATGGTGGATGAGTGTTGTGGATGCCAATTTAACATTGTAGCCTAAGGACACACTATGCCAATTTAATGTCATAGCAAACACTTTATGCTAGCTTAATGTTAGAGTAAATGATTTATGCTAGTTTAATTTCATAGCATATGCTTGCTTACCTTACTATGTCATTAATGTAGCATTGAGTATTAGGCATAGTCTAGCTTCAGGTACAAATGGTTGATCGAATTGGAAAAATCATTACCATTTAGATTAGCAAGATTGAATGCTCTATTATCATAAGTCTTGATGACCAAAAAAGGCCCTTCCCATTTGGCTAAGAATTTATCCACAGGTTCACAAATAGCCTTGAGGACTAAGTCCCCTCTCTTGATTAGGTGTTCATGCTAATTGGGGCAGTGCTTTTACCATAGCTTTTCTTAGTACCATTCGATGTGATCAAGTGTTTTATGCACTCCTCCTCTATAGAGTCAAGGTCAATGATTCTCAACTCATCCTTTTAAGCCTCATCAATGAAGCTCGAGAGGATCACATGCAACGATGGAACCTACAATTCAAGAGGCAAAACCACTTCAGACCCATATACAAGGCTATATGGTGGCTTACCTATTACTATTCTGCACATTGTGCAGTAGGCCCATAATGCATAGACTGGCTACTCGTGCCATCGTTGTTTGCTACTACTAAGCATCTTCTTTAGAAGGTTAACGATGACTTTGTTTATAGCCTCCACTTGGCCATTCACTTGTGGGTAGTATGGCAACAAAAAGGAATGCTTAATGCCAAGGTATTCACATAAGGCTTTGGTTTCTACACTGCTAAACTATGGCTCGTTGTCTATGACTATAGTCATGGGTAGACCAAATTGGGTTACTATATTGTCAAGGATGAATTTTCAAACCTGTTGCGATGTTGTCTTCCTAAGGGGAATAACTTCAACCCACTTGGTAAAGTATTTAGTTATGGTTATGATGAAGCTATGTCCTATAGAAGACTTAGGTGTGATAGGTCCTATGATATTTAACCCCTAGTGTTGGAATGATCACATGATCTATGTGGTATGCAATTCAATAGGTGGCACATGCATTAAGTTGCCATGTCGTTGACACATGTTATACATCTTGACCTTGGAAACACAATCGTACTCCATGTATTTGATTTTTGATGCCATTGCCTTGGGTGTTATGTGACCTTCACACAATCCCTCGTGGACTTGATCAATGATCGTTTGCGCTTCATCGTCACTAACACAAGTTAGCAGTATGTCATCATAGGATTTGTGACATAATATGTTATCACCTATGAGGACATACTACCATGACCATTTTTGCATTGCATCCTTTTAGGCAATGGTTAGATGTTGCAGGGGATCACCCTATTGAAGATACACCTTAATGTCATTGTACCATTATTGTGCATGAGTTGTGCTTGTTGTGGATGCAATGTTAGTTGGTTATGTAATAGGTTTGGTGTAATCTATTACTAAGATGGGCAAGGAATGAAACATGTAAGTGTCATGCTTTAGGTTAACATGGCTAATGTGTCAGTAATGGCATTCTCGATGTGGGGAATATGTTGGATATCTATGGTTGCAAACTGATTGAGTAAGTGCTTTACTAAGTCACACTAAGGTTGTAAGTGTTGTGCTTTGTAAGTGTAAGCCAATCACCTTAAATCGCTAGGTTTTGGATTCTTAGGTTGTAGGTTGCTAAGATGCCTCTAAGAAGACCTTTGTACTCCGCTACATTGTTGGTGCAAGGAAATGCAAAGTGATAAGCAAAGGGTTAGATCTCCCTAGAGGGAAGCATGATTACAACAACAACACTACCCCCTTGAGAGGTTGAAGCACCATTGAAGTATAACATTGCCTCAAAGTTGGTAGGCACTTGCCTTATGTTGCTAACATGCTCATCTAGAAATTTTGGATCTATTATTGCTTAATCATTTATTAGTGAAGCCATTAGTTATGCAAGTATTGCTTAACCTTTAGTTGATTCTTATGCTATGTAGTGCAAGTCAAACTCCATGGTTATTACTTTCCACTTTGCCATGATTGCTTGAAGTACATTACTTTTATAGATGATGTTTACCTGACTGCAGAAAAGATAGTGCCTCCACTTCTTAGGTGCAAAGACTAAGGTGAGGTAACTCTTTTCTACATCATTGTATTTTGCTTCATGGGCCACTAATGCATGGCTTAGGTAGTATACAAGGACCTCTAAGCCATCGTCTTGCTTTTGGAAAAGCAGAGAGGCAATGGACGTGTTAAAGGTTACAAGGTAGTTATAGAATTGTTTATCTCCTTATGAAGGGTAAATTGTTGGAAGTTGAGCCAACTCCTATTTAAGGTTATCAAATGCCTCTTGACATTGAGCTATCCACTCAAAGTGGACTTCCTTTTTGAGCAATGTTGCATAGGCTACAACTTATTAGTTAAGCATGTGATAAACCTATGAATGAATTGCAATATGTCTTGTAACCCACATAGCTCTTTAAGGTTAGCCGATGGTGCTAAGTGAATAATGGCCTTAACCTTATCAAGGTCTACGTGTATGCCTACTTTTGATACTATGAAACCTAGCATGTGACCTGTCTTGACACCAAAGACACATTTATTAGGATTTAACCTAAGGTCATATCTAAAGCAAAATTTGAGTACATAGTCTAAGTCATCTGCATGGTTGTGTGCTGCCTTAGACTTAACTGCTATGTCATCAACGTAATCATTGAGAAAATCTAGCAAATAATTGCTAAAAATGTATGTCATGACACGTTGATAGGTTACTCTTACATTCTTTAGTTTGAAAGACATCATTGTATAGCAAAACGTACCCCAAGGGGTCATGAAGGTAGTATTGAGCTGGTGCTCTAGGTTGATCCAAATCTAGTTGTGACCAAAGAATCCATCCATAAAGGACAACAAGGCATGGTCGATCATAGTATCGACTAGTTGATCAATACTAGGCAACGAGTAATCATATTTAATGGTTTCCTTGTTCAAGTCCCAAAATTCTATGCAAATGCCTATGCTTTCATTTTTCTTGGGTACAACCATGATGTTGGAGACCTAGTTCGTGTAGTCAACGACTTGGATGAAACTAGCTTTGTAAAGCTTGGTGATTCCATTGCAGGTTGCCAATGCCACCTGAAGCCTAACCTTGTGGGCTTTCTACTTAATTGGTTTTATGTAAGGATTAAAGATTATATTATGCTGCACTATGCAAGGATCTAGGCTTGGCATGTCTTCATAGGCCCATGCAAACACCTTGATGTTGTCGTTAAGGACTTTGGAAATGTTCTGGGTGTATTGAGGCTCTAACAAGGAACCATGTTTTAGTGTTTTCACCTCACAACTAAATGTTGTTACGGGGACTTCAATGAGGGGATCCTCAGTGACATTGCTTACGTCTAGGTTTAGAGCTTTAACTAGATGGTTTGGCCAATTTAGCAATGCATCTACAAATGTTACATGTTCATCATAGGCCCTAGACTCAAGGTCTAGGCATTCAGTATCGATGTATCACATGAGGTTACCATGAGGCTCAATAAGGACTAGAGGTGAATGAAGATGCTTGCATGTGCTCATGTTGTGATCCTGCTAAGAAAGCTACAAAACAATCAAAAAGAATGTCAAGAAACACCTATCTTAATAGATTTGAAATGCATGAAATAAGGAAAGAAATGCAATGAAAATTCACCTAAGTATGCATATGTGGAGTTAGAGAAGTAAGTACATAGGCTAGTTTTGGGCCTTGATAGGCCATAGGGTGCCAATTTAAGGTCATAGGAGACCATGGTTTGCCAATTTAAGCTCATAGTAGACCATTAATTGTGCAAGCTACATTGGTTTAAGCAAGGTTGGGAGTGCTTGGAACATGGAGTTAGGTTGGGCATTCACTGAGCAATTAGAAAAATTTAGAAAACTTTCTAAGTCTAGGGATAGCTAGAAAAAGTTTGAAAATTTTCTAGCTCTAGTTGCTATGCTCACCCCTTGTTACACTTAGCCCCTTTGCTATGCTTAGAAAAACTTGGAAAATTTGCCTAAGTGTGGGACACTGTCTTGGTAGGTAGTACATTAATTAGCCTAGGAAGATATATATGCATATTTCACCAAGGGTAAACTATCATTTTCCAAAGTGAAAATGAGAAGTTACATAGCGTAGTGCAGTTGGAGCAAGAAGTGGAAGCTAGAGTGTAACAATCATATCATAACATCTAGAGCATGATAACTAGATCGTAGCAGTTAACATGATGCACCAAAGTAAACGTTAGCACCCCAGACTTGTTAATGTGGATGAGGGAGAGCAAGCATTAATATGTCTACCCCAGGCACGCATGGAGGAATGGAGGGAGCTGTCGTCCACTAAGTACCCTACTACACTCAACCTTTGCATAGTTTTTCTTTGTATTTCACTTCTTCTTTTTCCTTGCATTGGGATTTGGATTTGGGTTTGACCTCCCTTGGTAGGGACTATCGTCACTGTGGTCATGATGGCTACTACAACGAGGAAGGAAGGGTGCATGCATGGAAAGAAGGATCTTACTCTATGCATTTTTCTTTTGCATTGCTACATGCATGGGCATGGGGTTTTGCATTTTGGGCAATGTGACCAAGGTGTTCTATAAAAGTTTTGTTTTCATTTTTAGGGCCATAATGCATGGGAATGAGGGTAAGAGTAGAAAGAGCAATTTTGTGGCTATGGCCAAGGAAGCCATCACCAAGGAGTGAGGGGTCATGGAACCTCCTCGTCCCCTCTCTTTTTTTTTGTTTTTTCTTTGGGATGCGTGGGATAGGGGACGGTGGAGGGTTTTGTCCCCTCTATATTTTTTTGATGTCGATGGCAAGGTTTCGTAGGGCTATGGCCACTGTGATGGTGTAGCTAAGGCTAGGAAGGGCATGGGCTCTGTCAAACACTATGTGCATGTGGGGCAGGGGGTTTGACGAGTGTGGGAAATGAAAAAGTAGAGCATATGGGGTTAAGGATGCATTTTGGTTTCAAGGTGAGGGTGAGGGTAAGTTGCGCAACAGCCATGGTAGTTGTAGAGGCTAGTGCAGTTGCAAGGCAGGGGGAGATGGAAAGTTTACATAGGGAGAGATTAGGGTAGCTCTACCACTTCTCCCTCTTTTTCTATCATTTTTTGTATGCCCTTCATATAGTAGGGATAGGAGTTTTAGGGAGGAGCCACAAGGCTGCCATCCATAGGACGTGATGCATGATAGGGGGGTCACCCATTGCATAGTAGAGGCAAGGGTTTGGGGGTTGCTACTACCTGGGAGGTAAGGTGCACGGTGGGGTCATGGCCAGGCATGAGGCAGGGAAGTGCCATAAGACATAGTGGCACAGAGGGGGATGGGATGCATGAATAGTGATTTTTTTAAATAATATTTTTGTGGCTATGCTCCTTGATAGCATAGCCAAAAATTAGATTTTTTTTGGCAAATTTTTTGCATGTTTTAGGGACTACACTCCATGGGAAGTGTAGTTGATAGTTAAAATTTTTTTAACATTTTCTTGGGTTACACTCCCAAGGATGGGTAACTCAGAGTAGGAAGTTTTTTGTGAACACCCTAGGTTATGCTACTCAGAGTTGAAAAAACTTTTGAAATTTTTCTAAGTGTAAAATGAAGAATTTTCCAAGTTTAAAAATAAAATGCCAAATGTGAGAATGCTAATTATGAGAATGCAAAGCACTAGAATGCCACATGTAAAACAAAATACAATGTGTAACAAAGCTTTGTCAAAATGCCAAACTTGCAAATCGAACATGTCAAACTACTAAAATATGCAAACCAAATTAATGCAAACAATATGAATGTGAAGCAAAAAGCTAATGTTATGTTAGTGTTGTACCCCAATGAGCACTAGGCTTGTCAAATGTGTGTATTGATGTCTTACGCCCATGCGGCCTAGAGGGGATCCTATGGGTATGTTTTCTACTAAGTTATGCTATCCTATGCTAACTTTGCTAATTTTTCTAAGTATAATTTAATGTATTTTTGTACATCCAATGTATACTAATGCTTTTTTGTTGCTTTTGTGATTGCAAGGTATTGTTGAAGCTAATCCTCAGCATGGTGGAGCTCGTTGGCATCCTCTGCTACATGAACATGCCCACATCAGACAAGCATTTAGGTCACTAGGTAGTGTGGTTCTAGCTAAGGTCACACAAGTTCCTAGAATTCCTACTCCAACACTTTAGTATGATTATGTGGTCACACTTAGCAATGAAAGCTGCTAATGTCATCATGGAGACATTATTGCCTAGGGCAAACTAGAGCATTTTGAGGTTTATATTTGATGAGCCTACTATTGGTGATGGCAAAGTAGGGGGTTCATGTTGAGGCTCTAGGGGTATTAGGCCTTTGTCCATGATCTGGTAGATGCCAAAATTCAGTTGTTATAGCAAGAGCAATACTCTCTTTGTTGGTTGGCATGTGCATACCTTGTTTCATAACCCACGTGGGATGATGTATTGTGCAATAGGGTAAGTGTTCCTATGGTTTTGCATTATTCCTTTGGCTATTAGCTCATACTAAGATGCTAACTACTCATGTTTTTTTTCCATGTTTAGCATTGATAAGCATGGCGTGCATGATGAGGAGGGTACCCTAAACTTGACTGGCAGTGCCTTGCAGGCATTTTCATCCTACGAGAGCATTCAGGTAGGGGTGATCAGGCAAATCAGATCTAACTTGGTGGAGTACCCTGATTGGTATTTGAAGGCCTATGAGAGGTGTTAAACTCATGGTTTGTTGGATGTGGAGTGGATGGATAATGTACCTAACATAGAGGAGGCATCAGTTCCACCACCACCATCATGCACAGCTTTTGTCCCATGTAAGCAGTTTATCAATTTACTCTCATGTGTTTGCTACTTTACCTTTTTACATGATGCTAATGTTTTTTTCCCTATATTGCAGCTATGATTGCTTCAAAATAGGTCACGGTGGTTGCTACAGGCCTCACCTAGGCCATCCTCATCATGAAGTATGGTGATGTTGAGGGTGTGCAGCATTGGTTATGCCACCAGGGCCCAACGAAGTTGACTAGTAGGCTTATGTGGGCTAGGTTGATGGACCTTTTCTTGGCCCTTAGCCTTGGAATTTTGGTGGCCAAAATGGTCACTATTATTGATTCCATCAATAATGATGCTCATCACTTTGTTACATAGATACGTGGTGTGATGGTGCTCTTGGACCTTACTGATGACTTCTTTGTGGACATCGTTGGCCTCCCCTTTGATGGCTCATTGGTCATTGATAAGACCAATAGAAAGGTGAACCATCAAGGTGATGTAGAGGAGTGGCCAAGAAATTCTCAATCTTACAAAGGCATTCTTGTTAAGAATGTGTAAGTGCCTGTGGTCCATGAGCTTTACCCTCTCTTCCATACTAGTGTGTTTCCAAGCTACTCTTCTAAGGAAAAATACTTAGGGTGGAGTAGGCTCAGGTGATGAGGGACATGTTGAAGGAGGGAAAAAGGTAAAATTTGACCTCTCACATTACTAGTGGCCTACATGCCAAGATCGTCAAGTTATGTCACAACCTCCAGGCAAGGTCACATGTGCACTTTGCATTCTTCGCTAGATGCTCGCAAAGGTTTGTAGAGTTTCTGGTGGTTTGCAAGGATACAAAATGGGTGGTGTAGGCCCATACATAGCTCAAGAAGCCATGGGTCAAGCACCTGTTTGTTATCATGCAAGCACAGGACCCCCTAGAGGTGATTGGTGAGTCGTTCTCCATAATGACTAAAGGTCACTTGGGGTGATCTCACTACTCACATGATAGTGCAGGTGAGGCCTCATTGGCTAGTACTAAGAACATGTCTAGGGTAGAGCATTACATTGCTAAGATGGTGGGACCATCTAAGACAAAGATTAAGAGGCCACATCCCATAGAGGAGCCTGCATGGGAGGTCAAAAAAGTAGGTAGCAAGAAGATCTACCTAAAATTTCATGACTTGTGTACAGATGTTGCACATTATTACAAGTTATTGGATGCATTTTTAAATTTTATGTATTTATACTTTTAGGCTTTTTGCACTATGCTCTACTATGTTAAGTTGTTATGCTAAATGTTAAAATGCTAATCTTGACATGCATGTGAATTGTTGAAATTAGCTAAGAGGGTTGTTGAAGTAATGGTAGACGTAGTAGCAGAGGAGGTCCCTCCTTAAATTGAGAAGGGATAGGCATAGAAGGAAGAACTATGCAAGGCTATAGAAGTCCTCTAATAGTTGGAGGAGGAGGGATTGCTTCACCCTGATAGGGGTGATTTTGACAACCTCTTTGATGGTGTGCAGCTAGGTGATCCCACCACTCTCACACCTGAGGCCTTACTAGGTGCGTACCTTGAGTTGTCATCTATTACTACTCTTTTGTTTTGCTCTTGCATCTTTGGCTATTTGATTGTTACTAAATGGGTTATTAAATTATAGTTGTAGAGGTACCTATTAGCAATCTGACATCCACCTCTACCTACTGCATAAAGCCATGGGTAGAGGTGCCCAACAAGTTCACCTTCATGGAAGGTCTAGTTGAAGACATGGTGGATTGCCTATAGTAGGAAAATCCTGAGTTTAGTATGCTTGTGATGTTTCTTTACTTATCTTGATTTATTGATTTGAAAATTAGTTTGTGGCTAATGCTATTTTGCTTGTTGTATGCTAATAGGTTCTAAGCTTCGCTAGGATTCAAGTAGGATGGCCAAGGTAGATGTCATCCTCAAGTTTTTCCCTAAAGTGGAGCAAGTGCCCCATCACATGTATGAGGCAATGAGTAAGTGCACACTTTCATGTGTGAAATCATTATGGGTTTGCAGGTGCATTAACTAGTACCTATAGAAGCGAGTGCATGAGTTATAGGATAGAACAACAAGCCAAGATATTAAGATGGAGCATCTTAGTCTTGTTACAATTTCCTTGTTTCTCACACATGAGGGGATAGTACCTAGTAGATAGTCAAGATTAACTATGCTAGGTACTAGTTATCAATCTAGGGTAAAAACAAGACCACCAAAGAGATTATTGAGTAGAGGTTGTAGATGGACTTGCTAGCCTAGAAAAACTAGGATTGGAAAGATTATAGCGCAAAGGTGTATTAGTGGGGGTAGACTCAAAAGAACCACAAGCACCACTACAAGAACAAGTGAAATGCATACCTTAAATGATATAAGGAGGAGTCCATCAAACATCATTGTCATGATATGTTCCTTGAGGTGATTGGTGGAACACGAGCTCACGAGTTGTTCGCTTGTCATGTAGTAGTGAGTGGGTTTCTGGAGAGGTAGATTACTATGCCCTTAGGGGAGGTTTCCTCTACTACATTTTCAATGGAGTTTCCCACATGGATAGTCATGGACAAAGGCAAGACCCTTGCAAGTATTAACTTTGGCCAAGAGGATTGGACATGGCTATCAAAGGCTAAAATCCTCTAATGCTTGGAGGAGGGCCTGGATAGATTGCCTCTAGAGATGGATGTGGATCCCTCATAGGTTAGTTGTTTCTTGTTATTTTTTGCTTTTTATGTTAGTTTTTCATGTTGGGAATTTACTAATTGATTTTTTGTTTTGTGTTACTTTGAGTAGGCACTAGGAAATGCCACAAGCCTAGCAAAGCAACAAAGGAAGAGGAAGAGGAGCCTCAACCCCCACTAGGCACCATTAGTTGAGAAATCTTGATGTAGCCCTACTATTGGGAAATTTTAAATTTTTGGTGATTTTTTCTGTACAGTCGTGCCATGTATTTTTGCTGCATTGTCACCATATATGATCACTTCTCCACCTTCATATGGAAGGTGGATCTCGTGGTGGATGGACGAGGAGATGGCTTGTAATTGGGCTAACCAAGGCCTTTCTAGGATTAGGTTGAACCTAGGTATCTCCTTGATGATAATGAATTTGTCTATAGTGGGGAATCGCTTCCTTACCACGAAAGCTATCATGACTATCCCCCTTACGATAACACGTGATCCATTAAAGGACTCTAGGCATGTTGTCTTCGTGGGTTTGATTTGATCAACAAGATCAAGTTTGTCAATGATTGAGAATGGGATGACATTAGTAACTACCCCATCATTGATGTGTACTCTACAAATCTTGCATTGCTCTATAAATATTTTTATGAACATTGGCGTGGTAATGACTTGATCCTTTTCAGGATCAACCTTGATTACCTCATCACAAAACTTTAGGGGCATTGAACCCAATTCCTATGGTGTAGGGGAAAGCATCATAGTATGGATGGCCTGTTCATCTGCTAGGATGTCCTCCTTAATAGAAATATAGGTTAACATGTGAAATAGTGCTTTGTAGTGAGAAAAGGAGGTCATGATTAAGTCATACAAGCTTAAGGTTGTTTTTTATTTTCTTTTCTTTTGCTTTAGAGCTTGTTTGACTTGTGCCAATGTGTCCAAGAAATCCTTACTGCTATCAGTTGCCTTATTGGCCTTCACCTCCTCCATGTGGCCCAGGAGATGGATCTCTTGGGGAGGAGATTTGGGCTTTTCTTATTTTGTCTGCTTTTGAGCCTTAGTGCTCAATTGTTGATTGCTTGTGGTGGCGGTTTTGGCTAACGTGGCCATAGGGATGAAAAACAAGGGGATAGGCTTAGGTAAACCTAGCTCCATGTGTTGCCTAATCATTTTGTTAGCGAGGTGCTCATTGGACCTCCCAGGTTGCCACCTAGACTAACTATTATTGTATGCGAGATGAGGATTTCGGTGAGTAGGGCCTGATGAAGTCCCCACCACCAGACTCTGAGTAGGCAAGGAGTCTACACGTTGAGGCATCCTAATGATGAAGGGTGTTTGGGTTACTATCACCACAATGTGCTATAGGGCCCTAATCACAAAGGGTGTTACAAGTGCTCGATGTGGTGCTCTGATGACAAAAGGGGATCTTGAACTAGTTAATGTTGAGGAGGATCCAATGTTGTCAGAGGGCACATGAACCACAAATGGCTCTTGTGCAGGTTCTAAGTCATCCTCAATGCAGGCATTAATAACATATCCTACACCACTTACATTAAGAGGATCTTTGTAGACCTTCATTGATTAATTTTCTAGGAAAATTGGGTTGGTTGCATCAAGGACCAGTTCACCTCAATTAATCATGCATTGTATGTCATCCCATAAGGCCATGTAGAAATCCATGTCATGGCCAGACAGTTGATGGTAATGGTGGAATCAATCCAACTTGAAATGTTTAGGGACTAAAGGCTCATTTGGTATGGCAACTGATGGATCTTTGAGGAGCTTTCAGTAGCAATCATGGCACTTGCAAGCATCTTTAGACATTTACTTATACTAGATGTGTACAATGTTAAGTAGCTGACCCAAGAGCTTTGATGGCTTGATGGGCAATGGTGCATACTTTGAGTACTCCTTGTGCTCAAAGTTTGACCTTGGGGTAGTCTGCCCCATGGCCATCAATGGTGCAAACTAGTTGGTTGCTATAGTGCCAAAGCCAAATGTCTTATTATTAGCCAAGACCATAGGTGCCTTGGCTATGGATTTGGCATTGTTTGGCTTAGCCTCATTGGCCACCGTTACAACAATTTTGGTTGCCTTGCCCTTTTCCTTGTCTTTCTTTGCATGTGCATTTTTGTAGGCCACATAGGCTAGGTTCTTACTGGCCTCCGCCACATCCTGAATGCTCTTCATTTGAGCAAATGCTTGGCTTAAGAAGTGCAGGGCAAGGTAGTAAAACTTTGATTTAATGAAGTCATTCACTGCACCTTTGAAAATGGTTAGAAGGTGGGTTTCTGCAATGGGCTCATGAATTTCATTAAGTGTGGCACTCCAACACTAGATGAATTTTTGTACAAGCTCTAAATGGCCCTGCTTGATCTACATTAGTGATGAATTAATTAACCAATTCCTCCAAGGAAGATATGGAGACCTTGGGGAGCATGTGGTACTTGTCTAGTGTTTGTCCAATCAAGGACATGGAAAACACATGGATGATTGAATGTAGCCATGCCTGCAATAGAATGCATTCAGAATCGAAGATCACTAGATGGGAATTAGGATCCCCTTCACCATTATATTTAGTGAACTAGGAAAGTTGGACTCTAAGAGGTAGGGTAAATGATGGGACTGTAGGACTGATTAGGTTGTTCTAGTAAAAGTCCATCATGTGGAGCATTTCAAAGGAGGTGATTTTGAGCTAATTAACCTTCTCAGTGAGTGTTTGAATGAGCTTGAACATTTGGTTCTAGCTTAGGATGGATGTAGTGGGTTGCGCTAGTTATGTTGCCTACTGTGCTACTTGCATGATCCACAGCCCTGCTATGGGTTTCATGACCACATGAAATGCTTGTTGTGTGTGCTATTGTGTATACTACTATATAGGCTATGCCATGGGCATAGAGGTAGGGGCCCAACATGCAGTCAGGGCTTGTGCCATTGTAGGGGGTGCCAACAAGATAGGTGGAACATGCAACACTTGAGTCGATGGTAGCTGGGACATCTACATAGTGTGTACATAAGGTTGTATGAGCATGAAGCATGCCAATAGGGAGGATTGCATAGACTACACTAATTTCACAAAGGGGAGGGTAGCAGATGATCCTACACCTTGATACATGTGAGGGACGATAGACAGTCCTACACCCTAATGGATGTGCACTTGATGACTTGCCACCACAGAAGTTGACTTGGGAGGTGACAAAGGGGATGTAACTACTTGATAAAAGGTGGATGGCTAGGATTGCAAAGGGATGAAACTAGAGATAACCTACTGGAAAGAGGTGTAAAAGGGATTCTCATTTTTTGAACAAGCCCTGAACTCATCCTACCCATCCTACAGGGGCTCCTCGTAGTTGGTTGCTGCATCATGTTCATTCAACCCACTCAGTCAAATGAGTTGGTCAAGCAACCATGGAAAGGTCTTAATGAGTAGAATGAAATAATTAGGGGTAGGGAAGTACTCCCTCCTATTCCAGTGTATGATTTCATAACCTCATTTGACATCCATATCTTGATGGTCTAGGGATAGACTTGCCTAGAGTTTTTCACAAAGGAAGTTATATTTTTCATCATCAAGTACCATGTACTTGAGTGGTTGCTTGCGTATTCTGAGTGATTTCCTCTCTACCAAGGTGGATCCCCTAGTCCTAGGAAGATCAATTATGATCTCTTGCTAAATAGGTTGAACAACCACTATGCTTAGGGTAGAGGTTGAAGACTACTCAAGGTTCATGATGTTATGTGAAAAATGCAAAAGTTTCAAATGCTAAAAAAATGGCTAAGTATAGGAAGGCTAAAAACATGGCTAAGTAAGGAGATGCTGAAAATGTTAAAAAATGGCTAAGTCTGAAAATGTTGTTAAAAAAAACTAACTCTAGTGTGCTATGCTCACTACACTGAGGTCTACTACATTCTCATGTCGAAAGCCACCTACACTCCCCTGAGCACATAGAGTTTTGGCTAAGTGCCAAAGATATGCTTTGACTTTCATCTAACAAGGTTCTAGGGAAACCAAAAACTGGGTCCAATCTACACCAACTGACTCATAGACAACTCCTGCACTGGCCTATGATCCAACTATTACCATGGCAGGTCCATAGGGGTGTTGAGTCTACGCTAGCCCAAAGCTAGTAACAAAGGTGCAGAGAGCACATGGGACTACCACTAAAAGTAGAAGGAAATGGCACATCCTCCTTCTAGCACCAAAAAAATGTAGTGACCCAAAACATCAATGGCTAGAATGGTCATGCCAAGGGGTCCACAACCATGATACAGCCTTAACCCCACCCTTGTCCAAAGGGCTATCACTAGAGGGGAAAATGAAGACAAAGTTCCTGAGATGGTCTTGTCAATTGAACCAAAACTTACGAAGTGTTTTGATGAATGGATGGTAGGGATTCATATTGTGTTTTTGGTGGTACCAAGACCAAATAAGCCCAAGCATAGTAGGGTTTCCCAATGTGAAAACAATGGTGCAAATGTGAAATATGTGCAAAATAAAAAAAATGTGAGTGCAATGCTAAATGCCAAAGAGAATCCTTGAAAATGCAAAGAAGTTTGAGGAAGAAAGAATGGCACCGCCCCAAACAAGGGGAGCGTAGCAATTGCAAAGAAGAGGTGAGGAGGCATGCGGTGTACAGAAAGGGGTAGTAGGTAGCTTAGTCACAGTCTCTGGGGTGTCCAGGTTATGGAAACTAACGTTCATCGTGAAGTTTGAGCCTACCAAGTTGGTTAATATGGTGTCCTATGAGCTGTAGTGTTCTATGGTGTGTAAAGGTGTTGCCAAGGTGCAGAATGTTCTGGGGGTGCAAGGTACTTGATTTGCTTTAGGCTTACCAGTCGAATGTTTCAAGATGCCAATCACTAAATGAAATTGCAGCCAACCCCTTCAAAAAATGCCAACCCATAAAATGTGAAACGCAAGGGTATTTATAGGGTTAGGGTTGATGTAAAGTGCAAATTGGGCACCATGTGGTAGAGGGGGTAGTTAAGGCTATACTAACCCTAGCTATGATCCCATTGGAGCAATTGGTGCTATGCTCTAGTGTACTCCCATGAACCCCAAGAGATTGCCAGACTGTGACTACATTGTCAAGACTACACATGCTAGAATTGAAAAGACTATAATGTACCTGAAAATAGTGTAAAAAAGTGCAATTTGGAGGCCACACTTTGGGACTATGCTCTTCCCTCTTTCAAGTGGGATTAAGCATAGGTATAGTTTTGGGATAAATAGGGGATGCAAAAGAGATGCAAGTTTCTGATCTTGCTTGCCAGAGAAGTGTTGAAGCTGAGACAAAGGTCAATGTTGAGGTTTGGAAGCTTTTGGCGGCTATCTCGCATTTCTACACTAGCTACACTCTAGAGCGTAGCCCAAAAATTATGCAAATTATACACAAATTAAAGTCTAGTGTTGTCTACGCTGGCTACACTCTAGAGTGTAGCAAGAAAAGTGAGAGCATAGCACTAAAACTTAGAAAAAAAATTGGCAAAACTTGTAGTCCTCATTGAGGCTACACTGGCTATGCTCTGGAGCATAGTAGGAGGGGTGACCTTGGGAGTTAGAAAATCTATCAAAATGTTTCTTCCATGCTAAGCTAGCTTGATAGCTTTTGGCTTGACACTTAGAAAAACTAGCCACTAAAGTGCATGCTACGCTAGCTACACTTTAGAGTGTACCAGGGAGAATGAAAGAGTAGCACAACACTTGGAAAATTTTTTGCAAATCTAGCTCTGTGTTGCATGCTACATTGACTAAACTTTGGGGAGTAGTCCTAGCAATGGAACCATGAGCCAAACACTTAGAAAAAATTGGCCTCATGTTGACACTTCGACAAATTTTCCATTGAGGTGCTATCACCTGAATTTGGTGGTGTTTCAGCAGGCATGCTATGTGTTATGTATCATGTATGTATAATCATGATCACTTGGAGCATTGGATGTTGGGAAGAAGTGTTATGTGTAGAATAAATGTACCTTGTGTTCAATTATGAGACATTCTAGATTATGATGTGATATTCATGTATGAGTAGGATGGTAGAGTGGATAAATGATTATATACTTGTAATGTTCTATACTTTATATTATGAACTTAGGACATTAATGTGGTAGGCTTGTATGACATGGTATGGTATACTTAGTATGCTCAAGATGCATTGACTCTACTATAGGTTACTTAGCATGCTCTATACCTCTCCTCCATCACAACATCCTACTTCCCATCTATAGGGAATGTGTAAAAGCTCCCACTTAATCTTGTTCTAACTCCATTTGTATGCAAGTGACAGAGTTTAGAACATAAGAGGTTAGCATATTTAAAGGAGATGACGGAGGTCTTGGTTCCATGTTTCTATCATTACTATTGCATGTTTTTATAAGGGAGATAGATTTTTTTGTTGTAGGTATTGGCATGAATAGCCCATGAGCTATGGACTACCATACAAGATATATATTGATGAGTTGCATTAAGTTGGCTATGTCGATGAGGCCTTGTTGATGCAACTTTGTCAACTGGGCCTCATCGACAAGGCCTAGTTGATGCATCTTACCATGCGTTGATGTAGTATGATGTGTCGGCTATAAATACACTCTTGTAGTTGCATTTATGGCATAAGATATTATATTTGTAGTAGAGCTCTTACATTTTTTCCATTTGAAAGTTAGAAATTTCTTTCTAAGTTCTTGCACCAAGAGTCATTGAGTTTATGGATCTTTATTTGAGCATTGTTGTACCTGAGCATGATAGTGTGTGCGAAAATAAAGATGAGCTTTCTAATAAACCTTGCAACACTTTGGATAAATTAGCTATTTTATTTATGCATTTACTATTTCAAATTATTTATTAAATGCTTTCAATTAGTTATTAAATATTTCCTAGTTATTATGTTAATGAGGCAATTAAGCGAGATAGATTACACATATAAGTACGACCGCTTCGAGCATAACACATATTCACTTGATAATCTTAGTAGCGTTATTGCTTGGTATGCCTAGTAGCATAGTGCTTAGTCACCCAACAGTGGATACGTGGGTTTAAGACATGTACGGAAAGTGGGATTAGATGCTTATGTTAGGATTAGTTAAATGTTCGTTAGTTAATTAATTTAGATTAGTTAATAAAATTCCTTTTATCTACATTTCGAGCACTAAAATATAAAACATAAAATGAAAAAAATTAGATGTCTCAGTTACACTTAACCATACTAATGAACATCACAAGTGTAATTAGAAAGACAATGATTAACATTAAGGATAGATTCACTTCCTAAAGGACTAGTGCACTAGAAATGTTACAATTTGTAGAATTCGATTAGATTTCACATGAACGCTTTGTAATTCATATGGTTGGACATAGGGATGCCTCACCACTCATCATTGGCATCATTGTCGAGGACTTTGTTTGTGGAACGTGTGCTATTTAGGTCTAAGTGAATACCATTAATATCATTGTATGAACCTTAAGGTTAATATCATTTCCGTTATACATAGAATTATACAAGCACACTAATAATTTTATTTTGTTTTATTTTGCAAAATGTCTACTTCTTCTCACAAGCATGAGGATACCAAACCACCAGTCCCACAAGAATGTAAGGTAGTATATACTCATCCAAATGCATTTGTGCCAAACTTTACCTTCATCCTACATCAGGATGAATAGCTACAATGGCGTGATATGGAGGGCAACATCATCTTGCCCCCCAATCAATCTATGCTCAGGATGCTATTCAAAACCCTTAAGAAGTTGGGCATAGCATATCTTCATAAAGAATACATTGTGGATGGATATGACACTCGAAACTACTATCCCACTAAAATGCAATGTAAATGAGATCAACATCAAGAGAAACTTCATGAAGCTACAAAGGGGAAACATTACACCAATCCCTTGTTCCTACTAAATCAAGATGACATTGAGGATCCTCCTACTGAAGGTTCTCAACATGAAGATTCTCCACCCCCTGCTACTGATGGTGAGGGTGTGAACTTGACCTTGCATCCACTATTCATAAATTAGGTTCAGGAAAAAGTGGTTGCTAAGGTAGGAACTTGAGCAAGCACCACAATAGCAATGGATCTAAGTATGGTGATCATAATACACGTAAGAGTAGTGGTGGTGGCAGTCCACCTTCCTCTTCATCCTCTTCATTCAATTTTGAACATTTCTCTTCAGCTAATGGTTCTCATGAAAGCCACCATTGAAACAACTGTGATGAAGGTGATCAGCGAGATAACAATGACTGTGAAGGCCACCAAAATCGAAGAGGTGATCAAAACCATCATTAACATCATTGATGTAGTAATGATGATGAACCTCTATTGGTGACTTAAAGTATGCTCAACATTGCAGAGGTATTGAAAATCCCAACTAGGCATATGAAGGATAGTCGATTCAAGCACCTAGACATGAACAATATTCCAAGATTTGAAGGGGGATACAACTCTGATCCACAAACAAATCTACAAGCTTTTCAAGATGCCTGTGCTTAATAGAACATAGAGAATGAGTGGTACAAACTCAAGCTTTTCCCAAGGATACTCATTAAGGAAACTGAAAGTTGGTATCAGTCCTTAGAGCCAAAATCTATGCAGAGATGGAGTACCATGTTAGAACTATTCAATGAAAAATACCAAACATACTCCAAAGTGTCTACTCTAAGAAGGAAAATCCAAGGATGGAAACAAGGAGTACATAAACCCTTGGATGCCACCATGGGCTGATACTATTCACTTATACACTAATGCCTTGGCCATGGTTATTCTTAAAGGGATCAACTTTTCCACATCATAGATGGGCTTAGAGCAAAAACAAGAAGAACCCTTGGGGTGTATGCCTAAGGAAGATTGTTTGAATTAAGAGCTCATCAGATCCAGAGGCTAATTGAGTAGGTAGCAAAAGAAGAAGTTGAGCTATGAAAAAGGGAAAGTGCTAAAGAGTATAATAAGGATTAGAAAATGAGAGCTCTAATTTTGTGATGATGAGGAGTCACCACTTGATGAAGTGGTAAACAAAAAGATCTCGCCCATCCAAAAATCCATTTATGATATTTTGACCTAGGTTGACAAGTTATGGGACTCTTTGGATGAAAAATTTCAAACCACTTTGAAGATTGTTGAAGAATCCAAAGAGCAAAATAGCGATTGTAATTGTAGGAGGTGAAAGGAAGCTAAACATGCCTACCAAAGAGGTAAGGGCAAAACTACTATAGTAGAGAAAGTTGTGGAGTTTGACTCTGATGATGAAACTTAATGTGACATTTACCAATACAAACATCCAAATGGATGTTGCTCTGTAGTGTCACACTTATAAGAGTTTGGAGTGTTCACATTGAATCCTCACCTAGCACATAGGCAAGCTCTAAGATAATTTCCTTACCCTCAAGACAATCCAAGGTAGTTCCACCAATAGCAACAAGCTTACTACACAAGTGGAACTCCTCCACAACCTTATGAACAATATCAATAATGGTACCAACCACAATTATGTGAAATGCCACCACCAAGCCAATAGTACCTTTTTAGACAACCAGATTCATACAAGTACTACATTCAGCAGCTTGTCTTCCATAGAAGTTCTGCAAGTCATGCATCATTCTAGCATCACTATTACCCTCTAGAGTACCACCGAACACATTCATCATATACTCAAGGAAAAAATCCATATTCATATCCTTATCATCCTCCACATCCCTCTACACCTACACCTACACCTCCACCTTCAACCCAATTACCTCCTACTCCATCTATGTAGGATAAGATTCCTTCATAGCTGCAAGAATGAAATGCTACAAGGGTTGTACACTCACAACCAGTTTCTCAACCAAGTGGTTTGGATAATCAATTAAGGAAATGACCTTTCTTCTAGCTCAGTAGTCCTCTCCAACCTACACAGACCTACTTCAACTGATCATCCTGCATCTTCAGCACCCTCATCCTCTACATCAAATACATTTGAGTGTCCTTCAAACCAAGTGCTACCTAGGATCTACACTATTATGTTAACTCATGTTGTTTCTGATTAGATCAAAGCTAACAATATTCCTACAAAAAGATTTGACTTAGGAAATCCACTCATTTATCTACAGATTTCTATACAAGAGCCATGCAAGGCTTTTCTTGACTCTAGTTCCAGAGTTAGCCTCATCTCCCATGATATGCACAAAGCCTGGAACCTATCACCTCTTAAGAAGAGCAACATCTACCTAGAATTAGTAGATCAGTTGATTACTATCCCTTTGGAATTAGTAAAGGACATTGTGAACACAATTTGTGGGTGTTCTTATCCTATTGATTTTCTGGTAATCAAGGTGGACAACTACAAAAGTGACTTCCCCATCATCATGGGAAGGGCTTGATTAAGCATGGTCAACACGCAAATGGATATAAGGGACCTATCTCTTGAAATATCTAAGGAAAATGAGCTAGGAAAGATTAAGAAGAAGCATATTCCATGCGTCACACACCTCATCTATCCAATTGCTGAGAGTGAGTGAGTTAGTTCACTTGTAATTGTACCAAAGAAGGGTGGCAAGTGGTAGGCCTGCATCAAATTTAGACTATTAAATATGGCAACATTTAAGGATCACTTTACTTTGCCATTTGTGGATCAAGTATTAGACACCATATCTAGGAATTGTTATTATAGCTTCTTGGATGGTTATATTGGCTACAACCAAATCTAAATTGCACCAAGGATTAGGCCAAAACAACATTCACAAGTCCCTGGCAAACTTTTTCATATTATAAGATGCCATTTGGTCTATGCAATGCTCCTGCAACATTTCAATGATTGGTCCTTAGTATCTTTCAATAACAAATTGGTAATCATGTTGAAGTCTTCATAGATGACTTTTCCACCTAGGGAGCTACCTTTGAGCAAGCCTTGGACCAACTTGAACAAGTGTTGAAGAGATGTGTTGAGATAAACCTTCAGCTCAACTAGCAATAAATCCATCTCATGGTCTAAGAAGGCATTATGCTAGGGCACCGAATTTCACAAAAAGGGATTGAGGTAGACCCAAAAAAGATAAGGGTCATCTAAGAAATAACATTTCAACCAAACACCATTAAATATGTTTAGTCATTTCTTGGACACAGTGACTACTATCGGTGATTTACTAAGAATTTCTCTAAGATTGCAAAGCCATTGGTAGAGCTTAAAAATAAAAATGCATCTTTCATTTAAACCAAGGAATGTGAACACGTATTCCAAAAATTCAAGGAGAAGCTCATAGAAACACCAATTCTATGAGCACCAAACTAGTCTAGACCCTTCCACATCATGACAAATGCATCTAACTATGCTTTGGGAGTTGTGCTCATGTAGATGGATGATAAAAAATTTCCATACTACATCCACTACATGAGTAGAAGCATTGTGGGGGTACAATTAAATTACACCACCATGGAGAAATAATTAATGGTAGTGGTGTACACTCTAAAAATGTTTAGGCACTATGTGCTTGGTTACAAAGTATTTATGCATAAAAATCATAATGCAATTTGCTTCCTCATGAATAAGCTGACAATGAGCCCTCATGTTATACGGTGGCTCGTGATCTTGCAAGAATTCAATCTCACTATGGTAGATCAAAAAGGGACCAAGAATGTAGTTGTTGACTACCTCTCTCACTTAAGATGGGATAATAAAGAGAAGGAAAGCTTGCTCTCTGATCAGTTTCTAGATGAACTCCTCTTTACAGGAGCAATAATTGAACAAATGCCTATGAAAGCAACATAGTATAATGGCATCCTCACATATCTTCTTACTCATGAGATGCCACAAGACTTGGATTTTAGAAAGAAGCAACAATTTCTCCGTTGAGTCAAATACTTCATGGAAATTAATGGACACCTCTATAAGGTGTGTGTCGACGGCCTAATTCATTGGTGTGTCCTTGATGAAGATCAACTAGATGTTCTCCAGGATGCTCATGAAGGGCCTTGCAGAGGCCACTATGTAGGAAGACACATGACCATAAAATCCTGATGGTAGGATACTGTTGGCCTACAATCTTTAGGATGTTCACCAATTTGTCAAGTCTTGTGAACATTGTCAATGAGATGGGGGGATGACCACTTGCATGGAAGCCTCAATAGTGGATTCAACCATTGGAACCTTTCAACATATGGGGCGTTGACTTCATGGGTTCCATCACGCCCATGTCTAATGGAAAGGCATATTTTATAGTAGTAGTTGACTACTGCACAAAATGGGTAGAAGTAATAGTCATTACTGATTGTACATCATCCACTACTGCCAAATTTATACAACAAAATATCATAAATAGATTTTGGGTGCCACATTCACTAATTTCTAATAATGAAACTCATTTCACAGGTGCCACATTTAGAAAATTAATACAATGTTTGGGGGTAGAACATAATTAACAACACCTTACCATCCCTAAGCCAATGGTCAAGTAAAGGTAACCAATTAGAAGATTACAAAAGTACTAATAAGAACCATTAGCAAATATAGGAAGGACTAGAGTACAAAACTTAATAATGCTCTATAGGCTTATTGTTCAAATTGAAAACTTCCTATTGGCTATTCTCCCTATGAGTTAGTATATGAAAAACTTCCAACGCTTCCAATTCAATCCAAGATCTATACACTCTCGACAACTTGTGATTTAAACCTTGACCTAAGTCTATCATAGAAAGAAAGGCTAATCAACCTAAATGTTTTTGATGAAAATCTATTAGTGGCCCTATCCTTGAATGAGGTGAACAAGGCATTCAGTAAGCTATGACATGACCTTAGAATCAAGAAAGTAAAACTTCAACCAAGAGATAAGTTTCTCTACCAGAACCCCACAAATGTATTCAAAAAGGAAAAATTTCAAATGTTGTGGAAGGGACCTTATATCATGGATCAAACATTTCCCTCTAGGGCCATGATTTTACAAACATAACAACCCAAATAAAAAGTAGTTCATAAACATCCAACAAGTCAAGCCTTTCCTAGAACCAAGTAAGGTCAATGTAAACACCACCTCAATAGCTGGACAACCATGTTCTATTTTTCAAATCTCCTGCTTTCAACTCAGTTGTGGGGGAGATGGCCATCCATGCTAACCATTACCATGGCCTGTCAATTTTTCTACCCTTTTTAGTTTTCATGTTTTTGATTTTACAAATTTTTTATTTTTAAATTTTTCTAATTTTACACCATCTTTGGTGCCTTTAAAATTTCTTGATCATTTTAGATGTTTTTATATATTTTACTTTATTTTTATTTTTTTAAGTGTGATATTTTCTTATTTGCGCTAATAAATGTGCTTTCTTATCACATGACACAGTGCTGCTATTGTTGTTTACTAATGATGGTTTGTGTGTAATGTGTGATTGTTGATGTCTAGTTTCTATTTTTGAATTATGATGTTTGATGACTTTGACATGGTTTATTTTTCACAAAATAGGTAGTGATTTTATGTCATCCACCAATTTAATGAATTATATGGTTTTCCTTGTTTTAGAAATTTGAGGTCCCTTCCATTAAAGAAACTTTTAATCAATTGGTGACCTTGGTAGTTCCAAAATTAGGAAGGATTTAAAGGTATATAAAGGGTGTGACTTCAAGGGGACTTAATACTCTTTGTCCTACTCTTCTTTCTTGAGTGCTTGAGTGTTTTTCATGGACTTCTTACCATTTCACACCAACCACTAATAGGAAGATAAATAACATCGTTATATGGTGTGGTTCCCATTCAAAAAAAAATAAAAACTAAAAAAAATAAAAAACAAAACACAATGTGAATTCAAAGCATACACCTTCAACACAAATAAGTCCTTGCATTGTGTGGTTCCCATTTCAAAAAAAATGGTGAAAACTCAAAGCACACCCCTTAGACAAATAAACAGGCTATAAGCACTAGTTATGAGACTCGAATAGCATGCACCTATGCTTGAAAATTCCCTCTAACTAAGGCCCTCTTTCTCTCTCACTTCCTACTTCTCTTTTCTTCTCTCTGTGGAATGGTGGTTGTTTTGTGGAAGCACTCTTGTGTCTCAAGTGGATGGATCAATCTTAGAATGATGATGTGAAGTCATTGAAAGCGAATGGTTTTGGTCTGGACTGAGGATGGAACTTCCTAGGTCATTTTAACCACAAATTCCACAAGGGACTTCCTATGACCTCAATTTGGAACTCCATTCCACCTTCTCTATCATCCATCCATACTACCATAACCCACCTCACTGTCGTGTTCTATGTTATGCTCTACATCTTGGTCTGATGTGTTAGGATTCTTGAGTAGATTCTTTTGGGTTGGTTCTTAACTTGTTATGATCATTAAATCAACTATGAGGCCCATAAACTTAGTTGAGGTTATGCAAGGGCAAAAAGGGCATGACCCTGCTATGGGGAGGATCCACTTGCATAGCTCTTGGCTTGATTACTTAAGGTTCCTTACCTTCGACATCATCATAATCCAATCTTTCATGTATTCCATTGTGTAAACTGCTCAGTACTCCTTAATCTTTCATTTCATTCATCCACTAAATTAATTTTTCTCCATTTTTTCAAATTTATGAGCTTCAACACTCTCTTCTCATGTTTTCATACTATTCCTGGTCTTCTCAGCTTTTATTTGATCCTTATTTCATCCAACAATTCCTTGTATTATAAAATTTTGACCAAGTCAATAGTGGTCATTGGTTGTGTTGACGAGGCCTCATCGATGTAGGCAACCACATCAATGAGGCCTCGTAGACTAGGCCTCATCAACGCAATGCTTAGATACTATATATACCACTAAGCACTTAGGAATTTTTTTCATTTGCTAATAACACACAAGGAATTTTTTGCAATTTTTTAGAGCCCAAAACCTTCTAGAGCTCATAACTTCCCAATCTTTTGTCCAAACCACTCTGTTTTTTCATCCTACACTTACCAAAGGTAAGATCATTATCGTGGGGGCCACAAACCTTAAGGTTTTTGATAAAAATTCTTGAAACTTTTTCTAACTTGCCCAAGGGTTACTGATGAGCAACAAGGTACCCCTACATCCAACCATATGAATCACAAAGTGTTCATGCATGATCTGGTCAAATTCCATAGACTTTATCATTTCCAGTGCACTAGCCCTTTAGGAAGTGAACCTAGCCTTAATGTCAATCATTGTCTTCCCAATTACACTTGTGATGTTCATTGGTATGATTAAGTGTAACTGAGGCATTCAATTTTTATCATTTTTATGTTTTACACTTAGATGCCTGAAGTGTAGATAAAAAGAAGATTTGATTAACTAATCTAAATTAACTAATTAACTAATTATTTAACTAATCCTAACATAAGCATCTGATCTCACTTTCCATACATGTCCTTAACCCATGTATCCACTACTAGGTGACCAAGCACTACGCTATTGGGCATACCAAGCAAGAACATTGTTGGGATTACCAAGCAAATACCTGTTATGCTCGAAGCGGTCATACTTATGTGTGTAATATATTTGGCTTAATTACTCATCTAACATAGTAATTGGAAAATAATTGATAATTAATTGGAAAAATTTAATAAATAATTAGAAACAATAAATGTATAAATAAAATAGCTAATCTATCCAAAGTGCTGTAAGGTTTATTAGAAAGCTCATCTTTATTGCCGCACACACTGTCATGCTTAGGTATAACAATGCTCAAATAAAGATTCGTACACTCAATGCCTCCTGCCACAGGCACTTAGGGTAAAAAATTCTAACTTTTGCATGAAAAAAATGCAAGAGCTTCATTACTACTAAAATCTAGATTGTCATAAATGTAGCTAGTAGGAAAGTATTTATAGGTAATGGATAGACACTGCGTCGATGGGGCCTCGTTGACATAGGATAAAATGCATCAATGGGACCTCATCGACAAGGCCTCATCGATGTGGTTGACTATGTTGATGTGGTCTCGTTGATGTAGCCATCCAACAACAACTCATCATACCCCCACAACTAAATGAAAATTCGTCCTCAAGATCTTTTACAAAATTGGGAAGGTATGGGATTATTGACTAACTTTTTTTCAACAAAACAAACTAACTGACTTAATAAAAAATGGAGTGCCCAAGTGTACGGATCAACACATTACAAAAATGGTGGTGTTCAGGACACAAAATTAAACACCATGACACAACTCTTCAAAAATTGAATAACATGTTCCTTGATGGTGTGAAGCTTGTTGGAGAAGATCAAATAGTCCTAGGCAATGGTGGTTCCTGAGGCCCCGAGGGACCTTCACCAGCTTCACACATTAGTGGTGGTTGAAGTGGCTACAGGTGTCCTACTACTATTGCAACTTTAGGTGGAGGGTAGAAAGCATCCGGAAATGCTTTCAATTTTTCCTCCTTACTCCTAGGATCATGCACCATACATGTAGCTTCCCTAATGTGGGTTGGACTAGGCACATCCCAAGGACACAAGATTGTTGGAAACAACTTCTTAGCATTGACAAACTAGGCAGTGAACTATTTACATTCAATGTCAAACACCTTGATGGTGTCCTTGAGCTCCTAGTAGTCATTCATCCATCTAGCTAGGTTCTTAGCAATAGATCGTTGATCTCTCAATTGTCCTTTGAGAACTTCAATTTTAGCATTAGTAGTCTCAAGCTTTTTCTTTGTGTCTTTGTGGTTCTTGAACTCAACCTCATATAGCAAATATGAGCTAACCACTTGTTTCTCCAATTCTGACCATGGTAGTTCATCTATCAGCATTGCTAGGTTTGCGTAATGGAGATTGGCCAATTCCATATACTTTGTCATTTTCTTGATTTGTAACTCCATCAAGTAGATCTTCACTTTGTTGTAGGCATCAATCCCATCAAGGATGGGCTACCACATTTCTCTTCCTTACTAGAGTTGCTGGAGGGATTCATTCACTTTTACCTTTGCCATCGAGATTTGTTTTTCATTAATTTCTTTTTACAAGCCAACCTAGTCCCTATAGTGAATTTTTAATTTCTTAAATTTTAGGGCTTATTTATTCTAGGTAGTGATCTTAATGGCAGACTTTTATTGCAAGGTGCATACCTCCTTCATTGATAAATTGTAGTTCTCCTCAACCAATTTCCTTAATTTAGTGTTGACCTTGGCAAGCTAGATTTTTCGTAGATGCTCAAGGATTGCATAGGCCTCTGGTGTTGTCTCTAGAGTGGGTGGTGGTGGTAGCAACTCCTCTTCCTAAGTGATCATTGGCATCTTATCTTTCATGATTTCTACCCTTGAGGCTAAGGAAGCATGCTTGAGAGTATTATTAGAATAGCAAAAAATGCCTACCCTTTTGCAAATTTTTTTAATAAGGCATGAAAAGAATAAGATCTTTCTTCCACATTCATGTTCCTTGAAATGTTTCTCCATATATAAATAGATCAACTATGGAAGGTTAATGGGAAATTTCCCACTTAGAGTGGCACATGCTTGAGTGAAGAAGGCAGTCACCTTGCTTGGCCTCACCATTGGATTGAGGCGATAGGTTGTAATCACTCCATTGGTGTGAGCACACCATACTCCTTATGGTCCACCCCGTAGCATCATTGGGTCCATTCCCTTTTCACCTCAAGATCACCTTTTGTTGATATCTCTACCAACTATGTTCCAATTTCATATGAACCCTAGTGCTTGTGCAATAGCTTCCACTAATTAGGACACTTGAATCTTCTTGATTTTTACAATGCACCTTGACCTTTGGCTACTCTAGAAGAGATAGGTCTCTCCCATGTACCATTTCCCACTAGATGTGATGACTGGCCACATGGGAGAGGCTTGCAATTATATCTTGACATCCTCTAGAGCTTTCTCCAAAAATGGCCCAAAGTTTATCTCTTGAAGAATTGATCTTTGGATTTCTTGGGACTTGATGATGTCTAGGTAGGATTGAGTTAGAGTGACCTCAAGCCTTGGCATGGGTCCAAGCACTTCTCCTCATTGAGATTGTTTAGTAGGCACTTCTTCCTCTAGAATCTATCGAACAAATTCCACTTTGGGCTCCTCTTGAAGAGGTCCCATTGCATGGGTCACCTCTGGCAGTTCTTAGCCTTGTTCTTGTTGGCCCCTTTCAACTCTAGGTTGTTTCTCCTATGGTTGTAAGGGTTCTCCTTCCTGCAGATGCTTTTGTTTGGGTACCATCTATCATCACAATAAGACCATGGATTAGCAATCGTTGTGTAACCTTAAAATAATTAGAATACCTTAACTCTTAAGGATAGTTACACTTGGCTAAGTTGTAATTATGGCTAATCTAATAAACCTAATTGTTATTTTTATTTATGCATTATTATTAATAAATCATCCTGAAGGTTTTTGAAAGGGTTAACTATTAGAAGAGTTGAAATTTTTATGTTGTTAAGGTTACTAACCCTTGGGAAAAATTAGAAAAATTTTCAAAAATTTCATTAAAAACCTTAAGGTTTGCAACCCCCACGCTAAAGATCTTACCTTTAGTAAGTGTAGAATTGAAAAATGGAGTGATTTACACATGATTTGAAAGTTATGGGCTCTAAAAAATTGCAAAAATTCTCCATGTGTTATGAGAAAATTGCAAAAAATTCCAAAGTGTTCAACAGTATATATAGTATTTTTGCACTGCATTGATGAGGCCTCATTGATGGGGCCTTGTTGACATAGCTATTAACCATCGTTAACTTCTGTTGACTTTGGTTAAACTTTCAAAATACAAGGAATTTTTTGATGAAATTGGGATCAAATGAAATCTTAGAAGATAAATAATAGTATGAAATCATGAGAAGAGGGTGTTGAAGTTCATAAATTTGAAAAAATGGAAAAAATTTGATTTAATGGATGAATGCAATGAAATATTAAGGAGTATTGAATGGTTTACGCAATGGAAAATATAAAATATAAGATTGTTGATGAGACGCAGTTCGCACAGGCTGCGATATCGCGTATGCAATATCGCAGTCCGCCACCATGTCTATAAATAAGAGGCGGCTCTTCCTTGTTTGGGGATCCCAGTTTTAGAGTAGAGAAGCTCTTTCAATTTGATCCCTCCAGAGTTAGATTTTTCCCATGTCTTCCCGCAGTGTGGTGAATGTGATTGTACGGTGTCTTTATTCGAGTGTGCCGTACTTGGACACGCACATGACCGGCAATAAAGATCGAGATTACTTCATCATTGCAGCATTCACTTAGTTTATTT
>MNCI01010605.1:5307-31256 GCA_015680685.1 Gnetum montanum | reverse complement strand
TAGGAAAGAGCTTAAGCTTTTTCCACTCACTTTCAATGTTATAGTGTGCACAAGAATCATTGAAAGCTTGTAAAAGATGTTGTTGATCTAAATCATAGCCTCCTATAAATTTTAGAATATTATTCATGTCAAGCTTAGGTATTCAACTCTTTTTGCAATGCTTGCGAGATATCTTAATGGCCTTTGTGATATGAATTAGGCTCTTTGGCTAATAGGGGTTCATCATCATCAAAAAAATTGTAAGGAAAATTTCTATGTTCATGGTAACTTCTTTGACTTTTCTTGTGGGTTCAATTTCAGTTTTTAGTCTGACCCTTTAATGGAGCTCTATCTCTATACCTACATTCATCTTCATTAAAACTAAATGTTAAGGGGGAAGAGGAAGATAAAGAACTAGAAGAATTGGCATGGCTTCTATGGTATTCCTCGAGGTCTCTTGGTTTATCATTTCTAGGTTTTGAGAAGGTCTTAGGCCTTAAGGCCTTCCCTAGTTTAGGACCTATGTCATCTATCCCAAGATTTTCTTCCTTAGGTGAATGTATTCTATGATTGTCATTAGGGTGATCATGATCATAAGAAACCCCTACATAAGGTTGATCACTCCAATCTTCTTCATCATATATCTCGTTATTTCTCCAATGAATGTATCTACTATATAGTGCATAGCCACTTCCATGTGTGATAGACATTGTTCTTGGTTTATGGTGTCTGTAAGTCCATAGCTTTTGAAAGATATATCATTAATTCCTTACAGTGATCTTGTATAAAATAACTAATCTAGATAACTAGCACCATCCCTGGTAATGGTACCAATGATGAGTGGTGAGATACCCCTATCCTCAACCATACGAATCACAAGTGTTCATTCATAATCTAGTCAAATTTCATAGATGGAACTAGTTGTGGAATTTAGATCGTTATGCTTTGATCATAATTCACTGTCTTCCCATTTGGACTAGTGGTAGATTTATCATGTATGGTTTAGTCCAAAGTGAGGTGTATGATGTTTCCTAATCCTATGCTACTTCTAGTGAAAAAAAGAGATAAATTGATTAACTAATGAATACTAAAAAATAAATTCTAAGTTACCCTATGGTAATGGTATTGACTCTTAATCATCAATACATGTCTTGAACTTTGTGAAGCTACTTCTAGGATTACCAAGTGTATGTCATTGGTTGTGCCAAACAATACACCTCTGGGAAACCATGTATTTACACTTCAATGCTCATGATTAAGGTGTACACATTCTGCTTAACAATAGGAATAGTAAATAAAAATAAATGAAAATATTTAACTAAGGAAGCATTAAATAATTAAAACAACAATATTAAGCTAAGTGGATGCTACAATGATGGAAGTAATCTCGATCTTTATTGCTAGTCATGTAACGTGTCTAAGTACATCACACTCGAACAAAGGTGCCATATGATTACAATCATCACACTATGGTCATGAACTAAGAATAGTAGAAAAGAAACTAAAAACTAGCTATTTCTAAGATCTAATCTAAGCTAAGCTAAAAACTACTCATTTGAAAGCCCAAGTGCATTATTTATAGGTGAGGCCAAAATGAGGAAATGTTGGGTATTTGATGTTGATTATTAACCCTGATGTCGGGTACATGACATCAAGACTTCAATTTCATGTATTTGATGTTGGGGCTCATCAAATCACAACTCATCACCAAGGCATGGAAGGAAGTGAAGCCATTGAAGCTCATTCCTATCTCATCCATCTCAATGAACTCTAATAGTTAGGCCACCTAAACTAGTCAACCATGGGAGAATGCCAAAGAACAAGGGAATGGGAAACAGGCCAATTCACAATAATTGAAACATGAAGTTTTCATCTTGGGGTACATGGAGGAAGTTAAGAATAAGAAGAACAATAAGTTAAAAACCAATAACAAGAACTTCCTCAATGCCATGAAGTAGGTCAAATAGTATTTAAAGTAAAAGAACACATTTGTTAGCCTATATGACTTGGTCATGACCTATACTGCCCAATGTGAAACACTAGTAAAAATGTTGACTTCTATTCCCATTAGCAAGGACATCCATGCTAGTGAGAAGTTCATCCATGCAGTGATGGTACCTCCATTACCAAAGGAAGAAACAAGGTTAATAGTACTAGTGTTCCATGATAGTGAGGTCAAAATCAACCTTCAAGATGGTGAAACAACCAAAGCTTCCCTTTTCATAACCATAAGAGTAGGACAATAAAAAGTTCATAGGATGCATGATGATGATGGAATGGCAACTAACATAATACTCTATACCATTTTTGAACATTTAGGCCTAATCGGGGACATTTAATACACTTCAACTTTTACCCTTAAATCCTTTAATGGATCTTGGGTCATCATAAAAGGCTTCATTTCTTTAGATTCTGTGGTAAGTGAATATTTCCCCATAATAGCCAACTTCTTGGTTGTGTAAGAGATACCAAGATTTAATCTCATGTTGTGGAGGCCTTGGCCAACCAAATTATGAGCTATTTCTACACCCATGCATCAAGAAATTCACCTACCTTACAAGGGACATGAAATAATCATCCATGAAAATAATGTAGTTCCTTTGACAGTCAACAATGCTGACATAGAGCATGGATCTAAAGTAGAGTTTAAGGAAGAAGCTCTTACTATTAATTAGGAAGTTGAGAAACCTAGTAGAGTTGAAGAGGCCAAAACTAGTAGTGATGAACATAGGAATGTATTATGGAAAGCACTCTCCTTCAACATGGTAAGAAATGGAAATGGGAAATACAAAATTATGCAAAGTATACTATATACCTTTTGTAATATTTCAAAGATTAGAAAACACCTGTAAAACGTGATGTATTTCCTTGTCCAATTTACTTGCCCTTGCACCTATAACCATGTAGCCTTCTTAGCATAGTTTAAACATTATTTGCATGTACCACTTTTACTTTGATTTTTTAAAAATTATTTAAATTTACATTATACATAGTCTAAGATTTATTTTTTATTACAATTTATGCCTTCTTATTTTAGAACATAAAACATGAAAAATACCATAAAAACTTTAAAACGTAAAAGTCACAAAAATTTTAGAACATAAAAAATTATAAAAAATTTTTATTTCAGAAATAGGGGTCTTGCCATGGCTTAAAATTGGCAAATATCTTATAACCTATTCACATCATATTCTATAACCTAGTTTACATTATAGTCATTTTATGCACTTACCCATTGTGGCCCTATAACATGAATAAAAACATAAAACATATAACATAAATATAATGTTAAGCATAAAGACATATAAACAAAATAAAAAATTAAAAAAATAGTAATAGTTTAAATGTTTGTCACATGATGTGATAAAATTTTAAATAACACATAAAATAATAAACTATCTTTTAATAAATAAAGGCTAACACTAGCCACAACATCACAGTGATGTGATCAATGTCATAATAAATAAAATATCCAAAGAAAATAATTGACTAATGGTGCTAAGGTTCCATCATAGGAGGTGAAGGAATACTAATATTATCGCCATTAGGCCTAGCAATGTCACCTAGTACCTATACCACAATAACATAACTATAATTAGTGATCAACATGATATAGAACAAAATTATAAACTAAGTCAAATTAGAACATTATAAAATGAAAATAATAAGAGAACTTGGGAGGGTTATACAACAACATATTTTGGGTGGAGGCTTCAAAGACCAACCTCCAAATGATGGAAGATTTGGTTCTTAGTCATATGGCCCTAGTCCACATCCCTAAGATTAACATCCATAAGGATGTTTCTCTCATCAATCTTGGTCCATGAAGGTGGCTTTCAAAAAAAGGTAGTAGTAGTCACCCTTTTAGAAGCAATAGTGACTTGGTGAGATGGGGAATCAACCTCTATCATATAGCTTTTAAATAACTTGATAGCACTCTCTACTTGAATCTTCTTCATGAATAGCCCTAACTTGCACTGTTCAGTGGATTCATCCTTCAATTACTTAAGATAGGCTTCACATTTAACTGTATACTTATTTTTGTGACCTTTTGTACATGATACCACTTAAGAACCCATGCATAGTAGTCTCATCACTTCCTAGTCTTACATGCTAGTAGGTCCATCTAAAGTTTCCTCTCAGCAACCTCTCTAATAAGGGTAACCTTGCCATGGATGGCATTCTAATACCTTATCCATTTGATCTCTTTAGTTTGCAACAACTCTTGTTGGCCACATGGGCCTCCACATATTCATTATGATATTTGAGATCTCTATTGGCCTCAATGAGCTTCTTGTTTTCCCTTTCCAATGCCACAACTTATTCCCACAGGAACTCATTGGAACGTTGGGTTTCCCATGAAGTTTTACTGCATGAAAATGCATATTTAGTGACACTTTCATACAACTTCTCTAGAACATTCTCTACATCTAATGACAAGTTGGGTAAGGCATCAACCTTAACGGTGTAGTTAGGATCCCATGTAATCTTAGGCAATAAAAAAAACATAATAAGACATATGAAAAAATAATAAATGATCAAATAACCATGAAACAATGAAAAATTGATAACTAAAATAATACAACTACAAAAACTAAAAATGTAAGCTAAGTTCTTACCAATGTTAGGAGTAATTTTTTGCAACCAATTAATCATATTCCCAACCATCCCATGCATGAATTCCTTCTTATTTAGAGTGGCCATCCATGGCTTCATGTAGAATGTGGAGGTTGAAGTAGCAAGTCGAGGTTTAGCAGCTAAGACAAGCATAAAAATCAACCAATGATTAAGATCAAGTTTAAACATAAGACAAAAAAATCCAAGCATCTAAAAAAAATGCACATATACATAGAGCATCATTTGAAATGATGGAAATAGGTTCACCTAGCTATGAGGGGTGAAATATAACATCAAAGTCATCCAATATGATATTGGATAACCCCTCATCCTCATGTAGCTATAGAATCTCTTCCTCTAAGTGCTTCTACTCTGCCTTTGGCATTGGTACATAGGCTATTAATCCTTGTTGCTTGCCTATAGGAACAAAAAAAATGTAGAATAACTTAGGACATTTTTCCTAAAATAAAATAATAAAAAAACCTAAAAACATAAAGAATTTAAAAATATAAAATAAAACTAAAGCATACCTATAACCATGCTACATGCTTGGCTGATTCTAACAACAAATCTTGTCTTGGAGGGTTGCTCAATCACTTGTGCTACTTCCTCAACCATGAGCCTCTTTAGTTTGGCCCTAGTTGTACCTTTAGCTTCAGCATGTAATGTCTTGGAATTTTTAATGTTCCATCACTCAACCTAGGGCTCAACCCCAATGTTGTTAAGGGAAGCATAATGCCTATCACTAAGCCCCTTAGTGGGAATAGATAGTGACTCCCTAACATCCTCTAGCTGGTTCTAAGCCTACATGGTGGGATAAACATGTTTCATCCAAGGATTGAACAATTGGAATGAATCTTGGCTTATCTATTTTCCATCATTCCTCACCACTAGGAACTCCATGAATCTCCTAATATACACTAAAAAAATGCATAATGCTTATGACATTTCATTATGAGGTTATCCTAGAATTGAAGGATCTTCCCAGGTAGCCCAGAGAACAAATGAAAAGACCAATTAAATTAAGCATCCTCCAAAAGGAACTTCTTTGTGGTTCAAGCCTACTCAATGCCCATGATCTTACCTTATGAAAAAAACTTAGGGAACACCTGGGACTGGAATAAGAAATATGCCTCTCTAGCCTTTACAATCTTGAATTGGCTAAGAGAGAATCCCTTATGGCCATGATGAGTGTATATCCATTCTTCCACCTCCTACTAGTTTTCCATCTCTTTACCTACTTTGATGATAATTTTTAGGCCCTCATGAGGAATGCCAAAGAGGTCACTAAAAGTGGACTCATTGATGGCCAAGGTGACAAGCACATCATGAACCCAGGTGATGAACTTCTTCACTTCTTTGTGAAAGGGATCAATCATGTTCACCATATCAAGAGTAGGGATGGTTAGGCTAGGAGCTATGAAAAGATCAAGTAGACTTGCATCTGTGATTTTTTGCTTTGATGTCTCTAGGTATCCTACTAACCAACCACTGTTGTGCTAAATCCACCTTACCTTGCTTGAGGATAAGAGTCTCCTTAGAGCATCCCAAAATGACTAAAGTGATGGTATAGGAGGAGGTAGCCCCTAAAATAGAATAAGAGGCTAATTAGCTTAACCATAGGCATAGTGTATAAAAATAAAATATAGACAGTATGATAAGTTAAAACTAAATCTACAACCATATCAACAAAACCATTTAAATACTTAAAGGCTAAATAACCCACAACTATGTAGCCATAAAAATGATAACATAGCATAGAAAATAAAATATAAGAAACAAATAGAAATTATTGCTTTGATTACTAGAAGAAGGTGACTTGGTTACCTCAAGTGGTATGCATGATAGATTATATTTATACCACAAACCATGTTCTATTCCATTGGCTATGCACCTTTTGTAAGCTATGGAATAACACATGGTGTACCTACCCAAGTTTCTGTTGAGTTTCTCCACCACTACAAGCCTCACTATGGGGCTTTTGCCAAAATCCCCCAACATTGTTTCATCCAAGGATAGAAGTTGATCACTTTTGATAAATCCTTTATCATCCACCATGTACCTAGAAATATACCAATTCAAGGAAAAAAAATCATTAAATCCAAGTAACCTAATAACTAATAAGTAAGATAAGAAAAAAAATTTAAAAAAGAACATGGAAAACTTAAAGCCACACTTACCCTTCCATGTGGTGGATAGTACTAGAAGGGTTTGGAAACAACATGTTAATGCGGTAACCAACTAAAAACATATTATTGGTATTATACAAGTTGAACATGGGCATGTCCCAAATCATGGACAGCTTATGAATGCCTCTTGTATACATGATATCAAGTACTTTACCATTAGCATATGTTTTACGATCATCTTTAATGAATTTGATGATCAAGTTGGAAGATCGGGGTAACAGGGTTTCTATGATGATGACCACTGTGTGAGATGATAAGTGTGACCACACCATTACACTAAAGTTTTATAATAGAAAGGCTAGAAAATCTTTTTTCCCTAGTTTAAACTATAGAGAGCCATGTTCCAACACCAGGGGGGTAGGTAGGGTGTGGCACCCTAGAGCATGGATGTAGCAAAGCAATTCCACTAGCTCAATGACAACTACAATAGTTTTTGAAATGGCCTTGCACACAACAAAAATAACTGTTAAAATCATAAACAACCATAGCCAAGTATGAAAAAATGTTAAGTGACGAAAATTACTACCACTTCAATATCAACATTGTAATTCCAAGTAAATAATCACATCCATTTTTTCAACACTTAAGACAAAAAGACAATAACAGAAAATATGAACACTTTACACATAACAACTTGATAGAGCCAAGTAGCCTACTAATAATAGATAGTAATTTTATGGTGAAACCTACATAAAATACTAAAATGTTTTATGTAAAAACATCAAAACCATAAAAACTAACTTTTATGTATAGCAACGGTCACAAACACCAATTTGAATTTGACAAAATTTTGCTAGAAGTCCTAGTTAATGGTGAAATTAGCTGTAGTGAAAACTCTAGGGAAGCTAGTTAAAAATTTTTTGAAAAAAATTCAAGTGATTATTGAAAAATAGAATCAAACATGTAAAAAACCTTAAAAACCTTATGAATCAACCAACAAAGATACAATGACTACACCAACACTGCCTACATAGCCAAGGAGGTATGGAATGTTTACACCTAAAACTGCATCTATGTGAGGCAGTTTACACTTAAATAGAAGTAACAATTTAGAACTAAAACTTTTTTCTAATGTCTAGGAATTGAGTATGCATAAAATTTAACAAAAATTTAGCATCTAAACTATAGTCCTAAGCTTAGAAAAAGTTTGATAACAACCCAAAAGTATAATAAAATTCAATAAGGAATTCCACAACATGAAACTAAAGAAAATGACCATAATGAATCACTAATTAAAAATAAAAAAAACTTTTAAAACTAGTAAAATAAATTCCAAACCCTTATTAACACCCCAAAGAATCCTCAAGAACCTAGAATTATAGCTAAATAAAGTTTCCAAGTGTGTAGCTTATCCACTTTCATAGGTGTAAAGACATAGAAACCAAAAAAGTTTTAGCATATGTTGATCTACAAAAACATTTATAGAAAACTAATCATATATTAAAATTCAATTATTCCATAGTAGTTTGAACCATTAAATCATAAAATAAAAATCTAAAACCTGAAAACCAAAAAATCCTTAATACTTTTTGCCAAAAAAGTGCAAAAATGACATGATAGAACAGTGAAAGCCAAAAACCTGACTTTGTACTAGCTCATGAAAAAATTTACCACAAATTAAACACAAATTAGAATTTAGTGATTCTAGAACCATTTTAATTGTTAAATGATAAAATAAAAATCCACAACCTAAAAACACAAAAAATCATAGCTGTTTTTGTAGAAAAAATTAGGAAAATGACATGAAAAACAACAAAACTTACATACAACCCTTGTATAGTGGCTTATGGAAAAATTCATAGAGAATTCCCCATAAGTTAGAATCCAATGGTTCAAACATCATTTCAACCATTAAATATATTAAAAAACCCTATGTCCATGAAAACCAAGAAATCCTAACCATTTCCACACAAAACAATACAAAAGTGATGTTGCTTTTTGATGGGAAAATCTCAAAATCACATAGAAAAGACTAGAACCAAATTGATAATTGGGTGTAGGATAATCCAAACACTAGAGTGAAACCAAAAATCCATGAAAATGACCAAAATATAATGTAGGAATTTTATGAAATTTAGTTTTATCAAATACAAAAACCTACATAAACAAAAACATGAAAGTTTCTAGCAAAACTTCTTGAGGAATGGTTAGGAATTGTGTACTTGGGAGTGATGGTGGAAGAACCTTCATAAATAAAGGGTAGTGGTAGGTTGGAGAGGTTTTTAGTAATAGCATCAGCCCCATCCAAGGCTATATTCTTGTCAGTTGCAACCCTCCTCTATAACATTTTGAAGAAGTAGCAGTAAAATTGACAAAACCTTCAAACCTTTTGAGCTCCTACAGCAAGTATGTCTACTCCTTGGGCTAGGATAGCTAGAATATGCTAAGAATAGGTGTAGTTGAGGAAAGAATAGGATTAGAGATCTGATGCTAGCTACTATAGGTTAAGAGTAATGAGAGAATTATTATTTGAGTAAAATTGTAATTTGGTAAACAACCCCAAACATATGCACCCACTACTAAAACCCTTACTTTTTCAAAATACTCATCCAAGTTTTACTTAACTCCATGATAGAAATTAGAAAGTGGGAATACACTAGGTGAGTGAAATTACTTCTTTTAACAATTCAAACTTAGGATAGGTTCCACTAGGCACCTCTTTAACAAACTAGCGGAAATCCTAAAACATTTGGATTTCTAGCTTCTACATGGTCACTATGTTGGGGTTTAAGATTTTAAAAGTATTTAAATGGATTAAAAACCCAAAATACTACCAAAACTCATCTTTTTACTATCCATACATGTCATAAAAACTTATTCCCAAAGTGGAAAACCAAGTGTTGGTATTAACAGAAATTGGACACAAAGGAAGGTCAAACCTCACACCAAAACCTACTATTTAGAGTAACTATGTTGGGTAGTAGCTTGACTACATTGGCCAAAATATTCCCAAGTGGATTATTATCTTCTACTATTAATCAAAATTTCAATCGACCCCAAAATTGCAATACCATGCACCAAACCCTAGCAAAAGCTTCCAACCACATTGAAATTGCATAAAGTTGGTGAAAAAGAACCAAAAATCATTTCTCTAACATTGAATATGTTGGGGGATATCTCAAATACACTAGAAAATTTTGGGGGAGATCTCTCACATTGAAAACGCCAAAAGCTAGAAATAGCCTCCAAGATGACACACCTTAAATTCCAAAGTCTTTGATAAGGTTGAAACCTAAGGAAACCAAGCATAAATGGAAAAACTCCTTTACCAACCTTCAAACTACATTGGAGATGGTTAGGAATTTGTTGGCCAACATATTCCTAGCATAGTTAGGATAGGATGAAGCATTAAAAATCAAGAATAACCTAAAAAATGACATATCTTGACCTCACACTTCTGCAAAGCCTTTGGTGAACTTGCATTGGCAAACTATGGAATAAAATTATGTCAAATCCCATTTCCATATTGGAAGCATACTAAGGAAGTTTATGAATATGTTGGTGAGCTTAGTCCAACTTCCAAAACACCAAAATAAGTCTTCAAAAAGTCAAATTAACTTCATGATGCATCATCTCAAATCCATAACCCTACCGAAGACTTCAAAGACCACTAAACCTTGCAACCAAGTTAAAAATCAATAAAACTTAGTCTACACCCATTAACTATGCTGGTACTACATTGGCTAGCATAGCCTAGTGGTGTATGGATAGGAAAGAACTAAAAAAAAAATTAAAACTAACCATATTAGGCACAAAAACCTAGTTCTAAATACCAGTAAACCAAGAACTTAAAAACGTAGTCATTCGATCATGAAATTTCAAAAAAATTTAATATTCATCTTGTGACTACATTAGAGGAGGCTTGGACTATTATCAAAAGCATATTCATAGCATCATCATGGTCCTAGGATGATTTGACTAGTGATTTACCACTCTTAATAGTTTAGAACCTAACTTGGAAACCTAGAACCTTGTTTCGCCTTACCCAACTGCAATTCCACTTTTTTTTTATCTTGGAAATGTCAGGTTTTTTTCATCTACACTAAGGCTAGGTGAAACTATGCTATCCATCCTAGCCCAAATAGGAAATGATTATCTCAATATCCAAACAACCTTCAAAATCAACCATCTTGAACCAAATCCTAGCTAGGAATACTGGTAACCCTAAGAATCAAAGAACATGGTTGATTAATCATAAAATCTATCAAAATACTAGATTTCACACATTATGATGCTAGGATATTACATGACTACATTGCCCAATGTAGTCCCAACATAATCATGATTATGAGTTGATGTAAGTATCTTGACATTTCAAATGACCTAAAATTTAACTTGAGACACTTAGAAAATTACTTGACACTACCTAGTCATAATTTTACCTTGTTTTGAGCATGGAATGTTAGATTCCATTAATCTATGATATGGTAGGCTTGGGACTATGTTGTCCAGCATAGTCTTAGCATAGTCCCTACCCATGGTGGTTTAACTAGCATAAAAATACTTAGAATGGCTAAAAACTTGATTCGAAAAGCCTAGAATCCTAAAATATTGAAGATAGTTATATCTTGACCTTTTTCAACCATAAATAACCCAAATTTTGGCTCAACTACACTAGAGAAACCCTCAACTACATTGGCCAGCGTAGTCATGATGTGATAGTGCTAGAACTCCACCTTTTGAAGCTTGTTTTGACTTCCAAATAGCCTATATAGCTTTTCCAAGACCCTAAACTCTGCTAGGAAGCTAATGGAGGACTAGTAGTAGCTCTAAAATAACAAAAATCCACTTTTCCTAGCATATTCACCAATATTTGCATCTTTTATAGCTTTCCAAAGGTTAAAATGATGTCAAAAATCATCAATCTTGAATCCTAATCCACTGCACTAATCATATAGACCATCGAGACACTAGAAATGGCCATAAAAAATTGTCTACTGTCATCAACTACACTTGGAGGTATCCCAACTATGTTGGCTAACATAGTCTTGGTTGGGCATAGTGTAGTCACAACAAAAGGCCTCAATTTTAACTTCAATAGCCTTCTAATGACCTCACTGAGTGCCTAAACTTACCTAGCAATCTTGTATACCTACAACATGCCCCGATAAGGCCTAAAACTAGAAAAATATAATCCTAATTGATCAATATTGACCATATTTTGTCATATGTTTTCAACCTTGAATAATTTGGCCTTATTTCAATGTATTTTGATTAGTTTGACATTGGTATGCACTATTGACCCTTGTTGCCCTATCATTTGATGTCATTTGGCTTCATTTTTATTATCTTAATATTATTTGTCTTTATTCCATTAAATGTTTCTATCATTTGGCATCTTCTAGGCTTAGAAAGATGGGTTTGACAATAATTTACTTCACTGGACATCATAGTACCCTTTTAATCCTTTAGAGCATCATTTGATGGGATTTGACCATTACTTAAGTTCCATTTAACATCAATTATCGTTATTTGGCTATAATTTAGTCATCTTCCTTGTTAGTGGACCTTTGATCTCCCTTTTCCACTTTATTTTAACCTTTATGACATTGGTTGGCTATGTCTTGGCCTTGTTTTAAATCTTTTGGGGGTGCTTAACCATTGTGATGTTGTCATTTGGCCTCATTCAATCACTTTTTAGGCTCCATTTGATCCCATTTGATATTTTTTAGCTACCATGTGGCTTTGTTTCATGATAGTTAGCCTCTTGGTTTAGCCCATCTACCGTATCCTATCCCCTATGACGTTTTTTGATCATGTTTTAGCCTTTTTCAACGTTATTTATTGGTGCTTAATCATGATTAGGCCATCATTTGGCCTTAGTTGACTATCATTTAGCCCATTTTAGCCTTATTGCATGATCTTTAGCCTTTGATGCATCTTGTGCACCTGTAAATCCCCTTATATATCCTCTATTGACCATGTTTTCCCTTTAATTGACATCATCAAATTTCATTTAACCTTATTTAGCCTTTGTTTCATCTCATTTGTTTCTACCTATCTTTGGTAACCTTTAAGTGGCATTTTTTAAACCTTGTTTGGCCTTTAGCTTAATGTATTTTGGTAATTGATAAAGTATTTTACTTTATATTGGTGGTGTTTACTCAATTTGTCACACATGTACCTCATAATATGCTTATGGTTGATATGGTGGATTAGAGTATGGACACTTGGGAGAAGTTCAGTGGGCCTTTGAGTCTAAGTGAACCTCATGGTGATGTTGAACAATGCTTCAAGTTTAATTGCCTAGATTTAAAGACTAAGGATCTTATCAACCATATAACCTCTATAGAGAAACCTCTAGAATGGCCTAAAATCCTAGTTGAAATGCTTAACCTTGAGGCTAGCGATATCACTCAGGACTCTATAGTTGAGTTTCCTATTATGACACATAGTGGTAAGTAGAAAACACTAAAACCAGGTTCATCACTGGAACCACAATAGGCTCAAGACATCACCAATGTCTTGTAGGACAAAATTAAGGTCTTTTCTTGATCCTATGAAGATATGCTAGGTCTTGACCCACACCTAGTGCAACATAATATCATACTTGATCCTAGTATTAAACCAATTAAGTAAAACATTTATAAGATTAGCCAAGATTTAGCCTTGGTAATTCATGATGAAATCATAATGCTATACCAAGCTAGTTTAATTAGAGTTATTGATTACACAAAATGGATGTCTAACATAGTTGTAGTTCCTAAGAAAAATAGGAGTATATGTATTTGTATTGATTTCTAGTACTTGAATAAGGTAACCATTAAAGATCATTTTTCTTTACCTAGTATTAACCAACTTATTGATACTATAGTTCAGTATGCCTTGCTATCCTTCATGGATGGATTCTTAAAATAGAAGAAAATTAGGATTAACCTAGAACATGAACTTAGTATGACCTTCATGAGTGCTTGGGCTACTGTTTGTTACACCATGATGCCCTTTGGCCTAAAGAACGTAGGATAAACCTACGAAAGAGTGATGACATATATATTTATTGATTATATGATAAGATTGCTCAATACCTATGTAGAAAATATAGTTGTTAAGTCCAAAGTGGCCAAAAACCATGCACATGACCTTGAGCTTGTGTTGAAATGATGTCTCAAATATGAGCTTAGGATTAACCCTAAGAAGTATGTCTTTAACATTAAAATTGGTAAGATTATTGGTTTTGTAGTATATAAAGGAGGAATACGTGTTGATCCTAACTATATTAAGGCCATATCCAACTTGGTAGTATCAAAAATCTTTAAGGAGATCTGGCGATTACACGGTAGATTATAATTTATCTATAGGTTTATCACTAGGCTTATAAATAAGTTATAATCCATGCAATACTTGCTTAAGAAAGGATTTTACTATGAGTGGATGGCTTAATGTCAAGAAGCCTTTGAAATCATTAAGTAATATTTGGTATAATTATCAATATTCTACCCTCTACAATATTATAAGCCTTTTTTATCTACATTGATATCTCCAATATGTTCATTTGCTCTTTTCTCTATCAAAAACAAGATGATGGAGTAGAGCTTCCCATATACTACCTAAGCTGTGCATTAATTGCCCATCAAACCCGATGCACCAAAGTAGATAAGTATTATCTAGCCCTAGTCTTCTTACTAAAGAAGTGAAGATACTACCTGTTTAGGATCCAGGTCAATGTCATCTATAAGAAACAAATACTTAGAACAATAGTAATCAATATCTATGAGAGTAGTTGTATCATCCATTGGAAAGTCATAACAATCAAATTTGATCTCCATTACATCTCTTAAGTAGAAATGAAATGCCAAGAGATAGCCACACAACTTACTATTTTACCACTAGAAGAGCATGCAGCCATAGATCCCAAATTTTCTAACAAACATGTCAATATTATTAGAAATTTAAGCAAGAGCTATGAAGTGGTTATGTACTTTGGTGAAGCCTTATGTATCCATGGGGCTAGTGCTACTGCCATCATAACACTTCCATCTAGTGAAATCCAATTCTACATTTGCCATTTTGAATTCCCATGTACCAATAATATAGTAGAGTATGAATTAGGGGAATGATGGTAGCCCATGACCAAGAAATCAAGAACCTAATGATTAAAGATAATCCATAACTTGTGGTTAACCAAGTAGTAGAGGTTTATGTATGTAAAGCCAAACTTTTGCAACCTTATTGTGACTTAGAGAAAAGAGACTGATGCACCAATTTACAAATGTTAATATCCAACATGTACCCTGAACCAAGAACACACTACTCAATGCCATTGCAACCTTAGCTCTTAGTGTGACACCTAATCTGTTGATTAAGTTATCTATCTTAATTGTGAACTATGATATTCCCATCACACAGAATTCTAAGGACACCTTTATGGCCTCCATTAGTACTACTCCACCAAGGGAGTGGTATGAAAATATCAAGTTTTACATCATGCATGATAAATTCTTCATAACGCTTGACTACTTCTCAGAAGGATGTTGTATGTAAAAGAAAAAAATAGTATGTCATCATAGGTGATAATACATTATGTTAATGGCCCTATGATGGCATATTGTTAGTGTGCTTGGGAAAAACTAAAGCCAGCATAGTATTTGAGTAAGTTCATTAGAGTGTATGTGGAGGACATATAGGACCTAGAGCCATGGCTACCAAGATTAGATGGCTAACCTATTACTATTTGGAAAATGATTGCCTGCAAAAGGTCAAGACCTATGAAACTTTTCAAGGGCATAGTAACCTAATACATGTGTGAGCAACTAAGTTATATACTACTTAGATATCTTGGCCATTTCAATGATGGTGATTGCATATCATTGGGCCTATAACACCTAAGTCTTCCACAAGGTATAGCTTCATCATCATTGAAACCAAATACTTGACAAAGTGGGTTGAAGCTATTCCCCTAAGAAAAAACACATCTCAACAAGTATATAGATTTATAATTGATAACATAATATCTTGCTTCAATATATCTATGAAGATAGTCATAGATAATGAACCATAGTTTAGTAGCCAAGAAACAAAAGCCTTTAGCTAAGAGCTAGGCATTAAACATTCATTTTCATCACCATATAATCCTTGCGCCAATGGAGAAGTTGAAGCCATCACTAAGAACATCATAAATTTTCTGAAAAATATGTTGAATAACAATAGATGCAAGTGGCATGAGTGGCTTTTCCATTCACTATGGACCTATCAAAAAACATATTAGACCGCGACTAGTATAACTCCATATAAAAGATGTTTTGACTCTTGAATTGTAGGTATCATCACTGAGAGTAGCCCTATCAAACTTTATTAATGATAAATAGAATAAGGAGTTACATACCAATGACCTAGAATCAATGGATGGGTAACAAGTGTGAACACTTGCTCACATCAAGTGATACTAAGAGAGGTAGAAACATTAGCACCACCATAGACTAAACAAATGAAAGATAAAGAAGGGATACCTCCTCCTAAATTCTATCCATGAGCATGTGGAGAAGTACTTAGCCAATTAGAAAGGACCTTTCTTAATCACCAAGGTATATGGCAAAGGAGCCTTCAAGGTAGCAAACATGGATGGGAATGAATTGGCCATTTTGGTTAATCATTCCTATCTAAATCATTATTAAATTTAACATATTTTCTTGGTAGTTATCAAAATTGACATACAAAACCATAGTAACCAATAACAAAAAAGCCAACATTCTTTTCTTTACCTCCCTTTTGCATAATAAATGATCTAAAATATTTTCTAATAATTATAGTGCACAATGTAAATCCCTTATGGGTGTAATGATTGTGACGCTCGGTGGCCTAGTTTACTAGTTCTTTCATATAACCCTGTGCATTGTATTATTACAACATGTTTTCTTTGTCTTGTTTTATTGTTCTCTTGGAGTTGTGCTTGCATGGTGAATCCTGAAGTCATTGCAAATATGCAACTCATTATGGCAACAAGTCACCATGTAACGTCAATGTGTTAGATAAAGTGAGTTTATTCTACAATACCAAGAGCACTTATTCCACTTTACTATGTCCAAACTCATAGCCTGATTGTAGCCTTCCTTACCTTAAATGATAATGGTAACCTATGTTTGACACTCATGCATCATGGCCATTTGATATCTTCTTTGTCATGCTCTAACATCAAGTCCATTAAATGTAACACATCTCATTCAATGAGAAAACCAAATCAAATTTGGCCTTCTCAATGAAACCCAACAAAGATTTGGTCCCAAATAAAATGGACAAGAAAATTACCAATAAGCCAAATGGCTGATGAGGACCAAAAGACAAACCAATGGATCCAAACATGCAAAGTAAGGAGCCTAACGGAAAAAAAAAAACTTGAAGTAAGGTGTTGGTTCCTCAAAAATGTTACCAAGAAACTGACACCTTGAAGCACAAAGAGAGAATAAATTATTGATTATTCAACATATCATTTCCATATCATAGCCATGATGTCCACCTATGGAACTCATTTTTAACCCTCATGGCCATTTCCTTGTGAACTAATATAACCTGCAACTTTTACCACCTCATCATAACCTTTCCACATCATCACAAAAGCACTCTTTAGCATGGTTCAACACTATAGGATCAAGCATGGAGAGGAAACATTATTATGAACCCACAATGATGTTTTGAATTCTTTGTCTATGTCTCTCAGATTAGTCCTCCAAACATCAACAAAGAGAAGCCAAAGAAATGCCACCAAAAAAATTCATGTTGTAACTTGTAATCTTCACCATCCAAATTGAGGCAAGATCTTATTATAAATGTAAGGTTTATGGCCCATGAGATGTAATCTTACATAATTTAACTTTTTGAATCTTAAAAATGCCTCATAACATGTTATTACCTCTTTTCCCAAGTGGAAAAAATGACATTATGTTCATATTTGGGATTGGGAAGGCTAAAAATAAAAATGCCTTGGGGACTACTAAATTTGGCATTTTCATGGGTTTTGTGGGGGTATAGTCTCAACTACCCTAGAACCACCTACAACTAGCATTGGTGATGTTGGGTTTTCCATTTCCCAATAATTCCCAAAGTAGTTGTTACAAAACATAGTGTTGATATTGTATTATTTGCATTGATGATGTTAGGTTTTCAATTTTCTAGTAATTCCTAGCATAGTCGCTATAATTCCTAGTAGTTGCAGCATAGCCAGCATAGTCATCTTAGATTTCTAGCAATATTCACATGGCCAACTTAGTCACCATATTTCCTAGCAAGTTCCAATAATTCCAGCGTAGCTCTCTAAGGCCAACATAGTTTAGGTGAATCCAACATAGTCACAAAAGTCTATTTACTATTTTTAGTATCTAGTATGGTTTTGATGGCCCTTGGATGTCAAAACTTGCCATAAATGGTCAACTACACTGGGGATTATGGCTTGAAACACTTGAAAACAACATTAATATTTTAGCAATCATGCTAGACATTTTTGACTTTTTGATGTGTTAAAACATTAAGTAAAATGGAAACAAAAGTTATTTGTATGGTTGTGTGGTTCTTGTGTTTGTAGGAAAAAGTACTTGGGGAACAAAGATGAGATGACAAGGAATGAACTAGTGATCTCAAAGGAAAATTTCATCCAAAATGTCTTAAGTGAACATGCAAGAATTCAAAGAATGTGGATAAAGACCAAATAACTTACAAGCACATTTAACATCATTGGAGCATGTAGAAGTGAAAGATCATGGACAAGGAATGAAGAAATCAAAATGCAAAGAAAGCAAAGAAAGACATCTTCAAGAAATAGTAGATGTCTTACTAGAATTAAGGGTAGCATAGGCAAAGATGTCTTTTCAAAAAAACAAACATCTTTCTTTAGAAATATATGTCTTTCCCTAGAAAAAGATGTCTTCCTAGAATGAAAGCCAGTTATAGAAAGACATCTTTCACTAAAGAAAGACATCTTCCCAAAATGGAGGGTAGATGTAGAAAGACATCTTAGCTATGAAGAAGACATCTTCCATGATCATTAACTAGTGGTTGCATGAGGTCCAAGATGAATTTGAAAACATAGTGGCTATAAGAAGATATCATTTTTATTGGAAAATGTGCAAGATATTGTACAATCATTGTGTAATCATTTGAAAATCATTGTAATCATTATTGCTACTCATTATATTATCTTTTTTTTTTGTTGTAAAGTGAGTTGTACCTCAAGTACAAGGATTAGCAAACTAAGTTGAATTCATTCCTTGTAATTGCTATTCTCTTCTATTGCCTTATGGGATTGATGTGCTTCTTGTGAGAAGGAATCTTGCTTAATCTTGTCAAGATCTTTTAGGATTAAGTATTGCTATAGCGCCACAACACTCTAGAGTAAATCTCAAGATTGTAAATGTTGTGGCATCCTAGAAATTACATTCTAAGCTTGTTGGAACCTTGTGGGGTTGAGTGGATTCATGACATCAAATCACTCCAGAGTGGAGCTTAGAGCTTGTATAAGGTGTGGTACCATTCAAACTACATTTTAAAGCAACAATTTTTGAAGGTGTACTTGTGAACTACCCTTCAAGTGTGGACTATCCAAGTTGAAGAACCACATTAAATTTGGTATCTGTAGTTTGTCTAAAAGAATTTTATTTTGGATAACTTATTTATCCCACCCTTATAAGTTCAATGATCCACAAGTGGTATCAAATCCTAGTACTCTCCTTCATCATCATCAACTTCAAGAGTGAACATTGGATGGGACATCTCACACAAAACCATTCATGTTCAACAAATTCATCTTCAGCTATTGGAAAGCTAGAATTCAAGGATTCTTTGAATCCATGGAGTTTGAAGTTTGGGAGTTAATCCTTGAAGGCTACACTTTGCCTATAGATAACTCCATTGACATCATCAAGCCTTATAACAAATGAACAAAAGAGGAGAAAGATAAGTTCATGTTTAATTCTAAAGCAAATAATTTTTTATATTATGCCTTGAATAAATCTAAATTTAGTAGAGTAGTAGGATGTAAAATGGCCAAAGAAATTTGGAAAACTTTAGAAGCTAATTATAAAGGAATGTCTATTGTAAAATAATCTAAATTGTTAGTTTTGCAAAGTGAATATGATAAACTCAAAATGAGAGAAGGTGAGAAAATAAAAAATTACTTCTCTAGAGAAAATGATATTATTGTAGACATTAGAGGTATAGGTAAAGATTTACCCAAGAGTGATGTCATCATCAAAATGATCAAAATTTTCAACTAAAGTTTAGACCAAATGACATAGCTATGGAAGATATTGGAGATTTCTCTACTTTGAAATTTGAGGAACTTCAAAGTGCTCTCATCATCTATAAAATGAATCTCATAAGTGAAGAAGCTAGCAAAGAAAGACCAATTACTCTAGAGACTAACTCCAAGGAGAAGGAGCTCAATGAGCATGAAGAGGGTAGTGAAGATGATATTTCCTTTCTCTCAAGAAAGCTGCAACATTTGTTGAAAAGAAAAAATAAAGAAGCATTCAACAAATACCCAATCTATCTAAAGGTAAAGAAATAGGTAAAAGCATTTTGAATTCTAACTTAGACTTCTCTTCTATAGAATGTTTGGTTTGTGGAGGAAGAGGCCATATGACCTTCGAATGTCCTAGTAATAGCAAGGTTCAGCCAAATAATAGATCCGATGATGAAGAATTGAAAAAACCAACTTTTATATAAGTTGGGATGATGGTGAGAGAAGTGAAGAAGAAGCATGCAATTCTTCCAAGGACTCAGACCTCATATGCATGGTGCTTATAGATGAAAAATCCTCACATATGACTAATCAAGGGGGTAAATGTAATGAAAGCTATTGTGAACTTAAAGAATAAATTTTCTGTTTTATTATTTTATTAAGAAGACAAATAAATTTATGATTTCTAAGCTAGATGCTATCCACTTTGAAGTGAAAGAAGAGATCTTAGACATAAAAGATAAGATTCAACAACTAACCTTTTTTAATAAGGATTGTAGAAAGGTTCAAGAAGAGGAGACTCCCAAAAAACAACCAATGAATTTGGAGAAAGTCATACATGAAAATTCAAGCTCAAGCATAGTTAGGTTTGATAATATTGCTCATGATGAGAATACTTTATTTGTATGCAAGAATTATGGTACTAAGAAAACCCTGAACTATTGTCATGATGATAAAAATAAGATTGACCCTTGGTCTTATCAAAAATACTTTGATAAGAAAATTGTGTAGGCACTAGTATTTGAAAACGAAGAAAAGTGGAGAATTGAAAATAATGCAATAAGTGGTCAAGGATTCTATCATAAATAACATGAAAAAATAGAGACATAACAAATAAAATATAATGAAGAGAACCTAAGGATGAGGAGGTACTTTATGATAGGGGATCTCAACTCAAACTCCATTAGTCCTTTCCTCTCATCTAGAAGCAAGGTAAGTTAAGGTAAGTTTCCATCTCTTTCCTTGCTAGTTATTTTATAGGTATATGATTTGTAAATTCAAAATTATTTGTGTATTGTCTAGATTAGTGCTGGAATAACTGTTTATAGTATCTCTTATATTCATTTTGATCTTGATGTAATTGATTTTATGAAAATATGTAGTGTAGCACTTGTATTGAGTTCTTTTGGTCTTCTATCTTGTAATAAATTCAGTTATTCTTATCTTGCATTCTATATTCCATGATCTACTTATAAGCTCATGTCTTTTAGAATATTTTTGTTATTTATGAGATAAGAAAAGCCTCCAAAAAATCCATTGATATTACTGATTGGATACCTTAGTCTCCACATTTGATCGTAATGTTGATCTACAGTTGTAGTGTTTTGGTGATTTACAACATTCACAAGTTGATATTAAAAGTCCAAGAAGAGTTGCACATGTACAAGGGAAGTAAGTTCCTCATTATCCATCATAATCTTGGAGGTCACCAATTTAGGAGGATTCTTTGAAGAATTTAGCAAAGAAAAACTCAAACAAAAAAATATCATAAAATGAGCAATAATTCATGTCATGCAAGGATATGGTATAGTATCCAAGGTAAAAGTATGATTAACTCTTGGTTAATATGCCTTACAGACATTTTACCAATGAGATATGTTTTGGTTACTATTTAAACATCTTGCTAAAATCTTTTTAGCTATTTTTGGAAATTCACTTATTTTTATTTGGTATTTGTCCTTCTTCATGAGAATTTATTTTGACAAGTGTATCTTTTCTTCCTTGCCATATAATTACATTTATTTTTTCATAAGAGTTGAGTTCTAATAGAATCATGACATATTGGTTTACCTTATGAGTTTATTTGTTCAAAAAGATAGGTTATTTGATACTCAAATATTGAGCCCTTTGAAAATTATGCTAAGTGATGTGTTTAGAATCCTAAAGATGTAAATTTTGAATGAGAGCTAAGTCTATATGGTCAATATTTAGCCTTTGGCACTCAATTTTATTCTTTCATAGACATTAATTGCAAGTTTTTTTTATGTTTGGATTAGTTGTGGCTTGTTTTTTCTAACCATGTTTTGAATTAGAAAAGATAGATATTAATTGAAACAACATACAAATTTGATATTTAAGGTTTTGTATTTTCACCTAATTGTATCTTAGCATGGTATGAATTCATCTTCCCTTAAGTACTTAAGAATCTCTTTTTCATATGGACTTTAATGAAGCAAGAAGTACTCATATCTCTATTCTGAAGGGTTGCAAATGATTGATAATATTCATTATAGTAATATCTCTAAAAATGCTTTATGTTAGTTAGAAGTTTATTTGAATAGAAATTGAGAACAATGCATATATTTTGTGACTATGGAATGACTATTTTCAGTAAAGGAAAGAATTATTTTCTAGGTTATACTATTTGAATGTTGTTCTTTTATGATATCTCTTTATACACTTAATGTGCTTTATTCTTTTTACTGCTATTTATAAAAGGGGAGAGGATGAACTATATTTTTATGATCACTAATCCATTTTCTTAAGTTTTGGACATCACAAAAAAGGGGAAGATTCTTGACCTTTAGGTATGTCAAAACATTAAGTAAATTGAATCAAAAGTTGTTTGTATAGTTGTGTGGTTGTTCGGTTTGTAGAACAAAGTACATGGGAAACCAGGATAAGATGACAAGAAACAAATTGGTAGAGCTTAGAGATTGTATAGGGTGTAGTATCCTTCAAACCACATTTAAAAGAAATAATGTCTAAAAGTGTGTTTGGAACTACTCTCTGAGTGTGAACTATCCAAATTGGGAAACCATGTTAAATTTGATGTATGTGCTATGTCCCAAAGAATTTTATTTTTGGGAACTTATTCATCCTCCTCTCTAAGTTCAACAATCCACAAAAAATTGTATCCTAAATTCAACAATTCCAAAGCCTATAAAAGACAAACTTGAATACTTCATTTAGGTCTAGAACATTTTTGCATTCATACCACCATAGCAACCTTGAGAACCTAAAACACATTTCAGCATTGTACAAGACTTTTGAAGTAATTGGCATCTACCTGAGAACTAGAGACTATCAGCATAGTCCTATTTTCACAAAAGTCAAATACCATTTTTTACACCATGTACAACCACAAGTTATAGGCTCAGGAAAAAACCAAGAAGAAGATCTTGACAATTGGAGTTGCAGAGTCCCTAGATTATTGATTTTGACTACAGAATGCAACCTACTAGCTCCAACATGCTTCAAGCTTTATTTAGATAAGCTTCTTGTGCATTTAGGCATACAATCTATACACTTTGACCTCTAGAATTTGAGTATTTTTACTATTTTTAATAAAGTTTAATTCTGTTCATCCAAAACTGGAATTAAGCTAGAATTTGAAAAAAGACATCTCATCCATGATGAAGACAGCTTCCATGTTCATTAGATAGCCATTGCACAAGTTCTGAAATGAATTTGGAAACATAGTGGCTATAAGAAGACTTCATTATCATTGGGAAATAAGCAAGAAAATTATACTCTCAATTATAATCATCTAATAATCATTCTCATAATTGTTGTTCTTCATTATATTATCTTTTGTATTATTGTAAGTGGTAAAAGTGTGTTATGATCTAAAGTACAAGGATCAACAAAATTAGTTGCATTCTCTCCTTGTAATTATTGTTCTCTCTTGTTACCCTACAGGGTTGATGTGCTTATTATGGGAAGGCATCTTGCTTGAGCTTGTTAATATCCTATAGAATTAAGTGTTGGTGTAGTACCACAATAATTCAAATTGAACCTCAAGTTGTAAAGGTAGTGGGATCCTCAAAATCATATTCTAAGCTTGTCAGGACCTTACAGGGTTGCATGATTAGTGCAATATCATAACACTCTAGAGTAGAGCATAGAGATTTTATAGGGTGCACTACCCTTCAAACCAACTTTGAACTTGTTGGGACCTTGTGTGTTGAGAGTTTTTGTAGTGAAAAAATTCTTCTTAATCAAGATCAAACTTTATAAAGGTTGTGATTCCGTATAAACCACATTTTTGAAGGAACAAATTCTAGAGGTGTGCAAGCAGTCTACCCTTAAAGTGTGGACTACCCAAGTTGGGGAACCATGTGAAAATTGATTTTTTTTTTATGTTGGAGAATTTTTGATTTGGAGAACTTATTCATCCCCATCCCCCCATTTCTAGGTTTAATGATCATCAAGTTGTATTGGAGCCTGGTACTCTGGTACTCTACATCAATCATCAAGAGTGAACAATGAAGGAGCATTCAACATTGGACACATCTGGATAAAAAAACTAATGTGCTTCATCAATTGGTGTGATCAATTCATATATCACATTTTCTATAAAGGTAGGTCTCTCATTCTCTTCTTTACATTGAGAAATAAAGAAAACTATGCATATAAAGTTGAAAAAACTCATGGTTATCTAAAAGATGTTTCCTTTGAGGAAAGATATGGGATATTTTCCATGAAGTTCTTTCTTTTCAAAATTTGTGCATTAAGATAAAATATTCTTTACATGGTAAAAAATTCAATATTAAAGCTCTTAATGATGAATTTTTTTATCTCAAGAAAGAGAACTTAGACCTTAAGGTTGAGATTTAAAAACTAACCAGTTTAATTGAGTAGATAAGAAAGAGCTTCAATCAACAAAAACACAATTAATTTGAAGGTAAGGCAAGAAGTAAAAATATTTCAAGTTATAATTTTGATTTATCTCCAATAGAATACTTGGTATATTGTGGAAGAAGCCATGTGGTCTTCGAATGTCATAGTAATGATAGGTTACAACGAAAGGATAAAAATGATGAACTGATGAGAAAGACCAACTTCTACTCTAGTTGGGATGATGGAGAGGAAAGCGTTGAAGTGATGTTGGATGATGCAAAGGATTCACATCTTGTCTATATGGCTCTCACTGATGATGATGTTGACACCTTAGATGATTAACTTAATGAGGATGAGAGGTTTGATTTATTACATATTGAACTTTTAAATTTTCAAAATATTTTCACAAAGTTGAACAAGTAAGAAAAAGCAAAGGATCAAGAAATTTCTTTATTGAACACAAAAATTTTAGATCTTACTAAGGAAATTTGTATGAGTAGATGAAAGAATAAAAAATTAAGCAATTTGTATGAGTAGATGAAAGAAGAGCTTGCAAATGTAAAGCTTGTGAATGAAAGGCTAGTCAAAGGAAAAGAATTCCTTCAAATGGTTCTTGAACAAGGAGGACGTTCACAAGATAAAAGTAAACTTAGATGTTTTTCCCAAGAAGAAGAACCTACACAACCTTCATCCTATCTAAAGGAATCTCCAAGGAGTAATGGTACTACATTAGAAGAAACTTCTATCCATCAAAATAGTCCTTAAATGTTTAATCATTCTAATCACTTTTTCTAAAATAGAAGGGTTAGATGTTATTATTGTAATAAGCTTGGGCATAAACAATAGGAGTGAAATTTAAATTTTTATCATATGAGTACCTAGTCATATTACAAGACTCCTTGGTCTTATGAAAATGCATCAAGAAAGGAATTTGTGCAAAGAAAAAGAAGATTAAATAACTCAAAAGAATGAAGGAGCTCAAAAAGCTTGGAGAATCAAGAGGAAGGAATCTGAGAATGAGAAGACACTATCTAGCCAATTTGTGAAAGGGCACCAAGCCTTGAAAATTGAAGAAGTCTATGCAAGAAGTGAAACCTTAAAAAGAGGAATCACATTCTCTAGCACTCTAGGCATTGTAATTCTTAGTTGCAAGTACA
>MNCI01010604.1:0-12486 GCA_015680685.1 Gnetum montanum | reverse complement strand
TCTACTTTGGTCGATACCTTGGTTGTTAATTTTTGGATCGGCAAAGTTTTCCAATTCACCAACTCTTCGATTGGTGACTCATCCTCTTCATCACAAAATTTCACTCCCTTCTTTCGAAGGGAGGGATCGCGGTTGTACTCCTCCGCACTTTCCCTCTTACGTAGCTCACCCTCTTCTTGCGCTACTTGTTCCAACAAACTTTCAAGTTCATGGGCTCTAAGTTGGAAAAGTCTCCCTTGGGCATAAGTCCCAAGAGTTCTTCTTAATTCATTCCTTAGCCCATCCACAATGTGATGAAGTTGATCCCGCTTAGCGTACCCATGGCCCAGGCAACGATGTAGCAATGTATAGTAGCGGGCCATGGTAGCATCCAAGGGTTCATAAGCACCTTGTTTTCAGCCTTGGATCTACTTACGTAAATTGGACACTCTGGAGTATGTCTGATATTTGTTGTTGAACAATTCAAGCATCGTACTCCACCTCCTGATGGTTTCCGATTCTAAGGACTGGTACCAGCTCTCTACTTCTTTGGTGAGTATCCTTGGAAACAACATAAGCTTCTACCACTGATTATCTATATTTTGCAAGGCACATGCATCGTGGAATGCCTATAAATGATGTTGAGGATCAGCGTTGTATCCCCCTTCAAAACGTGGGATATTATTTATGTCCAAACGCTTGATCCTACTATCTTTTAAGTGCCTTGTGGGGATCCTAACTACCTCTGTGATGTCTAGCATGCTTTGGGTTGCGAGTAGGGGTTCATCATGATCGTCTCTTTCATGACGTCTGTGATGTCTTCGTGGTGGTTCCCTACTCTCCCTACATCCTTGCCCTTATCCTAACTCATCTCGACCTTCCTGTTGAGGTCTTTCATCTCTTTTACTTTTATCCTCATCTTTATGCTCATGATGACTGCGCCCAGATGTGGAAGGAGAGTGTGAATGGTAAGATGAAGGAGAAGAGGAAGGGGATCCATCACCATGGCAATGTTTCTTACCTTCTCTTCGGCTGCTTCGGCCCTGATCGTCATAACGATCTAAGTGTCCATCCTTAGCTTTGAATTATTTAATTATTGGTGTTTGGATTTTAGCTTTGAATTTTGTTACTAATAACTAGGACATGGTTTCTTTTTCATGAAATAGGTAGTGAGTCCACAACATCCACCCATCCACAGACTTTATGGTTTTGCATGTTGTGGAAACATGAGGTCCCTTTTCATTAATAAAACTTTAACAAACTTGTGATCTTTGTTGTTTTTGGACTTGGAAAGGATTCAAAGGTCTGAATAGGGTATGACTTCTAGGGGACTTGGTACTCTTTATGCCTTTCTACTTACTTGGATGCATGTGTGTTTTCATGGATTTCTTATCATTCTGTGTCAACCAATAATAGGAAGTTGAATAAGTCTTTGCATGGTATGGTTTCCATTTCAAAATAAAAAAAATGATGCAGATTTAAAGCACACCCTTAAACAAAATAAACCAGCTACAAGCACTAGTAATGAGACTAGAAAGACATGTTACCCATGCCTGAAGGTCCCCTCTAACTAAGGCCCTTTCTCACTTTTTGGACTTGGAAAGAATTCAAAACTTTGAATAAGGTATGACTTCTAGGGAACTTAGTACTCTTTGTGCCTTTCTTCTTACTTGGATGCATGTGTATTTTTATGGATTTCTTACTATTCCATGTTGACCAATAATAGGAAGTTATATAAGTCTTTGCATGGTGTAGCTTCCACTTCAAAAAAAATGATGGAAATTCAAAGCACATCCCTTAGACAAAATAAATGGACTACAAGCACTAGTTATGGGACTAGAAAGACATGTTACCCATGCTTGAAGATCCCCTATAAATAAGACCCTTTCTTAGTTTCTGCTTCTCTTTTCTTCTTAAATAAGGAACAATGGTTATTTTGTGAAAGCACTCTTATGTCTCAAGGGGATGGATTAGTCTTAGAGTGGTGATGTGAAGCCACTGAACGTGTTTGGTTTTGGTGTAGACTAAGGATGGATTTTATTAGGTCACTTAAACATAAAATTTACAAGGAACTTCATGTGACCTTAATCAGGAACTCCATTTCACTTTCTCTCTCATCCATTTATGCTTTTCATGCCTCACCTCACTGTCAATGTTCATGCTCTTGTTTGATGTCTTGGTTTGATGTGTCAAAATTCTTATGTAGTTTCTTCCAATTTTTTGTACTTAAATTTTCATAACCATTAATCACCTATGGGGCCCACTAACTCCTTGGTTTGAGGTTATGCAAGGGTAATAAAGGGCATGTGCTTGCTTTGGGGAGGATCCACTTACATACCTTCTGGTTGGATTAGTTATGTTCTTTATCCTTAGACATTCTCATAATCAAATCCTTTTGTGTGCCCCATCGATTACATCCAATTGTGTGCATCTTCACAACATTTTTTAGTAAAATCCTCTTTTTTGTTGTTGTGAATTCTTTAACCCTCTTCAAGTATTTTATCGCATTTGGGCTTTTCAAACTTTAGTAAGGGACCACTTATCCATTTCACCCCATTTTTCAATCTTCTTGCTAACACTATTAAAGGAATGAATCCACCATAATCACAACATAGCCAAGTGTAACTACTAATGAGACAAGGTACCTAAAAGATATACATTGCATATTGCACACTAATCCATAAATTTTTTGTGATTGTAGTGGGAAGCATGGATTGGAAGTGGGACTATCTTTACCAAAGAATAAGCAACACCACCATGCAATGAGGACCCTTCATGATCATTGAATATTCTACCTCACTCCTTAGTTGCTAGAGGAGTTAAATTTTTGTTTTTGCTAGGGTGTTAAATTCTATTGTCATGAACACCTAATTTTGTAAAATATTGTAAATCCACACACTTTGGCACTTAGAATCTATTTATTTCATTTGAGTCAGTTTCATATCAATCAATAATCCCATACCTTTTCAATATTCTATAAGGGACTTATTCCTCTTTTTTTCTTCACTCGAGGACAATTTTTCATCCAGTCATGGGGGTATGATGAAGTGTATTTTTTTTTACTTCAATATTAGATATCTAATATTAGAGCCCTAATATTAGATACTCAATATTAGAAGCCAAGATGCAATGTCAAATATCCAATATTGCGTGATGTGTGTTAATCTTTAAATATAGTGCTTGGGTGCATGGTTTATNACCAAGTGTTGTATGTTATTCTTGAAGCAATCGTACTTATGTGTTTAATCTATTTAACTTAATTAGTTACTTAGTTAAAGTCTTACTTATCTTAATTAATCACATAATTAATGAAAATGATAAATGTAGAATTAAATCATTAATCTATTCCAAGTGCTACGAGGTTCAATCAAAAGGCTCTTCNTTGGAATAGATTAATGATTTAATTCTACATTTATCATTTTCATTAATTATGTGATTAATTAAGATAAGTAAGACTTTAACTAAGTAACTAATTAAGTTAAATAGATTAAACACATAAGTACGATTGCTTCAAGAATAACATACAACACTTGGTAATCCCAACAACACTTAATGCTTGGTAACCTAGTAGTGTTGTATGCGTTTCGGATGTGTATGGAAAGTGTGACTAGATGCTTAGGTTAGGATAGTTAGTTATTAATTAGCAATCAAATTAGCTAAATTGGTTAATAAATTGAGTTATAAATTGTTATGAATTATAGGAAAATAAAATATAATATAATAAAAATCATATGCCCCAATTACACTTAATCATACAACTAAGCTTCACAAGTGTAGTTGGAAAGACAATGATTGTCACCATTACATTTCACTTCCTAGAATACTTAGAAACTTAAGGTCTATGAAATTCGACCAGATTGTGCGTGAACACTTGTAATTCGTATGGTTCGGCATAGGGTATACTCGCCTCTCATCACTAATGACATTAAAGTGCTATTAAATTTTTTATGACTTTAAGATAAATCATGTCATTAAAAAGTTTTTAAAATTGACTATAATTTTGGAAATGTGTTTCAAGTTACATGAGGTGACTAGCCTACAAGGACCAAAAACCATTTTCTACAAATATTTAGAACATATATATAATAAATTATTTTTATGGAACTTAGAACCTCCTGCTTGTATGAAACTAATTAGATAAGAAAATAATGAATCTAAATTTGCACTATATCTATGAGGTGGTTGTACTATGCCTGATAAATTTTCAACGACAATCATTTTTGAATATTCAATTTAAGGATATTGTGTAATTGTTTTAGGAAGTACATTAACCAATTGTACTATATGTATAACATGATTTATAGGTAGTTGAAATAAGAAGAAAGCTTTAAAAGTTGTGATTTTTACTTTTAATTTAATAAAAACTTTTTAAAAAGATTCAGTTTAAAGCAAAAATGGAAAGAAACCAATTGCTAATGGTATAATCTATTAACCTTTCGGTATGTCAAAATATTAAACAATATGGAGAATGTATATTGTATGTATGTAATGATAATTTTGTAAAGCCATGAATAAGACCTTCACATGAAGATTTGAGGTTTCAAGAAACAAGATCTACGTTGAGATATTGAAATGAAGACTATATGGACAAGATGAGAGCATGGATGAAAATGGAGTCTACAAGCCAAATTGAGGGATTCCAAAGACTTTTAAAATGTCATATTGACATGGGAATGCCTCAACCTCGAAAGTGCTAAAGTGAAGTAGGTGTCTTTATAAAACAATAGATGTCTATCTTAAACAAAAGACATCTACATGCAAACATATCCTTTTATAGGTAGATGTCTCTTTTACTTTGAGGGCTATCTTAGGTAGACATCTAAACTTCTAAGAAGATGTTCATACTAGTCATTTGATAGTCATTGCATGAATTTTGAGGAGTTTTAAAAATATCTAAGGCTATAAGATAATGCAAAAATCTTAGGAATTATGCAAGCACTATTCATACAAAGACTTATCATTGCCTATTCTAAGTAATTTTGTTTTTGCTCTTCATTGTAACATCATTTTCTTATTATGATTATACTGAGCTTCAAGCATAAGGATCTATAAATTTAGTTATACTCTTCCTTATTTCTTTCTCTTCATTCTTCTAGCCTTGTGGGGTTGATGTGCTTCTTGTGAGAAAACATCTTTGTTGAACTTGTTAAGATCCTAGAGGATTGAGTGCTTTTGTAGTGTCAAAAAACTCCATGTGAAGCTCACATTTGTAGAGGTTATCGGATCCTATAAATCAAATTTTGAGCTTGTTAAGACCTTACGAAGTTGAGTGGTTTTGCATTGAAGAAACACTTCAAATTGGAGCTCAAAGCTTGTACAAGGTGTAGTGTCAAAGGAATTTTACTTTCCTTATTCTAAGGTCATGGTGTCCTTTGTTAAATGCCTTATGCAACTTGTTAGATGATAGGGCCACCAATTAGTTTTCATCTAGTATGTTAAGATTCATTAATTTTTCTTTTTGTACTAGACATAAGTTAAGGTCAAGGTCACAGGTTGTTGAAAGTGTATAGAGCTTAGATTAAATAGGAAGAATTGGAAATTTTATGTACATGAGCTCATAGGGAGAGTATCCTATAGGAAGCTTCTAGGTGGATTATTTAGCCCAAATGACATTGTTGAGTTTCATGCTCCAGTCCCTCATATATTTACTAACTATTCTCAGTAAGATCTTAGTGATTTCCCTATTTGTAACCTCAACTTAACCATTAGCTAAGGGATGATAGGTGTTATTAATTTATGCTCAACCCCTAAGTGTTTCATGGGTTATCAAAAGGTAGGTCCTATAAAGTGGATTCCATTATTAAAAATTAATGCACGTGGCACACCAAACATGTTTACAACATTATGTTATACAAACCAAGTAGCAATAGAAGATGTCCAATTAGTGATAGCTATTACTTTTACCCATTTTTTACAATAGTCAACAACAACTATGATGTACACCTTTCCATTTCACATAGGCATGATGAGATCCATGAAGTTAATTCCCTAGATGTCAAAGGGTTTTAGTGGTTGGATTCACTATTGAGGTTTTTCCATTCAAGCAATCATTTCACCATCGCATTGGAAAGATTCACAAGAATAGAAAAATTAGTGAGCATCCCTGAAAAGTGTTGAACAATAATATTCTACCATCAATATCTTAATGGCCATGTGTCTCCTAGCATAGTGGCCCCCACAAGGACCCTCATGAGCATTCTAGAGAATGCACAGTTGATTAGCATTAGGAACACACCAACAAACTAGACAATTGATGCACAGCTTGTAGAGGTGCTTGTTGATCTCCATGAAGCATTTCACTTGGTGAAGAAAATATTGTTTCTTTTGGTGATCCAACTCTTATGGCATCTCTTAAGTAAGAAGATAGGTGAGAATGTCATTGTGCCATTTAGGCTTAATGGGAAATCTTTTAGTTATAGCCTTAGCAAAGAGAAGTTCATCATGAAACTGATCAAACAGTGGGCTTTTCTCCTCTTTGTTGTCCCATTGTAACTCATATAAGTGATCAATGATCGCATTTTCAGTTCCCTTTTGATCTACCATTGTAAGATCGAAATCTTGCAAGATCACAAGCCACCACATAACATGGAGGCTCATCCTTGGCTTTTTCATCAAGAAGCAAATTGCACTATGATCTATGTGCACAAACACTTTGTATTCAAGCACATAGTGCTTGAATTTCTCTAGTGCAAATACCACTACCATCAATTTTTTTCTATGATGATGTTGTTTAGCTATGCACCCACAATGCTTTGACTTGCACAGTGGATGTAATATGGATGTTTCTTGTCATCTAACAAGGTATAATTTGATGCATTCTTCATGACATGAAATGGTCTGGAAGTGTTAGGTGCCTATAGAATTGGAGTTTCTACAAGTTTTTCCTTTAGTTGTTGGAATGCATTTTCACATTTCTTAGTCTAAAAAAATGGAGTTTCTTTCTTTGTTAGCTAAACCAAAAATTTTGCGATCATATAGAAATTCTCTATAAATCACCAGTAGTAGTTAGTGTGTCCAACAAATGACTGAACATATTTTATAGTTTCTACTTGACAGGTAATTCTTTGGATGATCCTACTCTTTTTAGGATCAACCTCAATCCCTACTTGTAAGATTTTGTGTCCTAATACAATGCCTTCCTAGACCATCAGATGCCTCTTTTGCCAATTGAGCCAAATATTGATCTTCATACATATTTTAAGCACTTGCTCAACATGGTCTAAGGCTTGCTTAAATGTAGCTTCATAGGTGGAGAAGTCATCCATGAAGACTTCCACCTTGCTATCAATCTACTACTAACAAATAATTAAGACTAGGCATTGTAATATGGTAGGGACATTACATAGGCCAAATGGCATCTTTTCCCCTACAAAATTTCCCAGCAACTCATAAATGATTTTTTGGCCTAATCCTCTTATGCAATCTAGATTTTGTTATAGCCACTATAACCATCCAAAAAATTGTAATAGAAATGCCCAAATATGGTGTCTAATGCTTGATCTACAAATGGTTATTAAAAGTAATCTTTGAATGTTGTCATATTCAACAGCCAAAAATTAATGCAAACTGAGACTTTCCACCTTTATTTGGCATAATCACAAGTGGACCAACCCACTCACTATCCACAATGGGATAGATAAACACTACTTTGATGAGTTGTTCAATTTCCTCTTTGACAATCTGCTTCAATTTGGGATTTAACCACTACTATGGTTACCTCTTTGGCTTCATGGCTGGATCAGTGTAAATACAATGTTGGCATATCCTAGGATCAATTCCTATGAGTTTAGGACATGACCAAGCAAATACTATTTGCCATTTGTTGATCACATTTAGTAGCATCTATTTCTATTCAGGAGTAATATTTTCATTGATTATTACTAGGTTCTCATTTTTTAAGAATGCATATTCCATGCTAGAAGGTAGAGTTTTTAACTCAAGGGGCTCTTGTTTAAAATTTTCAAGAATTTCCAACTCTCCCCAATAGGTATCATCATTTGCATTATTAGAGTGTTTGTGATGAACTTGCTTCAATTCATCGATGCCTTCTACATAGGCACATGTTAGCCTCTTAATATGTTCCATGCAAATTGTGTTGTTTCCAAGATTAGTTATCAACCACTAGGTGCCCTCTTGTTTTGTGGTTGTTGCATATAGATACCTTTGAATATTTGCTTCATGTGCACACTGCCTACATATGAAAATAGATGCTCATTTCATAGACCAAAGATTCTACGTAAAATTACATACTATATCTCTATACGTGATGCATGGAACTTGTTTCTTCTCAATCTTTCCAAATGTATTTTCCTTAGATATCTCTAGGGAAAGATATCTAATGCCCATTCTCACATCAACAATGCTTAGCCATGCCCTTTCCATAATGATTGGGAAGTCCCCCTTACAATTCTCAACCTTGATTACTAGGAAATCAACAAGATAAGACCATCCATAGATAGTAGTCACAATGTCTTCTACTAGTTCCAATGAAATAGTAATGGACTAGTCTACCAATTCTAATCAAATATTACTCTTCTTGAGAGGCATTAGGTTCCAAGCAATATACATCTCATGAGAAATCAAGTTAACACTAGAACCTGAATCAAGAAGAGCTTTACATGGTTCATTCCTAGTAATCTGTAAATAAATAAGAGGACTTCTAGGATCAGATAATTTCCTAAGAAGGTTGCCAACCTAGATCCAATCATATACAACATGAGTGAGCATGACAGTATAAATTTTGGGTAGTATTTGATTTGAAGGGTTCCCAATGGAATGGTTTGTAGCGAATGAGGAAAGAGTAGGGTGACAAGCTACCTAAGTCTATGAGGGCTTAGTAAGGCTATTGGGTTGAAAAAATGTTATTTTATAAGCATGAGATTTTAAACCACTTGGTTGATTAACCAATTTTAAATTGATAGCCCTGGTAACGTTGCATTACTACGACTAGGCTAGAAGTTCACCATGCATGGATGGAGCTAGCAGTAGCTATGTTGAGGATGGTGGAATAGGTGTAGAAATAGGAGGAGGATATAGATAGAATGAGGTATCCCTCTTAAAATGTGGAAAATGTGTTCTATAGTATTCAAGAAGATAGTAGTGATGTTGAAAAGGAGAAATGTGACTCGAAGATTCATGTGGAGATAGGAGTTGTTGAACATAATACTCATATGAATTTGGTTGTCTGTAAGGGTAGTACTACCTTGGTGATGGCAATGCCCATGACTATTTTTGCTACCACTATTGATACTACTCATATGATTGTGGTGGAGTTTCACTTGGATAGTATTGTTATTGCTAATGAAACTACTTGGGATTGCCTTGAGGATAAGGTAATCTTCTAGGTGTTTGTCTTTTTACTACTTATGGATTTAGAGCATACACCCCAAACTTCTATAAGTGTGACATAATGGGGCAACATCCCTTAGGATGTTCATATTGGCAAATGTTCCATCCACCATCATCATTTAATTCAATTTTCACAATTTCCTCTACAACAACAACATTGTCCTTACCCCTTTGATTGGCATGTTTAGCTTTCTTTTACCTCATGTGGTCACAATCACTACTTTGTTCTTTGGACTCTTTAGCAATTTTTGGAATAGCTTGAAATCTACTATCCATAGAGCCCCACAACTAATCTACCTTAGTAGAAATTCTAAAGGTAAATTTTTGAATCAGCAAGTTTTTCTGGTTCACCATCTCACCAAGTGATGATTCCTCCTCACTATTACAAAATTATACTTCCCTCTTGTGGATGGAAGGATCTCAATCATATTCTTCTATACTTTCACATTTCCTCAACTCTCTTTCTTCTTTTGCTACCTATTTGGTTAGCCTTTGAATCTGATGGCCTATTAACTTGATAGTCTTACTTGGGCATAGATCCCAAGAGTTCTCCTCATTTCAGAGCAAAGCCCATCTATGATGTGGTGAAGTTTTTACTACTAAGAGTAACCATGTTCAGGGCATTGGTGTAATAAGAAATAATATTTTCCCATTGTGGCATCTAAGGGCTCATGTGTTCCTTACTTCCAACCCTAGATCTACCTTCTTAGATTGAACACTTAAGAGTATGTTTGATACTTGTTGTTGAATAGTTTGAGCATTGTACTTCATCTATAGACTGGTTCTGACTCCAAGGATTAATACTAGCTTTCCACTTCTTTGATGAGTATCCTAGGAAATAACTTAAGCTTTTGCTAGTTATTTTCTATGTTTTGTAGGGCATAAGCATCATGAAAATCCTAAAGATGATTCTATGGATTAGAGTTATATTTGTCCTCAAACTTGAGGATGTTGTTCATATCCAATTACTTGATCCTGCTATATTTCTCATTACCTTTGTGATGTTTAGCATGCTTTGAGTGATAAGTAAAGGCTCATCGTAGCCATGACCCTAGTGCCTATGATGCCCTCTACTACCCCTTCATTCATGTTGATGAGCCTCTCTTGAATGCCTGCACCCATGATCTTGACTTACTTGATGGTCCCTATGATCATCTTAATCTTTTTGATCACATCCATCATGACCATGTCCCCTACAATTTTGTTCAAAGATAAAAGAAAAAGAAGATGATGATGAAGGTGAAGAGGAAGGAGGATTAACACCATCTTTGTGCCTACCACCAACTCTTTGGTGGTTGTGGCCATGATTATGATCATTCTGCTTGCCCACATCCCTACCATGACTCTCCTCCTTAGATCCCCATTTTTCATGGGATTCATTCTTCCCAGAACCAAGATTATGTATTGTGGACTATAAGTTTTGTTTTTACCTCCTTCATCAAACTCAATGAGATAAGTCTCTCTATATGGAAAACCCTTAGAGTAGGGCTCTCCACCATCTTTTTGGTACATCAAGAATGGGGAATCATTGGACCACTTCCCCTTCATAGACTCATAATGTTGCTATAGTTGTTCATCCCTCAGATGTTGTGCATAAGTGGGATGATAATCCCTGGTCTCACTATCCTGCACAACATATTTAGCATGAAGCCCTTGGATGCTTGATCACATAAGAGTTTAGTGGAGCATGGTAGGAATGGATTGATTGGACAATAACACAATTTTTCCCTCAATGTCTCACCATCATAATTGTTCATCCTAGTGTAGGATGAAGGTAAAATTGGATATAGACTTATCAAGATGAGCATATATCATTCTATATTGTTGGGGCACCTGCTGATTTACTTCATCAAACTTGGATGGAGAATCACTCCTATGAGAAGAAGACATCTTGTATTAGAAGATGAGAAATGTAGTATGCTTCTCATAATTGTTGTAGTTATTTTCATGTATGATATGACTTTATAATTCATTTTAACAATGTTAAATAATTTTTTCACTAAATCCTAGATAGTGAATGTAACAAACTAGAGATCCCTAACAATAATGCTAATGATGAGCAGCAAGTATATCCTGTGCCCAACCATACAAATTACAAGCATTCATGCATAATTTGGTCAAATTTTGCAAAACTTAAGTTCCTAATTACGTTGGCTCTAGGAAGTGAAATCTAATGGTGACGATCATTGTCTTCCCAACTACACTTGTGAAGCTTAGTTGTATGGTTAAGTGTAATTGGGATACATGATTTTTATTACTTTATATGTTATTCACCTATGATTGATGACAAGTTGAAACTCAATTTATTAACCAATTTAAATAATATAATTGCTAATTAATAACTAACTATCCTAACATAAGCATCTGGTCCCACTTTCTGTACACATCCTAAATGTATACAACACTGCTAAGTTACTAAGCATTAAACATTGTTGGGATTACCAAGCATTGTATGTTATGCTCAACGCAGTCGTTCTTATGTGTTTAATCTATTTATCTTAAGTAGTTAATTAAATAAACTCTTACTTATCTTAATTATTCATGTAATTAATGAAAATAGTAAATGCATAAATAAATCATTAATCTATTCCAGACTATAAGTTTTGATCAAAAGGCTCATCTTTATTGTTGTTCATACTAGTGTGCTCAGGTACATCAATGCTCAAATAAAGATCTATACACTTTCAAATAAAAGAACTACAAGAGCTCTACTACAACTATCACAAGACCTATGCCCGAACCATGTGCCCAAGTGCTATATTTATAGGCCAACACACATCCCATGATATTGGATATCTGACATCACTTCTTGGCCCTTGATATTAGGTATCTATTATCAGGGCTCCAATATTNTCTAAGTAGAACAAAATACACTTCATCAATTAGTTTTTGTATGTTGATAATGAAATGACTCACTTAAAAATATATAATTTATTAATAAAAGGTAATTAATAATTTTATATGAAATTTAGAGAATAAAGAAAAAGGATCTTTGTTTTATACATTATATATTTCTATATAAGTTGTCATGTAAACAATATTATAAAATTTAGTAGGTAGGTAGCAAAACTTTACATAACCAGGATAGAGCTAGTGCCTAAATGGGAAATAGCTGCACCTAATTAGGATGAATCTAAACTTAAATAAGCATGCATGATG
>MNCI01010595.1:707782-756247 GCA_015680685.1 Gnetum montanum | reverse complement strand
AGACAATGGTACACACTTCACAGGTGCACCTTTTTAAAAATTAATGCAACACTTAGGGGTTGAGCACAAACTAGCTACACCATATCACCCCCAAGCGAACGGTCAAGCCAAAGTCACCAACATGGAGATTATGAAGATATTGACAAGAACCATTAGCAAGTTTAGGTGAGACTGGAGCACTAAAGTGAATGCTGCTCTTTGGGCATACCGATCCACATGGAAACTCCCTATTGGCTACTCTCTCTATGAGTTAGTGTATGGTAAATTACCAACAATTCCCATTCAAACTGGAGCTCTGTACACTATCCACGACATGTGACCTCAACCTTGATCTCGATCTAGCACAAAAACAATAGTTGATGACCCTTAACCTACTATATCAGAATCAATTGCATAAGAATTAGGAAAGTTAAATATCAACCAAGAGATAAGGTTCTCTATTGGAATCCCACACATGTGCCACAACGTACCAAATTTCAAACGTTGTGGGAAGGACCTTATGTCATTTATTGAACTTTTCCTTTAAGGGTCATGATGATATACAAACCTGAGAGCCCAGATAAGAAACTATTGGTCAACATCCAACAAAACAAACCTTTCCATGAACTTAGAATAGCCAGTACTCATACTACCTTTGTTGGTGGACAACCTTGCTTGCTATTTTGAATCTCCTCCTTCCAACTCAGTCGTGGGGGAGATGGCCATCTATGTCAATCATTCTAGACCCTCAAACCTTTTTCTATTTTTTGACACATTTTTTTACACATTTCTTCAATCTTTCTTATTTTTCTTTGATACCATCATTCACATTTTTACTATTTCTTTGTTTGGTTGATTTACTTTTGTTCGTCATATAATAAGTGCTCGTGATGGTGGATTGAATTTTGTACTATTCATTGCTGATGTTTGGTTTTTACCTCTAAATTATGATGTTGATATTATGATATGGTTCTTTTGATAAAACAGGTAATAAGTTCGCATTGTCCATTCATCTATTCAACTCTGTGGTCTCCCTTGGGTTGGAACTATATAGTCCATTTTTTCTAAGCAACTTCTTAATAAATTGGTGGCTTGGTATTTTTCAAACTAAAGGAAGGACTCAATGGTTGAAAAGGGTCTAACTTCTAGGGACTTTCATGCATTTGTGCTAGCCATTCTCTTAGGTTCTTGGATGCTTTTTCTTTGGTTTTTCTCCATTCTGCCATCAATCAAATATTAGGAAGCAGAGTGAATAAAAGTAAGTCTTTGCATGATGTGGTTCTCATGCAAAAAAAAAAGTGGGAACTCAAAGAACACCCCTTATACATAATAAAGTAATATGGGCTACAAGAACTAGTTATGGCACTAGAAAGACATGTTACCCATACTTAAGGGTTCCCTCTAACTAAGGCCCTTTCTCACTTCATACTTCTCCATCTCGCTCTCCTTGGGATGGTGGTGACTCTTTGTGGAGGCATTCTTATTTCTTCAAGAGGATGGATTGGCCAATTGTATTGATGTGAGGTCACTGAGTGTGGTTGGTTTGAGTCTAGATTTGGAATGAGTTCTACTCAGTCACATTAACCATGACATACACAAGGGACTTTACACAACTTTACTCTTGGGATTTCATTCCATTTCTACTCTCCATCTTTCTTTCAATTTTCCACCTCATTTTCATTTTAATGATTAGTCCATATCTTGGTTGATGCATTGTTTTTCCTTGGTAAATTCTTGTGGGTAAGTTTTTAACTCTTGCTTCCAAATGACATTCCTAGAGCCTACGGACTCTTTGGTTTGTGGATTTGTTAGGGTATAAAGAACATGAGGTTGCTTTGGGGAGGACCCACTAGCATTCCTTTTTGGTGCAATTGTTAAGTTCTTTTCCTTAAACATTCTCTCTAATCAATCATTTCTCGTTTCATCCCCATCTTTGACATCCACTTTATTGGCATTTCCATTGTTATTTTTCCCATATTTCTTGTTCCTTATATTTTTCCATCTTATTGCTACTAGAGGTTCGCTCTTAGTCGTGGGGGCCTTAGGAAAATTTTTTCAATTTCTCCATTATACTACTTGCCTAACCCCTACACCTTGGGTAGTTATCAGTAATAAACCTCTAACCTAGTTTCTTCCATAACCACAACCCAACCAATGCACTTTATATGGAGGCAAGGTATCAATTGCATTTTGGATTACTTATCCTTGCTCATTCATGACTGTGTTGTGTGTGCAAATGCCCATTACACGAACTATGGACTCAAATAGGAGGAAGCACTCGGGATGGACTAGAGCTGGAACGTTTACACTAGGAACAAGTTTGGTCGCATGGCTATGGATAAACAATGAAGGGTGCAATCTCGGAATTGGCAGCAACACACTTCATTTTCCTTTCTCCCTCTTTCTCTTCAAGCTATCAAGTGAAGGTCTAGATGTCATCCATGTATAGTGTTCACCACAAATGGAGTGAACACCAATGTTGTAATATGTTTGTCGATCCATTCACCAGGTACTTTGCGATTATTATTCCTTGTCGCTGTTAGTTCTCATTTAGTCAATAATCCCATACCTTTCCAATATTTTCTAAGGAACTTGAGAACGAGTTTTCATTTAGTCATGGGGGTATGATGAGCCACAATATCGCACCTGCAATATCATGTATGCGATATCGTGGCCTTCCATGTGATATCATGTATGTGATATCGTGGCCTACCTCGTTGCCTATAAATAATAGGCGGGCACACTTGGTTTGTATAGTTAGTCTTAGTTCCTTACCCAAACTCTTGCCTTTTCTTCCTCTCAGAGTTAGAATTATTTTTGCATGCCCATAGTAGGAGTCATAAAGTGAATGGATCTTTATTCAAGCATTGTGTATCTGAGCAAACCATGTGTACGACAATAAAGATGAACTTTGTGATAAACCTTGTAGCATTCAGAATAGATTAATTAATGTTAATTACTATTACTTAATGATTTCCTTAGTTAATTAATGATTCTGTCTCACCCTACAACTCTCCTAAGTAAGCACACATAGTACGATTACTTCGAAGATGCATGTAACACTTGGTAACCCAGTAATGATTAGCGTTTGGTAATCCCAGTAGTGTTGCAATGGTTCAAGATGTGTATGACAAGTGAGAATGGATAATAGTGTTAGGATCAATTAGAGCTTGGTTAATAAGTAGTCAAATTAAATTAGTTACTTAGTTATCTCTCTCCTCCCTTATTGGCAGCAAGAAATAAAAACACAAAAAGTATAAAAATCATATGCCTCAAGTTTACTTACCCATACAATTGTGACATATAAGTAAGCTTGGGAAGACAACGATTGATCAACCCATTCTTGTTCCACAAAGGTGCATAAGCACTTAGTCCTTGGAATTTGATTGGATCATGTGTGGATGCTTGTATTCGTATGGTTTAGCGTAGGGATACCTCATCGCTCATCATTCTTAATTTCATTTTCTTTGGGGCTTCATTGCTCTTGTTGTATTGTTGATGGTTGGTGTGTAGTCTTCAAGGATGAATTTCCAGACTATAAACTCCATCAATTCAAAGAAGCCTGGCATCCTTGCCTTCCAATAGGTAAAGTCAAATCCATTGAACATGAGTGGCTTTGTGTAATATGATCCCTTCATTGTTCACTCTTAGAAGTTTATGTAAAATCAAGAGTACCAGGCTCTAATATCACTTGAGGATCATAGAACTTAAAAGAGGGGATGAATAAATCCTCAAAATTAAAATTTATACCCACAAAAATCAAACCAAATTTTACGTGGTTTCCCAACTTGGATACTCCACAGTTGGAGGATAAATCACTTGCATACCTTCAAACTTTTTTTCTCTCAAAATATGGTTTGAAGAGTACCATACCCTATACAATTCTAAGCTATGCTCTAGAGTGATTCATCACCATGAGTCCAATCAACCCCACAAGATCCCAAAAAGCTTAGAATGTGATTTTCAAGATCCCATAACCTTTACAAGTTGGGCTCTATTTTGGATTATTGTGATGCTACACCAACCACTTAACCTAGCTAGGTCCTGACAAGGTTAATGATGATTCCTTCTCGTAAGGAAGAGAAACAAAAATTATAGGGAAAGGATGCAATTGATTTGTTGGTACTTGTACTTCAAGACAATACAATATAATCATTCTAATAGTACAAATGATGTTATAATGAGGTACACAAATACAATAAAATGAAGTACACATCATTTCTTGATGTTAACACTTGCTTGTTCAAGAACTTGCATTTTTCCCAAGAGAATGAAGTGTTCTTATAGCCTTGAAGTTTCTGAAATCACCTGAGAATTCATGCAATGAATATCTAATGGCTAGGGAAGATGTCTGCTTCAAGAATGAGACATCTCAATGCATAGGATTCAATTTAAGGAAGATGTCTCTCCACCAAAGGAGATGTCTTCATGGACATGTCTTCTCCAAATAAGAGAAATCTCCTTTTTTCAAAAGATGTCTTCTCCGAGTCTTCTTTACTTCAGTCAAGATGTCTTTTGCTTCTAGGAGACATATTCTTAGCTTTTGGGCTTTGCTTATTGAGGCTTCCTTTTGTTGATTTGACTCATCCCCAATCTTAGGAACTTCTTCATGTTGTTGTAGTCTTCATCTTCATCATGTTATCCTTGAGTACTTATTATCCCTACTATGAAAACTGTTTCATTTCATGAGTCCTCATTTATGATTGCAAAAACATCACATCCACAACATTCTATATTCTCCATTTTCCTTAAGATTTTACAATATCAAAAGGTCAACAGTCTCCTCTTGTTAGAGTCCACCGATGATTTTGATGATGAAGATGAAGTAATAGGGGAATGATGCCAGCTTATCCTCCTTCTATGAATCTAATATTCCTCCTTTTGAGATCCAATAGAAGATCTTGGCCTTGAGTCATGCTTATACTTAGAGTTTGGTGCTTCCCCTCTTTGTGTCTTTGCTAAGGCTAAGTGTAAATGCACTTTGATTGGTTCTTGAAGTTGAATGATATGTGTTTGGAAATGGACCTCATGATTATAGTGGAGTTTCTCATTGATAAATGCATCACCATTGAGTTATTCTAGGATAACTAGAGAGTTAACTTTCTTTCCCTTATTTTGTACATGTTTAAATTTGGCAGTAGCATCTCTCTTTACTTGTGAAACACCACAAAATTTCGGGTCTCAGCATCTCGACTGAAAATTTGGCTAGGTGTCAAAATGATGGCACTTTGCCAAAAGTTTTTTAAGTGTTCAGTGTAGTCAACTCTAATTGCCATATTTGCAAAATTTTTCTAAGTGTTAGAATGATGGCATTTTCTGTAGATTTATGTGTGAAGCTTTGCAGCATAGCATAGTTGTCAAGTTGTGTAGTGTAGCATAGTTGTCAAGTTGTACAACATAGCACAACGTAGCACACTTGTCAGGTTGTCTAGTGTAGCATAGCATAGCACATGTCAAGCTATGTAGCGTAGCACAATTTAGCACACCTGTTAACCTATATAGCATAACACATCATAGCGCACCTATCAAGTTGTGCAGCATAGCATACATGTCAAGCTATGCAGCATAGCATACCATAGCACATCTATTAAGCTACATAGCATAGCATACCTGTCAAGTTGTGCAGCGTAGCACATGTCAAGCTATGTAGTGCAGCACAGTGTAGCACACCTATCAATCTATGCAACATAGCACATGTCAAGCTATGCAGCGTAGTGTAGTGTAACACACATGTCAAGTTGTGTAGCATAGCATAACATAGCACACCTATTTAGCTGTGCAGGCATCATCCTATGTAATATGTGTAACATGGAATGAGCATAGTAGATAGCATCTTGTGTCCTATGCATAACATGAGACGAGTGTAGCAGACAGCATGGTCCCACCCACCACACTACCATGTGGCACTTGATCCACATTTTGGGCTAACCCTATCCCTATAAGTACCCTTGTTCCCTAGTGTTTTAGAGGGGGGTTGACTTCCATTTTTCACCAATAAGGTAGTTGGCACTTCCATTTGGCATGCTTTGGGCAAATGAGACCCAGAGCATACTACACTAGTAGATAAGCACAACTACACTGCAACCCCATTGTAGCCCTGTAGAACATCACAAGGTACACCGTGGCTACCAACTTGACAGGCATAGTTCAACACAGCGAGCACTAGACTTCATACCCTAACATCATCGAGGCTGTGACTATGCTCCCACTGCACTTTTTGTACACTGCGTACCTTTTGAGACCCTTTGTGAATTAGCTATGCATCCTCTTTTGGGGCGCTGCACTACTATTCTCAAATTCTATTGCATTTCTCAAGCATTTCTCTTTGGCATTTATTGTAACACTTGTATTTTCTCACTTTTTCATACATATTTGCACATTCACGTCATTGTTCTTAGGTCGAGACACCCTACTATGCTCTAGCTTACCTGGACCCAATGCCTACACATAACGTAGTATAAACCCTTCTCACACATAGTTGTTTTAACACCACATAAGTCCTTGTCTGACCGACAAGACCATTCAAGGTACCCCATTTCCATTTTCTCTAGCATGACCCTCTCATGAATTTAGGGTTAGGTTGTATGCCTAGTGACCTCTCGGTGTTCTAGCGACCAACATTTTTGGATGCTACAGTTTTTGGCGCTAGAAGGATCGCCTTACCATTTCCATCTATATTTTTTTTATTAGCACTTACCAAAAACTTTGGATGTTCTAGAGAGCATAACAAGTTCTCAGAGCATAGCAAGCTCCATCATAGCGAGTGTGACAAGCTACAACGTAGCAAACATGAAAAGTGAAACACCATTAATTTTGGGCCATCACAGCTCTCTGGGTGTAATGCCATGATGAACTGCACAAATGGTTTGACACCCAAAAAGTCCTAATGCCTACAAAGCCTCTTCCAAGCTTGCCTACCACCCTCTATAGCATGGTCAACGCAGCATCTAGCCATGTGGCCAGTTTGCATGAGAAAAGAACAAGGGTTAGATCATACAGTTTGGAAAATTTTCTACCTCTTGGGTTGATAGGCTTGCTACACCCTCTATCTTGCCCAGTTGGAAACATGACCTGGTTGATGGTTTATCGAGGGACCATGTTAGGAGTTGTTGAAGGTGTTTAGGATGGACTAAACAGTTTAACAAGTTTTCTAACTACGAGACCTACTACGCTACACTATGCTGCACAATGTAGCAGGCCACATGGAGACTGATTAGGCACCAAAGATGTAGTTGACAATAATTCAGCCCTCCAAGATACCTACCCCACTTCATCCTTGAAGCATGATCGACATGTAATAGGAGAATGTGGTAAATTTCATTAGAAATCATCTCCATTTGAGTGCTACACTGTGCTACGTTACACAGCGTAGCATAGCATAGTAGGGTTCTAGTGTGGCAACACATTTACTTAGATTACTTTGACAAAGTAAACATAATTTCCCATGCCTCGACCATCAAAAATGCTTTTTATGCTGACACTCCAGGACATGACCGACATTCCATAACAAAATGTTTGCAAAGTGAGTCAAAACTCAGGCCAAACTAGGTGTTGCATTGTGCTACACTACACAGCGTAGTAGGGTCAAAATACACGAAGGTCCTTTGCCAACTGGTTCTAGCAAAAGAATTGCACTTGGCCACGCTCTAACCTTCAAGACCACCTATCCCACTTCGCCATCAGGTCCCAAGCAAAGTTTCTTGACAAAGCATTTCAAATCAAGAAAGGATTCATGTCACACTAGCTACTACGCTGTGCTATGCTACACATCGTAGCCTAGCATAGCAAGGACACAAAGCCAAAGAGTGTCCCAAGGATGAAATCCATGGGTCCTAGGTGTTGTAACAGAAAACATTAGTGGCTGGAAACACCAAGAGGTCTTCAAGCGAAATAGTTTAACCCTAGATCCATGCGAGGGTCGTGCTGGAGAAAATGGATTCAGGGTACCCTAAATGGTCTTGTTAATCAAACAGGAACTTAATAGATGTGATTTAACCTTTCGCAAACANAACCAGAATGCTCAAAATGTGCCAACTATGCTCTTGAGTATGAACTTAAAAGCCAACTACGCCAAAAGCCGATCGTTCTTGCTAACGTGAAAATGCCTATGCAAAAAAAAAAATCCAACCAGAATAGCCAACCTTGTAAATGCAAAAATGCCAACTCTTTGAATGAAAAGCCAACCAACCCTTTGAGTGTTGTCTGCCGGGGTATTTATAGGGCCAGGAGCAAGCGAAAAAAATGAGGCATGGATGCCACGTGTCTTGGACTGCACAAGATGCTGACATGCCCGTACCATGTGGGTGTGCTGTGCCATTCACGAACTTTGCTACGATGTAACCATGTTGTCAAAATTGCACATGTCGAAATCCAGTGTGCTAACAATGCAAGCAGAAATGGAGTCTCCATTCCAAGGCTACATCTTCCCTATCTTTATGGATAGGATTAAGCGTAGTGACAAATTTTTTGGGATGGACTAAGGGGTATGTCAAAGTGGAACAAAGTCATTAATGACGGTGAGCTTAGTTATTGCTAACAAGCTGTAGAGCTAGCTGAAGATGTCCTAATGCCTCTATCAACTTTGCATTACTTACACTGTCTAGCACATTGACGTAGTATATCTGCTTGCTACACTATGCTACGCTATGTAGCATAGCATAGCATAGCCACTGGTTTGAACAGGAAACTTGCATTGGAGTCAATAGCATTCGTTGGAAGCCTTGGTGCATGTCGGGTTAATATTTGGAGCATTTTATTGATTTTTATCTTTGCTACACTATGCTATGCTACGTAGCGTAGTAGCCAATGTAACATGCATTTCTGTCAAAATTTTAGGGTTTCACAAGAAAACTTTGATTGTGGTTCATGGGCTAACTAAGATAGGGTAGTTTTGGAAGCCAAAATGCTATTAAATGAAGTCCTTTTGCCACAATGGCTTGGTAGAGGAGGCTTTGTGTGTTTTACCCTTACTACACTGTGATACGCTATGTAGCATAGCATAGTGTAGCACCCTATGTTCACTGAATTTTAACTTTTCCTTGTGTGAACATCTTTCCAAAGCTTGTATCTAGATGCTTGATTGATTTTTCAAAAGCTTGCTATGCTACGCAACGTAGCATAGCATAGCAGACTTCTCTACTAGAAAACTTGTTGAACTATTTTGCTCATCCCAAACAATCTCGGTGACTCTTAGCATAGTTTCTAAGTAGACTGTCAGCCGGGTGAATTGTCCAGGTGGGCAGGTCGGAGAGTCCATTTGGCCTATTAGCTTTGGAGATAGAAAACTTGTTGGAATAAATAGTCTAACATTAGTGCCTACATTTTCATACCAAACCATCATAATGCTACACTTGTGGAAGTCCTTACCTAAATTCTAAGACCCTGGTGAAGCAAGAGGGCCTTGAAATTTTATGGTGTTTCACTTGCCCCTCTTTGTCGATGTCTGGAGGATGGGCCTGAGAGATGGAGACAAAGAATATGAAACACCATGAAAGACAAGACGCTAACATCACTCTTCGGTAATTGTCCAGATGTCTCTTAGCTATGCTTAAGAGTACCAGGATAGTCATGTAGGGGAAAGGGAAAAGGGTGGATTTTTGGGGATAGTTTTAGGAAGTGGAAGATGGATCATAGTGTGGTCCCTCATCAGAGTGCTTGTGAGAGAGTCGATGTGCATGGGAATCTTTCTTTTGCAGGCTTTTGACCTCTCATCAGAATCCTTAGAGATATTCATTATGAAACAGTTGATGTGCCATTTGTTTTGGGCACTTTGTTTTGAGCTTTTTCTCTTTTATTATTTTATTTTACTATTTTTCCATGTTCATTTGCAAACAACCTTGTTGCAGGGTAGGTGTTTCCTCCCCAGGATAAGTTGTGTTACATCCGCATAGGACTTTGACCTACCTATAGATGCTTCCCATGCGACGAGCTATGTTACATGCATCATGGATTTTGTAGTTGAGCATATGGGAAGGCTTTATAGGCATTGGAAAAATTCATAAAGAGAGGTGTGAGAAGGAGAATTGCGGGTTAAGAAACGAGGTAAAGGAGGTTAAGGGGGAGGGTAGGATGTGCAATCCCAAGCAGACAAGCTAGTTAGGATAATCACCTTGGAACGATGTAGTGTCCTACCATCTTGGTGAAACACACCTCTAATTAACGCCCCTTCGGCACGTACCCTGCAAGCACAATAGAGAGAAAACTAGAAGGAACAACCATCAAGCAAAATGAAGGCAAAGGTCTTGCTTTATTTGAACGCTATTGGAGTAATGGACATTGTCACTGAGGCATGTGACGTCCAAACCAGAAAGGCCAGCAACGGTTCTGCAGCATCAGCGTGGATGGGTTGGCATTGAGAAGGCTAGTAGTTGCGGTGATGCAAGTGTTCAGGAATCCCCACCCAAGGCAAACATCATGCTGTTAAGCTATAAGGTGAGAAGCCTAATAGCTGAACATATTTTAAGCCAGAGTAAGAGTAGGGGCTGGAGGGTAGCAACTTTGTGGCTGGGCCAGAATAATGCTGGGACTCTAGCAGCAAGCGCCGACCATAGGAGCTATTGCTGGGTTGACTAGCTATGGTAGTAGTAACTTCGAAAGGTCAGCAAGATGTTAGGCGACATCTCTAGAGGATCAACAAGATGCTAGGGGTAGTGGCATTGCATATATTCCAGAGAGTGCTTTCTTGGCATTGTTAAATAAATTCTAAAACTGCAACATCCCACCCCATGTTGGCACTGTGCATGATCGCTTGCTTGTAGGATCATGGATTCACGCTGAGGACGTTGTGCTGCGAACCCAGTTTAAGGTCTTGGTAGACCATCAAATGTACTAGTTTAAGGTCCCAGTGGACTGTGGTGTGCTAGTTTAAGATCCTAGCAGACCACTGTGCTAGTTTATCATCATAGCAGATAGTGGATGGGCGAGTTTAAGATTTTAGTGGGCCACCTGTGCTAGGTTTACGTCATAGCAGACGTGCTTTCCCAGTTTTACGTCATGGCAGATGATCTATGTCAATTTATAGTCATAGCGGACTATCTATGCCAATTTATAGTTATAGCAGATTGTCTTTGCCAGTTCTACTTCGTAGCAGATGATCTTTGCCAGTTTTATGTCATAGTAGACGATTTGCTTACCTTGCTCATGCATCAGATGTAGTATGGCTTAAGATACAAGTGATTCATAGGATTCACGAACTATTTGTCATTCATGTCTACCAGTTTGAAGGTTCTATTCCTGTAGGCTTTTGTGACCATAAATGAACCTTCCCAGTTTGCTGAGAACTTATTCATATGTTCATGAACAACCTTGAGAACAAGGTTTCCCTTTTCTATAGGCCATTGATATGGGTTTGCATGATGATTCTGTCGTTGCCTATCTTGATATTAATCAATGTGGTCAAGTGTTTATGCATGCTCCTCCTCTATGAAGTCAAGATTGATGATCCTTGACTCATTATTCTGTGCCTCATTTATGACACTTGAAAGGATCATCCGTAGTGATGGTACTTGCAATTCAAGAGGCAATACTACTTCAGATTCATAGACTAGGCTATAGGGGGTCTTACTTGTAGCCATCCTACACGTCGTACGGTAGGCCCAGAGCACATAGAGGATTTTCTCGTGCCATCGTCTCTTACTACTGCTAAGCATTCTTTTGAGCAAGTTGATGATGGCTTTGTTTATAGCTTCTGCCTGACTGTTAGCCTGTGGGTAATATGGTGACGAGAAAGATTTCCTAATGCCAAGGTTGCTACAAAAGCTTTTGGTTTCCACACTACTAAATTGTGGCCCATTATCTATCACAATAGTTATGGGAAGACCAAACCTTATTACAATGTTATCCAAGATGAAGTGGCAAACCTGCTAAGATGTGGTCTTCCTAAGGGGTATAGCTTCTACCCACTTCGTGAAGTACTCAGTGGTAGTAATAATGAAGCTATGTGTCCTCCACATAGTCCTTCATGGACTTCACTAACTATTGTTTGTAGCTCCTCCCCACCAAGGAAAGTTAACAGTATTCCATCAAAGGAGCATTTACACAAGGTATTATCTCCTACCAGGACATACTATCGTGTTCGCTTCCAAATTGCATCCTTTTGGGCGGATGTCAAACTGCATGGGGGTTTTCCATGTTGTAGATAGGCTTTAATGGTGGCGTACCACTCTTGGGTATTGGTAGCGCTTACAGAGGCAACGTGTACTTCTTGAGTGCTAGGCTCCATACACTTGGCTATCGAAGCAGGAAAAGTTACGAATAGCTGTGATGGCACATTTAATGCTAGTGTGGCTAAGGCATCTACTATGGTGTTCTCATTACATGGCACATGTTGGACATCTGTTATGGTAAATTGTTTGAGAAAAAATTTGGCTAGGTCACAATAGGGTTGCAGATGAGTAGCTTTGCAGGCATAGACCTCAGTGATTTTATTGACTACGAGTTATGAATTACCTCAAATTTCTAGCTGTTGAATTTTTAGCTCCTGGGTTGCTAAGAGGTCCCTAAGGAGTCCTTTGTACTCTTCCACATTGTTCATACAAAGAAACATGAAACAATAAGCAAAGAGTTGCATGTCTCCTGAGGGGAACGTAATGATGGTAGTAGCACTACCACCTCGCGTGGTTGAGACACCATCAAAATGTAAAGTTGCCTCAAAATGCAATGGTACAAGATTGACACTGCTAACGTGTTCATCAGGGAATTCAACTTCTATGGTTGTTTGATCGTCAATGGGTGAGGTTGCAAGCTACGTGGCTATCGCTTGGCCTTTCGTTGACGATTGAGCTAAGTAATGTAAATTGAATTCTGTTATTGTTGCCTTCCATTGGGATATCTTGCTACTTTCATACAAGTTGTTTGTGATAGCCCGAAGTATATTTCTTTTACATATGATGTTCACTTGGCTACGGAATAGGTAGTATCTCCACGTTTTTAGTGCAAACACTAAAGTGAGGAAATTCCTTTCCACTTCATTATATTTGGCTTCATATGCTATCAATGTGTGGTTCAAGTAATAGAATGGGGTCTCAGAGCCATCCTCTCTTTTTTGGCATAACATCGCTACGATAGATGTGTCTAAGGTTGCAAGGTAGATGTAGAAAGTCTTATTCATTTGTGGTGGATAAAAAGTTGGGAGGTGTAAAAGCTCTTTCTTCAAGTCATCAAAGGCTTGCTGGCATTCTATTTTCCATTCAAAGTTAACCCCTTTCTTTAGTAAGTGTTGCATGGGGTGTAAATTGTCAATCAACTTTGCTATAAATCTTTTAATGAACTATACCCTACCTTGCAACCTACAAAATTCTTTAAGGTTGGTAGGGGGTACTAGATTAGCGATGGCCTTAACTTTGTTAGGGTTAACTCGTATTCCAACCTCCGATACTACAAACCCTAGCATGCGTCCAGTTTTTACCTTGAAGACACACTTCTCTTGATTGAGGTGTAAGTCATGCATATGGTAGCATTTGAGGACTACACCTAGATTGTTGGGATGATCAACAGCTTCTTTAGATTTGACCGCTATGTCATCCACATAGTCGTTTAGTGTTTCTAGGATGTAGTCACTAAAGATGTATGTCATGCCTCTTTGGTAGGTTGCTCCAACATTTTTGAGTCCAAAGGACATCATAGTGTAATAGAAGGTACCCCATGGGGTCATGAAAGTGGTTGTTAATTGATGCTCTAGGTTGATGCAAATTTGATTATAGCTAAAGAAACCATCCATGAAGGATAGTAGAGCGTGACAAGCTGTAGTGTCAATAAGTTGATCAATACTTGGTAGTGGGAAGTCATTTTTGATCATTGCTTTGTTAAGATCCCAGAAGTGTATACAAATTTTTATTTCTTTCATTTTCTTAAAAACTATGATGATGTTTGACACTCATTCTGAGTAATCAACTGCCCGAATGAAATCAACCTAATATAGCTTAGTGATTTCATCGCGTATGGCTAGTGCGATCTCTGGTTTAATTTTATGAGCCTTTTGTTTAACTGCCTTCACATAAGATAATGTTATACTATATAAGTCTCGGATCTAAGCTCGGCATGTCGTTATAGGACCACGCGAATACCTTGATGTTGTCTTGAAGGATCTTGGATCCATCTTTATGCGTTTGTGAATCTAGGAGGAAGCTATGTTTTAACATCTTTATTTTTTCCTTGGATGTAGTCACAGGCATTTCAATGAGAGGATCCTCAATTACATCCTCAGCCTTGAAATCTAAGGCTTGGATTAGATGTTTGAGCTAGTTTGGGAATGCTTCTAAGGATGCCACAGTGCTATCGGTGGATGATTCCCAGTCTATTGACTCTGGGTTTAATTGTCTTGTAAGCTTGCCATGTGGGCCTATCAAGGGTAGAAGTGAAGATAGATCACAATGCATGGCCATTCTTACTCAACCTGCCACAATAAGATAAAATCTGAGTCAAGTGATACCTATTTGTAGCGACAACACATAGTAAACATTTGCAAAGCAACAAAAAAACATGAAATGGTTGAAATAATTATCAACTATGATACAAAGTTTGCAAGCTACCAATTTAAGGTCATAGCGGACCACCTGGATGCAAAATTATAGCTTACAACTTCTATTTTAAGGTTTTTGTGGACCGCTAACTTGGTCAAATTGTGAATTGTAACTATTAGTTTAAAGTCTTTGTGGACCGCCATTAGTTTAAGGTCTTTGCGGACCGCTATTAGTTTAAGGTCTTCATGGACCACTATTAGTTTAAGGTCTTTGCAGACTACTATTAGTTTAAGATCTTTGCGGACCGCTAACAGGTTATTCTTGCAAAGGTAAGTTGCTAGTTTAAGGTGGGATGAAATTTTTGGTTGGGTCCACCTACTACGATGCAAATAATGATGTTACATTATGGCAAGATTACTATGCTGTATGGAGCATCCCACATTAATTGGTGTGCAGAAATGACAAGTTCTTTTCACTACATTGGCTATAAATAGGGGTTTACCCCTAGTAAACTTGTCATTTTCATTATAAGAGCGTAAAGCCCACATTTAGAGCGTAGAGTGGTTATACTGATAAACAACAAGGTGATTTAGCGTAGCGATTAATAGCAAATTTGCAACCGAGATGATGGCACCTACAGAAGAACGTAAACACTGAGCGCTCACCAAGGTGGACGAGGTGAAAGACACACTGGGACATCTATCACAGGTGCATGTCACAGTACGAGAGGAGATTCCGTCAGCCCGATAAGCTACTACACTACCTTTATTTTCTAGGTTGCTGTTGTTGTCTCTTCCTATTTTTTTTCATTTTTCATTTTTCGTAATGAAATCTGCATCTTTAGTCACCGTTTTGGTTGCCATTTTGGTCATTACACCACCATTGTTGTCAATTCGGCTGCAACAGGTTTACGGACGCTATGCTAAGGTTGCATGTAGTGTTGCCCAAACTGCCATTGTTGTGACTGCCTCGCTGTAGAAGTTTAGGTGATCCTAGTAACCTAGCTTGCGAATAGTGTAGCGTATGACCCTTAGGAGGGTTTGGCCATGTGCGAGATTTGACAATGTAACACGTGTTTAACACAGCGTAGCATGAATCATTTTGTACGGTAGAAGATTGGTTAAGATGGCAGTAGCATATTAAATTCTTTCTTATTTGAAATTTTTATTTAATTTTTTGTTTGTTAAGTTAGGCCGGTGTGTTGTAATACCTTTAGATCAATGCATCGGTAATATTGTGTTGCTACACTATTGGCCTTATGGTTCTCTTGGTGAATCTGCCTTAGTTATAAATCAATTATATTACTGTACCTGTTTCATTAGTATGTTTGTTATTTGCATCGTGTGACAGTTACTATAAGGCACAACTAGTGTTGCTACATTGTGTGATGTTTGATGGCCATGCTACGCTGCAAGTGTTGTTTCGTTACATTGCTTGTGATATTTAACTTTGTTCTATTTTTTTAAAAAAATTTGCAACTAGGGGCTTATGCTACGCTACATGCAAAGAAGAGGTTACGTTACGCTATCTGCCAACGGATGATCATGATACGCTACATGCAAATTCCACTTGAACATAATGCTAACATTTGCCATTTTGTTGTGCAGGGTGATGTTAAAATCCATTTTGATTGTCCTAGAAATTGTACGGATTTTATGCTACCTAAGTGAACCAGTGGCAAACGTTCCTCCGTCTCATGCACGTGTGGGGTGACAGGAAGTTTGGTTCTGAGAAGGTGCACGGGACTTCCTACAATTCCTCCTCCAACGCTTTAGTGTGATCATTTGGTCACACTTGTCAGTGGAGATAGCAGTCGCAATCACAGAAACACTGTTGCCTGGGGCTAACTAGGGCATTCTAAAATTTTTGACCTGATGGGGCAATCGGGGGTGACCAAGTAGAAGGGTCTAATCAGTGTCAAAAAAGCTTGAGGCATTTGAGTTGGATTTGGGAAATTCCTGAGTATAAATGCTATTACCTATACAACACGTTGTTCATTGCCCATCACATGGGCACATATTTTTAGAACCCGCCAGGAATCAATTATTTTGCTGATGGGTGAGTCCTGTCAACATATTCCTTCACGTTATGAAATGCATGCTATGCTAAGCAACAATGTTAATAGTGCATATGCCTTTTTTTTTTGCATGTTACTAGGTTTTACATTGACAAGAATGGGCTTCATGGTGATACTGATGCCTTGGCTTTGGCATAGATGGCCCTGTGGTAGTTTTCCTCCATTGGGAATGTGTGCACTGGCATGATAGGCCAATGTAGGGGTGAGTACAAAACCTATCCAACCTGATACTTCCAAATTTACAGGAAGTGTAAGGAGGCTAGTTGGTTGGATAGGAATTGGGCATCCCTTAGGCTAATCACCACTAAAGATGTGTTGGTGGATCTCCCACAGTTTTCATCACTATTTAAACCTAGTACACTAGACTGTGAATTTATGTTTGCATGTTTGAGTGTTGTTTTATTTTTCTTCTAGATTTTTTTTGTTTTTTCTTTTTGTTTAACTTTTATTTTTGCAAAATATTATAGTGGTGAATAAATCCCAGGAGGTCACCGTGATCACCTCTAGGCATAATGAGGGAAACATCTATTTCAAGTATGGGGAGGTGGAAGAGACTCAACGCTGGCTCTGCAATGGGGCCCTGGACTCGCTCGTCAACAACCTTCGGGATCCTGAGCTCATGCACTTGTTCTTGGCCATCAACTTGATCATTCTTGCTACTGAAATGCTTGCCCTAGCTAACTCCTTTTTTGAAAGAGCTAGCCGCTTCCGCACACGTGTCCACAGTGTGCTAATGATGCTTGAGATTAATGATCAACTATTTGTAGATCTCTTCGATGTCCCTTCTGATGGCCTCCCTATGGGAGAAAAAATCAAAAAGGAGGCAAACCATCAGAGGGGAATTGAGGAGTGGCTAGGGGCTACGAAAGACCGAAAGGGAATCCATATTGAAAAGGCCAGGCTACAAGTGGCCAAAACAGTTTACCTTATCTTCCATGCCTGTGCTTTCCCCAAGCTACTCTCCCAAAGAAAAATCATTGGGATCGAGCAAGCTTGGATAATGAGAGAAGTTATGGAAGAGGGGGCCTAGTACAATTGGGCTAAGAATCTTTTCAAAGGTCTACAAGCTAAAATGGTCAAGCTTTGTAAGAAGTCTTAATCCCGTTTCAATGTGCATCATGCCTTCTTTGTGGCCTACCTACGGTGCTTCATGGAATTCTTAGTAGTCCATGAGAATGGAGTCTAGGTACTACAAAATCATAAACATATTTCCAGGCCATAGATTTGCCAAGTCTTACGTACTACCCGATCCTAGGATCCCCCGGAAGCTATTGAGGAATTTTTTCAATGACAACCAAGGATCGGGTGGCACGTAACTTCTATGACCAAGACAGCGTAGGAGAGGTGCCCTTTGCTACTAGAGGTAGCATGTCAAAGAAGAAATGCCTCATTGTGGAGATGGTGGTGACTAAGTTATAGTGTAAAAGGTCTCGCTCGGTTGAGGAGCCTCCCCATACAGACAAAGAAGGGGGGAAGAAACTATGGTTTAGGTTCCGCAGAATGCAACCTCCCATTGGTAAATGCTTCCTCATTTTATTTGTTGTCTTATTTGTTTGGTTAATGCTCACTATGCTATTCTATGCTAGGTAACGTAGCATTGTGTAGCATTTGTTTCAAGTTAGTATTCTTTTGCCTAATGTGACCACACTTTCTTAATAAAGGAAGAAGAAGAAGTAGAAGGTGAAGAAGAGGTGAAAACCCCCAAAATAAGGGTGACTAATAAAGATGCACGGGCTCCAATCACAAAGGAAAGGGCCCCGGTCAAGAAAGAAGGAGCTCCTGCCGATGAGGAGAATGCTCCTGCTGATGAGGAGAACATTCCTGATGATGAGGAGGACACTCTTGCTGATAAGGAGGATTCTCCTATCGATGAGGAAGAGATTGGCATCATAGAAAGAAGGGCTTCAATGAATAAAGAAGAGGCCCTTGTCAAACAGAAAGAGGCCTCTACTGATGATCCCTTCGCTAAATGTATTTCAGCACTAGAAGAGGAGATGAATGCGGAGTATGCTACCATGCTATTGAGTTAGCTAGAAGGAGGGGAGCTACAACTTGATGCTAGTGAGTTTGATCACATATTTGATAGTATGTCGATGGGTGACCCCCTTGCTATCACCCCTGAGGGTTTGCTAGGTAGGAGCTCTACACTATCATTTGCGTTTCTCCTTAGCATTATTGTAGTCATCTCAATCATAACTAACATGTTTTGTTATGTAGCAGACATTGCTATTGACACTGTAGGCCCTTCTTCGATCCATCTGTGACCATGGGCCAAGATCCCTGATACGTTTGCCTTCATGGAGGGGGTGGTCGATGACACGATCGACCATTTAAAGTAGATCGATTTGAAAGTGGGTGAGTGAAGTAGCTACGCTAGGATTTTTAAATTACTAAACTTTGCTATGCCACTATGACTAATGCCTTTTTGTGTATGGCTAACAACCTCTCACCTCAAGTGGGACCCTAAGCAAGTAGTTAAGGTTGACATCGTGCTTGCATTCCCATCAGAAGTGATCGAAGTACCTCATTGCATATACGACGAGGCTAGCGAATGTGCACTGTACTAGGCACACTCCTTGTGGGAGTGTAGGTGCATAAACGAAGACCTGTGGAAATGGGTCTAGAGGCTTGAGAAGGAGAAGGCAAATCTAACCGCTGAGGTGGGAGATATCCACTCTAGGAATGAGTTCCTTTTGGCCTAGGATACCAATGATGGTAGTTGGCACATGACCATCATTGATTATGCAAGGTATTGGACGATTGTGCAGTGCAAAAATGAGGCCACATGTGAAATAATAGAGCAGCGTATACAAATGGACTTGGCCTAGAAGAACCAAGATTGGAAAGACTATAGTGCAAGAATTTATGAGTGGGGGTAGTCACAGAAAAACCATAAGCATATGTATAAACTAGAATGTTCCACTTACTATAAACAATATCGGGATACTTCTATTAATTTTTATACGCATGAAGTATTCCTCGATGTCATTGGCACTTCTGGGGCTTATGACAAGTTCATGCAACAAGTGATAGTCAGTGAATCCCCTGAATGGGAAGTGAGTTTCTCTGCGAGTGAGACCGCCATTGCCTCCTTTTCTCCAAGGCCACCAAGATGTATGACTATTGAAAATGATAAAGTTGCAGCAAACACTAACTTGGGAGATAGGCATTGGGTGGACATTACTGAAGAGGAGGTCTTACAGTGCCTCAGGGCCAGCCTGGATCACATACCCCCTGAGATAGACGTAGGGCCATCTTGGGTTAGTCACTTTTTTGTGATGCAATGACTTATTTTATTCCAGTTTTTATTGTGATTGTAGCTAACTACTTTAATTTCTATGATACAGAATTCGGATGAAGATACAAGGCCTTCTGGCAGAGGGAACAATGGTGCAGAGGAAGATTCGCAGCATGGTAGCAAGGGATTTTATTTGAATTTTTGAAAGAATATTGTAAACGTTATTTGATTGAGACTTTAAATGGAAGATGAACTATACTAATATTTCCTTTATTTTGGCTTGTGTATTATCTATGTTATCTACTTTTATCTTTTTCTTATTTCATCTTAGTTTTAGGCCATTTCAGACTGTTATCATATGATAAGAAAAGGAACTTTTTATTTATTTATTTTTTGAATAGCCAGTTTTAGGCCTTGGCAGACCGCATTGGTAGTTTAGGGCCATTGCTAGTTTTAAGCCATTTTGGGCCATCATGGAGACAAGGGGTAAAGAATTTTTCCAGTTTTAGGCCTTGGTGGGCTGTGTGTAGTTTTAGACCATTTTGGGCCGTGGCAATGATAGTAAAGGAAAATTTTGCCATTTTTAGGCCTTGGCGGGCCGTAGTGTGAAGTAGACAATGGATGTAATGTAAATGGTTTTAAGAATGAGTTAGAAACTTAGCATAGATAAATGAATATAAGGCGAACAAGGAATAAATGTATTATTAATGTTAATTGGGTAAGAAGCAGTGGAGTTGCTACGCTACACGAGTAACGATTATCCTTGCAACTGCTTTCTAACCCATCGTGGGTTTTGTGACACGTAAGGTTGAAAGGATTTATTGCAGTATTCTTCTACATCGTCGTCTATTGCTTGAAAAGGTAACTCGGTCCATGCTCTTGAGTGTGAACTTAAAAGCCAACAGTGCCAAAAGCCAATCATTCTTGCTAACATGAAAATGCCTACACAAAAAAAAACTTTGCTTGTGGTTCACGGGCTAACTAAGACAAGGTATTTTTGGAAGCCAAAATGCTGTTAAATGCAGTCCTTTTTTCACAATGGCTTGGCAAAGGAGGCTTTACATGTTTCGCCCTTGCTATGTTGTGCTACACTATGTAGCATAGCACCCTGCATTGGCCGAATTCTGACTTTGCCTTGTGCAAACATCTTGCCAAAGCTTGTATCTAGATGATTGATTGATTTTTTGAAGGCTTGCTATGCTGCGTAGCGTAGCAAAATTCTCTACTAGAAAACTTGTCAAACTGTTTTACTAATCCCAAACACTCTCGACGACTCCTAGCATAGTTTTTTAATAGAATGTTAGCTAGGTGAATTGTCTAGGTGGGTAGGCCGGAGAGTCCATTGGGCCTGTCAGCTTTGTAGATAGAAAATTTTCCAGACTAAATAGTCTAACCTTAGTACCTACATTTTCCTACCAAATCATCATGACGCTACACTTGTGGAAGTCCTTGCCTAAATTCCAGGACCCTGGTGATGCAAGAGGGCCTCGAAATTTTATGGTGTTTCACTAGGATCTTTCAACATGAAACATAGGATTGCAATTGCTAACCTAGCTAGGCCTTAGAGGGGTATTTTCAGTTTTCAGGAAATATTTGTCTCAAAACTAGCAGCTACGCTATGCAGTGTAGCATGTAGGCATTCACACTACTATGCTATGCAGAGTAGCGTAGATAGCGTAACACTTGCAAAGAAGCATTAGAACATCTCCGGTTAGCTCCAAATCCCATTGGCAATTGTCATTTTTTCTTCAGCATCTCTTCAACAAACAAGATCAGCAGTTTGCTTTGTTTTTCACCCCCTTGTTGATTCCCAAAGTTGTCCCTATGCTTGACCCTATTCGCAAGAGGAGGGAAGATGTAGTCCTAGAGCATAGCCTCCACTTTTCATTTGACATTGGCATTTTCTATAAAAACATGGCAGTCCCATGGATTCTGGCACATGTAGTTTGAATAGTATGGTCACAACTTAGCAGGTTTCACGTCTAGCCTCGTTACACTATAGTGTAGCACATCAGCGTAACACTGCAGCATAGTAATACACACTAGTATGGCACATTCACAATTTGAGCCATGTGGGACCCAGGACACATGGTATCCAAACCACGTCTCTCTCCCACTTCTGGCTGTATAAATACCCCAATAAATAACATTCAAAGGGTTGGCTTCAAAGGTTGGCTTTCTTATAATTAGCATTTTGGCTTTCGGGTGATTGGCTTTAGCAAAGATGTTGGCAAGCAAAAGGTTAATGAATAACAAACCCTAGCAACAATACTCCCCAGATCGCTCTTAGCCCAGCAAGCACCGACTCATTAGCTCTAGTTAACAGGCCATTGGCAGCAATTCAGAGGCTGTGACCATACCGTTACATTGTAAGCTATGCCTATCCAGTACTGCACACCAATTGTACATCTTCTTCAGCCAAACAAAGATCAAATCCCTCAATCCTAGGGTGGTGCACTCTCTCACTCAAGTTCATTTCATTTCATTTTGCTATCACATACATTTTGCATCATTGTGTATCGATTTACATTTATTTCTTAGCTTTATACTCTGTTATGGTTTTACTGTTATGTATGCTACGTTTTCCTCATCTGAATCTTCTCGTGTGACATATTAAAAAAAATGTTCAAAAAAGGTTATTGTACACTAACTCAATCCCTGTCTAATCAACTAGACCATTCAAGGCACCCCATTTCTGCTTTCTGCAACATGACACTTGCATAGATTTGAGGTTAGGTTGTACATCCAGTAACCTCTCAGTGTTCTAGCCACTGACATTTTTGGCTGTAATAGTTTTTGGTGCTGGAAGGAGGGCCTGAACCATTGTGCTCCTTCTTTACTTCATGAGTAGTTCTGCATGCATTCTGTACCTCACTACTAGCATCCAACTAGTGTAGACATGACATCCCTATGGTTGTCTACGCACTGGGTGGTACAGATTGGTCCCAGTTGGTAGTTCCTTTGGAACCCTGTGGGACGAAATCCCCAAAATCATTTGCTATGTTATGTTGCCTACTACATAATACCCATCTGCTATGTTATGCTACCTACTACATAGCACCACTCTACAGTGTTACGGTGCCTATCGTGTAATTCCCTCTACTGTGTTACACTATCCATTGTGATACGCTACCCATCGTGTTACACTGCCTACGTCCTTTGCAACGTAGCAACCCTATTAGTGTAGTATCCATGCTTAGTGTAGTAGGTGTAATAGTGAAGGAAACCAATTTTCAACACTTCCAAGCATGCCCAGTTTCAGCCTATCTCTCCTACAGTTTTCAATTACAACCGCCTAGCGTAAAAATGCACTATTTGCAACTCTTGCTTACACGTATCTTTCTTGTTTGTACCTTCTTCATAAAAAAATGAATCCTATTACCACTATAGTTCCCACCTCAAGCTTAAAAGTACCCTACTCTATCCAAAATATGGCAAGTCTTGAACGATTTTTCAGCCCAGTGCTGATACAGAGGTAGTCGTTGAGATTGTGACAGCAATCGCCTAAATGTCTACCCCAAGATGAACAGAGATACAATTTTCTATGTGCAAAAATGCAAGTGAATATACCATTGGATAGTCATGAATTTGAAGAGAAATGTGACTTTGAGTTCATCTATCAAAACAAGAGGGAGTTCATTCCCACTCTCGATACCACCATCCTGTTGACCGAGACATATCAATGGATGTTAAACCAACTTGTCCAAGTAAGTAGGGAAAGAGAACAAGATACAACATCCCACTACAAAGAACCCTTTCAAGATGTCCAAGAGGATTTGGACTCCCACTCAGAAGGTGGTGGTCCAATCTACACCACAAGTGTCCCTTCTACCTCTATTGCTCGTTTGCATCAATCACAATTTTCCACACCCTTTGCTATTACCACGACACTATCACAACCTAGATCCCATTTGGTGAAAGAAATTCATCAAACATCATCAGTGTATTAGCATGTAGGCCCCTCAAACTCATTTTCTAGTGACCATCTTTCCTTGTTTGTCTAGGCCCCACACTTAACCCCTGTAGTGCCCATGTTGCCATACATACACACAGTGCCTACATCACAACCACATGTAGGTCCTATTTCTTTCCTCTCCTCTATACCTGTTCCACCATCAGTAGTGGACCCAACCTCAACTGCATGGTGGACAATAACAACTCCTTTCCTTACAGCTCAACTATCTCATGTGCAACAGTACACACAGCCTTAAACATATCAAGTCCCACACATAGCATAATCAAACATGGAACTGTGGGCCACCTTAGCCTCTGGGTAGATGAATACTCCCATGGCACAACCAGCAGTAGCCACCCCATTGGTAGCACCTACTGGAATGTGGGTTGCTCATATGATGCGACCAGCAGGAGCTATTCCAACAACACCCTTGGTGGGATTGGCAACTGCACCAATAGCACCACTAGCGATAGCTGCCCTGGTGGCCTCACAACCATCCATGACATCCCTGGGTGTGGACCAAGCTTTCCAACTCATCTAGACCCTCACTGAAGAGATTAAACGACTGAAAGCTACCGGTTCTGAAACCATTCAGGTTATGGACTTTTACCATGATGATCCTATCAGCTCATTTGTGCCTATGCTTACATTGCCCCCTGGGATATAACTCCCCCAATTTACAAAATACAACGGGAAGGGTGACTTGAATGCACATGTAATAACATTCAGGTCTGAATCCTTGCTATTGCAACCATGGCCTCACACCATCATTCATGTCTTTGCCATGTCTTTTAAAGGAAAGCCTTAAATTAGTATCGTGCACTCCCGTGCGCTTCTATCTCTACCTTGGAGGAGTTGCTAAGTTAATTTTTGACCCACTTTAAATACAACTTAAAACTGGAGGTCACCCTAGACTAGCTCATGAATGTCAAGCAAGAACCACTAGAATTTGTGCCAAAATTTATACAATGCTAGAGTGCGACTTTAAATGAAATGCATGAACCAATTGTCGAGGCCCATTTACTAGCCGTCTTCAAGGGTGCAGTAAATGACTTTATCAAGTCTAAACTGTACTACTTAGCTCCACGATCCCTTAGTCAAGAATTTGCTCACACTAAGAGCATTCAGGATGTAGTAGAAGCTAGTAGAGATCCACCCTACATGACCTATAAAAATACACACATGAAGAAGAAGAAGAAGAAAGGCAAGGCCCTGGCAACCATAGTGGCTACTGTGGCTAATGAGACCAAGCCCAACAACAACAATAACAAAAAGGTTGCCACAACATCCAAAGCTCCCACTAATGCCACACTTGGCTTCAGTAACACAAGTCAGTCCCTGGCCTCACCACTTATGGTGTAAACTCAGCCAAGGCCAAACTTTAAGCACAAGGACCACTCAAAGTATACCCCACTATCGATTAAGCCTTCAAATATTTTGAAGCAATTGTTGGGAATTGTGTGTATTCAACATAAACAAATGTCGAAGGAGGCCCTCAAACATCACCAAAGGCACTACCAGGTCCTTCGGAACCCCTCCTTAGCTACGCCTAATGAACCACCAGTGCCTAGAGACTTTAGGTTAGAGCATTTCTGCAAGTATCATTAACTATGTGGGCACGAAATAGATTATTTCCTAGCGTTAAAAGATGACATTCAACAAATGATTAATCAAGGTAAGCTGGTCTTGGATGAGAGTAGTCCCATTCGACTTGGAAAATAGTCAATGTGCATTTACAAAGATCCTCTGAATGCTAACAATGCAGGTTATACCATCAATGCCATCAGCATTGATGATAATACTGAGTCACAACAGGAACCATTTGTGGTTCGTGTACCTCGTTGAAATGTTGAATCTCCAACAACTACTATGTCAGAAATCCCCATTGTCATCAGGGCCCCTCACTAGACATCTACTACACCTTTTGTGTTAAAAATTGCACCACCTCCCATTGCAACAACATAGGCACTATTTGTCATCAAGGTGCCAAGGCATGTAAGTTTCCCCCAACCCAAAATCAAGTGGCGAGAGCTATGCCCTAGCATCCCCATCCAAAGAAGCATGAAGAGAATCTAGCAGACAAGCTGGCTAGGCAATGTACTGTGCTAGGTCCCCCTAAGCCTACTCCCTTGTCCATGGTTCCTATGGCCTCTTCTTCATCAGCTACCCATAGCAACGCACAGATGCAATCATCACCTTTCGGTCCAAGAAAGCTTAGCATTCAACCTGAAGCTACTCCTCCTCAATAAATTCACCTCTTGGGGTATATAGAAGAAGATAAAATTAGCAAACAATAAGACAACGGGCAAGACTTCCTGAATGCCCTTTCACAAGTTAAATAGGCCTTAAAATAGAAAAATACAAAACTAAGCTTATATGACCTAATAATGACCTCTACAACACATTTTGAGGCAATGGTTCACATGTTGATGTCTATTCCTATTAGCGAAAACATGCTAACAAAAGAAAAATCCATTCATGCTATCATGCTTCCCCCCATGGCAGAAGAACCATGGCCAACCCAACTAACATTTCATGACAAAGCTATCAAGGACAACCCTGAGAAGGGTCAAGTGAAAACCACTCCTATGTTTATCACCATTCGGGTGGGCCAATACAAGATTCTCAGGGTACACGTTGATGATGGAGCTATCACCAATGTAATCCCATTTCCTATCATTGACAAGTTGGGCTTGGTGTAGGGACCGAAAACGTTGGCAGCTAGAAAATGCCGAGGGGTCGACGGGCATGAAAACCTCAACCTCGTACCCATGAGAGGTTCGTGTTGGGTATGTGTGGATATGGGGCTCCCTGAATGGTCTGGTCGATCAGAAAGGAACTTAAATTGATGTCTATATAGCCTTTTGCAACGTATATTTTTAAATGAGAACGAAAATGCAAAGTAGTGCTTGGAAGTAAATAAAGCAGAAAAGATAGTGTAGAATGCAATAATGAGCAAAAGAAAAGTAAAATATAGTTAGGAAAATGCACCACTCTGAAGGTACAAGCTTGCCCTGTTGGGGTGAATACAGTTGGTTGCACAGTGTGGCGGAGTGCAGACATCCCGAGAGTAACCAGGACATGTAGAGCAAAGCAAAATGTGTACTTGGGCATGGACTTAGGTATTGATAATGTGGGAATTCTACCAAGGTGGTAGAAGAAGGGTGGAGCAAAATGTCAGCTGAAAATGCTAACTGTTTGTAGTGTCAAATAGAGAGCTTACAACGGTGGGTGTTATAATGCTAGAAAGAGAAGTTTTTGGAATTCAAAAATTTCCCATCCCTTGAATGTTGTTCTTTTGGAAAAAATGTGAACCTTTCATTGAATACTATTCTTTTCCAAAAATGATTGAAACTTTTTTAAATGTTTTTTTTAGGATATTTCTAGGACCAAGGGTATGCAAAAGGGGTGATTTTTAGACAGCACACACCTTGGGCCTTCGTTGATTTTTTTACGCTGCATGTGTCATACATGATCGTCAAACTTACATGATCGTTGTAACATGAGTCTATCATGCCGTAAATGTGTTCCTTCCACACCATAGTTGCATTGTCGATGTCTGGAAACATGTGCCAACGGTCCAATTAGGTGAAGTGCATTGATGTCACACAACCACCCACATGCTTTGTTGTGCTTTGTAGCATAGCATGCTTGGTGTAGCGTAGCACCTTATCATGCATTCTGCTATATATGTGTTGCATGTTTGCTATGCTATGATAGGTTACGTAGCGTAGCGACTGACCTTAGTTGCAAAAACTTTGTTGACTTGTGAACTCTGCTTTCGCGAGACTTGCAAACTTGCTGATTCCGCTTTTTGATCTTCCTTCTGTCTCTTCTGCAAGATTGCTACACCTCGCTGTGCCATCTAGCTCAGCGTAGCGTAGTAGTAGACATGGTCCACCGGTTCTTAACAGAAATGGACATTATTGAAGGACTTAAGGTTGAGCGAGGGGATTGATGACATAGACACTATTGTCATGATACACTACGCCTCGTAGCGTAGTCTGGCACTTTGTTCTGCAGTTACTTTCTAAAGCTTGCTATGCTACATAGCGGGGTGTAGCATAGCGTAGCAGACTTCGTGACTTAGAAAACTTACCAAACTATTTTGTGCATCTAGAATGCTGCTGCCAACTCCGTGCACCATTCCTGAGTAGACTATTGGTTGGGCAGGCTACTTGGGTGGACAAGCAGGGTGACCCGTAGAGCCTGTTCGTGCCCAAAGTAGAAAATTTTCTGAACTAGCCTACCTGAGCTCAGACCGTTCTCCTCCTAAATAACTATCATAGTGCTACATGCATTGCAAGACCAGGTGAAGCAAGAATGACTTTACAATTTTTTGGAATGTTTCATTGGCCCCTCTTTGTCGACGTCTAAAGGACGGGCTCGAGAGACGTTGATAAAAAATACAAAACACTGCAGCAAAATGCTGAGGTTGTCACTCGCTGAGTGTCAAGACATTGCTTGGCCATACTTGAGAGTGTTGCATTGATTGTGCAGAGGTTAAGGTAGAGAGCAAAGATGATGTTTAGCGGAGTCCCTTATCAGAATGCTCTGAGGGGCTCTTTTGCATTTTCATCTTTGGCTAGCATTGTTCTTCAACCTCTTGTAGGTCAGGTGTTTCCTTCATAGGATGAGTTGTGTTACATCAGTGAAGGATTTTGACCTACCTACAAATGCATTCTATGTGACGAGCTGTGTTACGCATGTCATGGAACTTGCACTCTAAAGTAGTCGTGCTAGTCGAGGCACTCACTTTGGGATGCTGTAGCATTTGCTACTATGGCAAGATGTGCCTGCAGGGGAAAATGTCTTACTGGCTGCTGGCATTGTTGTTACTCTTGGGCACCGTTGCTAGTGTGAGATGCCCAAAGCAGGGAGGCTAGTAGTGACCTTGGCAGCATCGGCGTAGAGGAGTTGGCCTCTGAGGCATCGAAAGTCATTGTGGGTGCGGATGCACTGGAACCCCCACCAAAGGTATGCATGCTAAGTTTAGCTATGGGATCAGCTACCACATAGCTTAACGTCATGCAAGCTGAGGCATTGGCAGGGGACTGGAGGACTAGCTCAGGAACTACCGTCAGGGTGATGGGTCATGACGATGGTAGGTTTGAAGGGCTAGTGTGACGTCATACGACATGTTTGAAGGGTCAACATGATGCCAGGGATGGTGGCATTGCATGTGTCCTGGACCATGCTTTTAGTGCATCGTGAACCATGTTCTAGAGCTACGATGTCCCACCCACGCATTAGCATCGTGCCCACTCGTTCGATGTGTATTTGGTGCTGGTGCATGCTGGGGATGCGATGCAAACCTAGTTTAACGTCTTCATAGACCGTGTGCTGGTTTAAGATCGCAGCAGACTACTGTGCTGGCTAGTAGACCTTACATGCTAGTTTAACATCATAGCAGATGAGAAGTGCTAGTTTATAGTCATAGTGGACTAGCGGTGCCAGTTTTATGTTGTAGCAGATGGTTGCTGATGCTGCTAGTTTATCGTCATTGTGGACGCTGCTTGGTGCGGTTACCAGTTTATCGTTGTAGCGGACAATGCTCGATGCTGCTATTTTATTGTCATTGCAGATGCTGCTTGGTGGCACCATACTTCAGATGAAGTATGGCTTGAGGTACAAGTGATTCACCGGGTTGGTGAGCTCGTTGTCATCCAGGTTAGCCAACTCGAAGGCTCCATTCCCGAAGGCTTTAGTGACCACGTAAGGTCCTTCCCAGTTGGCTGAGAATTTGCTTACATGCTCATGGATGACCTTGAGGATGAGGTCTCCCTTCTACACTAGCCATCAATGCAGGTCCGCACGGTGCTTCTGTTTTTGTTTGCTCTAGTAGTGCTCGATGCGTCTCATCATCTGCACATGCTCCTCCTCCACTGAGTCAAGGTCGATGGTTCACGATTCGTTGTTCTGGGCTTTACTTATGACATACACGAGGATCATTCAAAGTGATGGTACTTGCAACTTAAGAGGCAACACTGCTTTAGATCCGTAAACAAGACTGTAAGGGGTTTTACTTGTCACAGTTCTGCACGTTGTTCTGTAGGCCTAGAGGACGTAGAGGATTTTCTCGTGCCACCGCCTCTTGCTGTTGTTAAGCATCCGCTTCAGCAAGTTGATGATGGACTTATTTGTAGGCTCTTCCTACCCATTCACTTACGGATAATAAGGGGAAGAAAATGATTATTTAATGCCTAGGTTGCTATAGAAGGTTCAGGTTTCCGTACTGCTAAACTATGGCCCATTGTCAGTCACAATAATCATTGGAAGACCAAACCTTATCACGATGTTGTCGAGGATGAAATGGCAGATTTGCTAAGACATCGTTTTCCTTAGGGGAATAGCTTCTACCCACTTGGTAAAATACTCAATGGCAGTGATAATGAAGCTATGCCCTATGGAGGACTTAGGCATGATAGGCCCTATGAGGTCTAATCCCCATCGTTGGAAGGGCCACGTGATTTGCATTGGGTGTAGGTCTGTAGGTGAGACATGTATGAGATTTGCATATCTTTGGCATGTGTTGCACATCTTTACTTTTGATAGGCAGTCGTGCTCCATGTAGGGCCAATAGTACCCTAGGCATCTGATTTTTGCAGCCATAGCCCTGGGTGCTATGTGTCCACCGCATAGCCCCTCATAAACTTCATTAACTACCTTTTGCACTTGCTTGCCACCCATGCATGCTAGCAATATCCCATCGTAGGAGCATTAGCACAGGGCATCATTTCCCATGAGCATGTATTGCCGGGCACACTTACGGATTGCATCTCTCTTGGCAGATGTCAATCCACCTGGGGGTTCGCCATGCTGTAGGTAACTTTTAATGTTGACATAAAACTCCTGGGTATCTGCAGCACTGACAGAGGCCACGTGTTCCACCTAAGTGATAGGGTCTGCGCACTCTATAGTTGAGGTTGACAAGTCTGCTAGGGAATGTGAGGGAATGTTTAATGCAAGGGTAGCTAAGGCATCTACCATGGTGTTCTCGTTGCTAGCACATCTTGCACCTCTGTGGTTGCAAAATACTTAAGCAGGGTTTTCGCTAGGTTGCAGTAGGGTTGTAGGTGCGCAGCCTTGCAGGCGTAGACCTTGGTGATTTGATTCACAACTAATTGTGAATCTCTCTGTATTTCCAGATGCTATAAGCACAATTCTTAGGCAGTTAAGAGGCCTCTGAGTAGCCCTTCATATTCTTCCACGTTGTTGGTCCAAGGGAACATAAAACGATAAGCAAATGGATGTATTTCCCCATAGGGGAATGTGATGATAGCTGCAGAGCTACCTCCTCACGTGGTTGAAGCACTGTCAAAGTGCAAGGTGGCTTTGAAATGCAACAAGATGATGTTGACATTCCTAACGTATTCGTCTGAGAATTCAGGATCTAGGGTTGCCTGGTCATCGACTGGCGAGGCTGTGAGTTAGGTTGCTATGGCTTGATCCTTTGTCGATGATTGGCTTACATAGCATAGGTCAAACTCTATGGTTATTGCTTTCCATTGAGCTACCCTGCTACTTTCATATAAGTTGTTAGTAATAGCCCAGAGTATATTAATTTTGCAAATAATGTTGGTGGTACTGCGGAATAGGTAGTGCCGCCACTTTTTTAGTATGAACACTAAGGCTAGGCAATTCCTCTTCACTTCGTTATATTTTGCTTCATGTGCTATTAGCGCATGGCTCAGGTAATACACTGGTATCTCAGAACTGTCATCTCACTTCTGACATAGTAGTGCTGCAACAGATGTGTCGAAGGTGGTAAGGTAGATGAAGAAAGATTTATCCCTTTGTGGTGGATGCATAGTTGGGAGGTGTGAGAGTTCCTTCTTTAGGTCATCGAAGGCTTGTTGACACCAAGTTGTCCATTCGAAGTTAACCCCCTTCTTTAGAAGATGTTGCATGGGGTGTAACTTGTCGATCAACCTTGCTATAAACCTTTGAATGAATTGCACTTTACCTTGTAGACCATGTAACTCCTTGAGGTTTGTGGAAGGCGCTAGGTTGACGATGGCCTTGACTTTGTTAGGGTCCACCCGTATTTCGGCCTCCGATACTATGAACCCTAACATGCATCTAGTTTTCACCCCGAAGACATACTTCTTAGGATTGAGGTGTAAGTCGTGCATTTGGCAACATTTGAGGACTACCCCTAGATCGCGTGGGTGATCAGCTACTTCCTTGGACTTAACTGCTATATCATCCATGTAGTCATTTAATGTTTCTAGGATGTAGTCACTAAAAATGTAAGTCATGGCTCATTGGTAGGTTGCTCTAGCATTCTTGAGCCTGAAGGGCATCATAGTATAGCAAAAGGTCCCCCATGGGTCATGAAGGTTGTTGATAGCTGATGCTCTGGGTTGATGCAGATTTGGTTGTATCTGGAGAAACCATCCATGAAGGATAGTAGAGCATGTCCAGCAGTGGTGTCGATGAGTTGGTCAATGCTTGGAAGTAGAAAGTTGTCTTTGATTGTTTCCTTGTTCAGGTCCAGGAATTCTATACAAATCTGTATTCCTCCCATTTTCTTTGCGACCATAACGACATTGGACACCCACTCTGAATAGTCAACCGCGTGGATGAAACCTACTTTGTATAGCTTGGTGATCTCATCCCTCACGGCTAGTGAGATTTTTGGCTTAACTTTGTGAGCCTTCTACTTGACTACCTTCACATGTGGGTCTAGGACGATGTTGTGCTAAATCAGCCACGGGTCCAGACTTGGCATGTCATTGTACGAGCATGCGAAGACATTGATGTTGTCTTGCAGAATCTTAGCTATGCGTTCGTGTGTTTGTGTGTTTAGGAGGGAGTTGATTCTTAGTGTTTTCATCTCTCCCTTCGACGTGGTGATGGGTGTCTCAACGAGAGGATCCTCGATTACATCCCCAGCCTCTAAGTCTAGAGCTTGGACCAGGTGTTTGGGCTAGTCTGGGGATACTTCTAAGGCTGCTATGGTACTAGTTGTGGTCAACCCCTAATCGATCATGTTGGGGTTCAACTATCTCACAAGCTTGCCCTGCGGTCCTGCTAACATTAGAGGTGCAGAAAGGTCACGATGGATTCCCATCTCTTTCTTGACCTGTCATCACAAGATGAAAGCCTGGTTAAGAGTTGGCAGGGATTGCGTGTAACAAAAATTTGCAAAGCAGTGATGAGATGCAATTTGCTAAGTGTGAAGATGTAAAGGTTGAAAGTTTGTCAGTTTAAGGTCATGGCAGACTACCCAGGGCACGAGGTCGTAGAGCTATCATAGGCGTAAAGTTGTTGAAGTAAAGTGTGAAGCTGTGTAAGTGTCTAAATGCCAAACTACTAGTTTAGTGTCATTTCGGACTGCCAAATTGTAATATGCAAAATATTAATATGCAGAATAATAGCATGCGAGGTGGAGAACTACGAGTATGAGAAATAACCAATTGTTAATGCAAAAATACGAACTGTTAATATGAAAATGCGAAACTACTAAAATTGAGACACTACTATCATGGAAGAAGATGCAAAAACTGCCTATGTAAGCATGTGGTTATTTTAGTGTCATTGCAAACTACTAGGGGTGCATCTATGCTAGAGTTACTAGTCTAAGATCTTTTTGGACCTTCAATCAAAAACAAATATATATATATATATATATTGTTTTCTTGGGAGGCAAGTAGCTAGCTTGAAGCGTGTCAGGGTTTTAATGCTAATAGTGCTATAATTAATTGGAGAGAGAGAGAGAGAGGCAAGTTTCCTCATCTCGTCATTACGACCATAAATAGGGGTTAAACCCTAGCAATTTCACCATTTTTAACGTAAGAGCGTAGAGCCCTCATCGGAGCATAAGGCAATTTTGGAGCATGAAGTAATTATGTTGATCAATTAGTAAGGTGAGTTTTTACAGAAAAGGTGTGAATCTGTGGGTAGGAAAATGGCTCCTAAGACTCATCTAGCACTTGCAAAGGTTGAAGAGGCGAAGAAGACCGTGGGGCGTGCACCACAAGTGTGCGTTGCAGCACGGAAGAGCATGCCATTGACGGAGTAAGTTACCATGTTTCTCTCTTATTTTGTGCTTTCTATTCTTTTTTGCTCTTGTTTTGCATCCTATTTGTTTGCCTATGTTTTCTGTGGTCACGTCATTTTAGCCTTTGTGTCACCACGGTTGTCATTTCAATCGCGGCAGATGCGTAAATGTTACATTGTGGTTGCATGTAAGACCGCTGAGACCACCACCGCCACCACGGTTGTCATGACCACAGGGGATGGGAAAGTTTAAGTCACTTGACCCTAGCATGCTGTAACGTAAAACCCTTGAGAGAGCTAGGCCATGTGTGATGCAACAACGTGACATGTGTTTTTGTTAGGACATATCGTCAATTATTTCGCTACTACACTAGGCTATTCACATGTTCTTGCTACACTAGGCTTTCATGCCCTTGCTATGCTATGTACAGGCAGAGGGTTATGCTATGCTATATATATGGACTACTAGTCATTGCTATGTTGCGTGTGTATTTATTTTAAGTATGATGCTAAGATTTGTTGATTGTGTCATGCAGGGCAGGGCCAAGGTCCCGGCTGATTGTTTTGGAAGTCAGAGGGGTCCTGTGCCATGTTAACAGACCTATAGCCAACGCCCCTTCTCCCAATATACGTATAGGAGAGCAAGCAGTCTAGTTTAGAGCATGGGCACAGGACTTCTTGCAATTCCTTCTTGACCACTTTAGTGTGATCGTTTGGTCTTCCCTAGAGAAGAAGGAGTCATCCGACATAATAGAAGCCATGTTGCCAGGGGCAAGTCAGGGTATCTTGAGATATTTTACTGACAAGGAAATCATGAGTAGGCAAGGAGAGAGATCCAGCCAACACTCAATAGGGTTGAGGTGTTTAGCCTGAATCTCGGATATGCCAGAATACAACTTCTACCATGAGTATAACACATTGTTCCTCACACGTTACATGTCGACATGCATTCAGAACCCACAGGGGACTGTCTATTGCGCTGGCAGGTGAGTTTTGTAGCCTTTCTTTGCTATGTTGTGCAATGCTAGCCATACCGACTGAATGCTAACCATGGTGTTTGTCACTAGGTTCTATATCAATGATGACGGGGTTCATGACCAACCAGGTCTGCTGGCTACAACATAGCTAGCCCTACGGGAGTTCTCTTCTACCAAGAACCTTCAGGTGGGTGTGATCGGTCAATGCGGGGGAGAATACCACACCTACCCAAGTGCGTTTCACACTCTCTACAATCACTATAAGGAGAAGTGTTAGCTAGATAAGGAGTGGAAAGAACCCTTCAAACAGGTCACGGTTGAAGAAGCTTTGATTGATCTCCCATTGTTCTTGTTACCGTATAGACCTGGTGGGTCAAAAGGTAGGTGTGACATGCTCGAGTGTTTTCGTAATCCTTGTATTTCTACATTGTTATGCTAAATGTGTTTTGCAAAAAATTGTTGCAGGGGTGAAGAAGCCTTGTGAGGTGACGATGGTAACTACCGAGATGAAGGGGGAAAATATCTACTTCAAATACGGTGAAGTAGCAGCTAACTAGTGCTGGTTAGACCGAGGGGCCCTGAACACCTTGCTCAAGAACATTCACAAGGTAGGGCTTATGGATCTGTTCATGGCCCCTAATCTGAGCGTTCCTGCCACTGAGATGCTTTCCCTAGTCAACTCCTTCTCGGGGAGGGCAGGCCATTTTTGCACGTACGTATGGGGTGTGCGGGTGCTCATTGAAATCAATGACCCGCTATTTACAGACCTATTCAGTGTTCCTACCGATGGTATCCCCATAGTGTCGAAGAGCAAGTAGGAGTTGACTCTTTAGAAGAAGAATATTGAGGAGTGGTTACGGCTCACCAAGGAGCGAAAAGGGTTTCCCATGGAAAAGCTTAAGGATGGCCTTGCCATGGGGATTTACCTGGTCTTTCGTGCCCATGCATTCCCCCAACTACTCACCCAAGGGAAGGTCTTGGGGCTCAAGCAAGCTTGGGTAATGTGGGAGGTTATGGAAGAAGGGGCCCATTACAACTGGTCCAGTTTCCTATCTAGTGGCTTGCTAGCTGAGATTTTGGGACTTCGTGAGCAGATGGAGTCCTACTCTAACATACACTATGCCTTCTACATAGGCTTTTTGAAGCACTTCGCGAAGTTCCTAGTGGTCCAAGAGGATGGGGTCTAGTCTGTGCGAGATTGCAACCAAATTTCCAGACCATGGATTCGACAGGTCCTCCGGACCATGTGAGCATAGGATCCCCTAGAAATGATCGGGGAGTCATTGTCTATAACAACTAAGAATCTAGCAGTTGACAATGTTCATGGCCAGGATAGTCTAGGAGAGACGTCCCCTATCTTAACTGGTAGCATGATGCAGGGGGAATGTCTCATAGCTGATACTGTGCCCAAGGAGGTACGAAGGAAGCGACCTCCCCCCAACCAGAGAAAAATTTGGCACAGAGGAGGAGGAGGGATGAAGACTATGGCTTAAGCTGTAGTGGACGTAACCTCCCATTGGTAAACATTTTCATGTAATGTTTACTTTGCTATTGTTTGCTACGCTATGTTGCGCTAAGCAGTGTAGCGTAGCATAGCATCTATTTTGAGCTAATTTGTTTTGAATCGATGCAACCATGCTCTTTTTTATTTGCTAGCAGAGGAAGAAGAAGAAGAAGAAGAGGAAGGCGATGAGGAAGTGTCGGCCCTTAGGACGGGGGCAATGAATAAAGACGTGGAGGCCCTTGTTTTGGAGGAAAGGGCCCCAATCAGGAATAAGGGAGCTGCTGTCTCTAGCGCAGGGGCTCTTGTCATTAGGGAGTCTCTTCCTACCAACGAAGAGATACCTCCCTTAAATAAAAAAGATGCTCGTCACCTGAAAGGAAAAGCACCAGCGCACGAGGAAGGGGCTCATACGAACTTGGTCGGGCCCTCCACCGAGGCTATCGTGATCATCTTACATCAGCAAGAAGAAAGACCACAACCAGATGCTAGTGAGTTGGTAGGACATCTACCTTATCACAGTCCATTTTTGCTATTGCTAACATGCTTAATTGTGTAACAGGTGCTACTGTTGATGCCATGGGCCCTCCTCTGATTCGCACGGAGTCATGGGCCAAGGTCCTTGACAAGTTTGTGTTTGTTCAGGGACTTTTCAATGACATGATCAAACGTCTACAACAGGCAGACCCTAAAGTAGGTAAGTAATAGTATTAACTGCCCTTATATTGCTATGCTGAAACTTTCAAGTTTGTTGATTTTGCTATGCTAATGCGATTACTATGTTCTTTGTGTCGAATAGCCTCTCGGCTCAAATGGGACCCGACATAACCTATGAAAGTTGGCATTGTTCCTACACTCTCACTTGATGTGATTGAGGTGTCTCATCACATGTTTGATGAGGCTTACAGGTGTGTCTTGCACTCGGCATGCTCTCTATTGGAGTGTAGGCATGCCAACGAGGACCTATGGAAATGGGTCCAAAGGGCTAAGCAAAGAGAGGCTAAGCTGATTGCTGAGGTGAAGGATCTTAGGTCGAGGAATAAGTTCCTTGTGAACCATAACCCTGACGTTAAGGACTTGTGCAAGGCTGTAGATGACTACACCAAATTTTGGACTGTCGTTCATCAGAACGTTGAATCTACTCATGAGATAGTTGAGAAGCAAATGCAAATGGACTTGTTAGTCCAGAAGTGTCAAGATATGAAGGACATCAACGCCAAGGTCTTCAAATGGGGGAAAACCCAGAGAGACCACAAACATAGGTACAAGCTGGAGAATGAGACCCATTGAAGGCTGTACAAAGATGCTACTGTGGAGGCATTCACGTACAAAGCATTCGTGAATGCCATCAATACTTCTAAGGCCTATGCTAGGTACAAAGAGCAGGTAAAGGTTATTGAGTCTCCTGATTTGAAAGTGGACCTTCCTACAGGAGAGACTGCAACCACCTCCCTTTCCCCGGAACCTCTAAGATGGACAACCATGGAAAGGGAGAGGGCCACTACTGCAGATACTGAACCTAGTGACATGCGTTGGATGGACATTACAATAGAGGAGATATGGCGTCATCTCAGAATTGGTCTAGACCAAATACCTTTTGAGACCGACATAGGCCCCACTCAAGTTAGACATTTTACCTTGTCGATGCTCATGCTATGTTGTAATTTGCATTTGTTGCCCTAATTGACTACCTTATTCCTATGATGTAGGCTCCAAATGAGGGTGCGAGACCCATGGAGGGATGGAATGAAGAATTGGCAGACGACAACGTAGGGGAAGACAATGTGTAAGCAAATGAAGCAGAGGTGAACAGCGAAGGCGATGCAAATGAAGACAACCCATGACAGCATGGGATTTTTTTGAAAACCTTTTTTTTTTTTGAAATTTTGGAATGTTGAAATTTTGCAAACATTGTCAACTGGCGAAGATTTTGAATAAAATGACGATCTTTAGAAAAGAAATCGACTTTATGCTAACTTGTGTACTATGCAAAGTCTTCATGCTTTCATATGCTAGTTTTAGGCCATTTCGGGCCATTGTGTAACATGCCAAGAAGATTAAATGTTTAAAAAAAAGTGAAAGCAACAATGCTAGTTTTAGGCCATTTTGGGCCATTACTAAAAGAGATAGTTTGTTAACAAAGCAAAAAATGCGATGATGCTAGTTTTAGGCCATTTTGGGCCATAGCGTAGCATGTCATAGGAATGGCATGTTAATAAACTAGAAAGCAATGATGCTAGTTTTAGGCCATTTCGGGCCATTAGTGTAGCATGCCGAAAGGATGGCATGTTAACAAGGCAAAGAAGTAGCGAATGTACAGGGATGATAACTGGGTAGGAAGCAGCAAAGTTGCTACGCTATGCATAGCTACTTGTTGACCTGTCATGGGTTGATTGGGACGTAAGGCCAAGATGCTTCACCAGGGCCCTCATTTGCATCATTACCTTCCGCTTGGAAGGGCAACTCCACCCATGCGTCTTCGATTTGGAAGTTGGCTTGCTAGGCTGATCCTCCCATTGGATGGTTAATGTATGCGTGAGCAGGCGCTCTGTTCTCAGAGGTTGTCACCTCTGAGCCTTGCTCCATGTCTATGTTGCTAATTGCTTATGTTGCTACTTTGTCACCATGGATCACCACCTCCTTTCCTATGTATGGTAAGTGGATCTCCTGGTGGATGGGTGAGGAGATAGCCTGAAGTTGTGCTAGCTATGATCTTCCCAAGATCAGGTTAAATCCAGGCATTTCCTCAACCATGATAAACATTGCGTCTGTGGGGAACTGGTCCCCTTCTATGAAGTTTATGTGAACTGTACCCTTCACTAGGACATGTGCCCTATTGAAGAACCTTAGACACGATGTCATTGTGGGCTTGATCTAGTCGACCAATCCCAACTTGTCCATAATAGGGAAGGAAATAACGTTTGTGGCAGCCCCATCATCAATGTGTACCATTCGAATCAGGTGTTGGCTGACCCGAATTGTGATGAAGAGAGGCACCGTAGTCACTTGACCCCCTTCAAGATCTTTCCTAATGGCATCATCACTAAAAGTCAATTGAGGTGGTGCAGGTTCTGTGGGTATAGAAGGAAGCATGACCGAGTGGATCGCTTCCTCTTCTTCTGGCATGTTTTCATCAACCGGAATCACCATTAACATGTGGACTAGAGCCTCGTGGTGGGGGACAGGAGTCATGATTAGGTCGTACAAGCTTAGTGTAGCATTTTTCTGCTTTAAAGCTTGCTTGACCTGGGTGAGGGCATCTAGGAAGTCTTGGCTGCCCTCTTGTTTGACACTTTCCTCCTCTTCGATCCATCCTAGAAGACGAATCTTCCAAGGAGAGGTGGGCTCTGATCCTTGTCAATAGGGTGATGTAAGCTACGTAGTCATGTTGATCTTCGTCTTTAACAACAAAGGTACAGATGCAAGGGGCGAAGACATAGGCATGGGAATACCTTTGATGGTGCTTCCCTTCGACATTTTGTCCATAAAGCAGACTTCTCACCTTGTGGGGCGAGGAAGCTATTCAGCTGTGTTGTGTGAGATAGGGGCTATCGAGGATGACGGCCCCCTAATAATGAATGGAGCTAGAGGCATTAACTGATGGGACTGCACGGCCCCACCAACAGGTAGTGCAAAGGTGGGTGCCCATGGTGGGACTTTTAGGATGAACGACTACTGCGAGCTTGGACTGATCATTGGTGGTGCTCGTGCACTACACTAAGGCACACGGATCAGAAATGGCTAGCAGGGTGGCCTGGGATCATTGTCAATGTTGATGGCGTTGATTACGTAATCAAAATTGTTGGCGTTGAGGGGATCTGTGTAGACATACATAGATTGGTTTTCAGGGTGTACTAGGTTACTTTCATCCAACATCAACTTCCACTGATCAATTAATCTTTGGATGTCATCCTGCAACAACAGACAATAATCCGTGGTGTGACCACATTATTGGTGGTAGTCACAAAACCTATCCAGAATGAATCCCCTAGGAACCGAAGGCTCATTTGGCAAGGCCAAAGAGGGGTTCCTAATGAGCTCGTAGTAGCATTGATGTCGCGCATTTTCTTCTTCTGACATGTGCTTGTGTTGGATGTACCTTGCTACCAAAAGTTTCTTTAGGAGCTCTAAAGGCTTGAGAGGTAGTGGGATGTACTTTGAGCAATCCTTTGCACTCAAAGTTGGGTTTGGGTTGTGCAGATGTCTCAAGCGTAGGTGCGGTAGGTTGCGGCACATGGCCCTATTTGGACCTAAGGTTAGCCACAGGTATGGATGATTTCTTACTATTCTTGCTACCACTGTTGCTAGGTTTAGGCTTGGCCTCAGTTGCCACAGAAGCCACTATGGTTGTTGGGGCCTTGTCCTTTTCCTTCTTGGTGAAGGTGTTCTTGTAGGCGATGTAGGTTGGGTCCTTGCTTACTTTGGCCATGTCCTGTATGCTCTTAGTTTGAGTGAACGCCTGACTAAAAGAATGAGGAGTGAGGTAGTATAGTTTAGACTTGATGAAGTCATTCACTGCATCCTTAAAGAAGGCTAGCAAGTCGGCCTCCATGATGGGCTCATGGATTTTGTTAAGGGTTGCGCTCCAATGTTGAATGAATTTTTGGACTAGTTCTAGCACGTCCTGCTTCACGCTCATCAACTGATCTAGCGTGGTCTCTAGCTTCTAATTGTACTTGAAGTGTGTCATGTACTAGGTTAGGAGTTCTTCCAAAGTTGAAATGGATGAACGTGGCAACGCACAATACCAATCTAGAGCTTTCCTAGCTAGGGACATGGTGAAGATGCGAATGATCATGTGCGGCCATTGTTGTAATAGCAAAGATTCAGACCTGAAGGTGACAAGGTGCATGTTGGGATCTCCCTCCCCATCGTATTTTGTGAAATGCGGAAGAGACATCCCTAGAGGTAAGGAAAATGCAGGGATTGCAGGGCTGATAGGGTCGTCTTGGTAGAAGTCCATGACTTGTACCATGTTAGACCCAATAGCCTTGAGGCATTTTATTTCCTTAGTGAGGATCTGGATAAGCTAGAAAGCTTGATCCAGACCCTACATCGTTGTAGGAGTTTGGGGAATTTTCAAAGTAGCCCCTACTTGTGATGTGATAGGGGTAGCAGCTTGACCTACCAGTGGCACCATTGGGACCATCCCCACCAAAGGTGTTGCTCACACAATCCACGACCTAGTAGGTGGTGCTGTTGGAGCAGCAACCGTGGGTTGAGCCGCTGGATAGACCGCTTGAGTCGACGACGGAACAGACCACGGCCCCGTGTTAGGATGTACTATTTATGGGGTCTAGTAGGTGGTCTGAGGATGAATGTAGTGAGACATTTGTGATGGTTGCAGAATAGGGGATGAAGCGAACGGGGTCGACCACGTGGACAGGCCCAAGCCTACCACTATGGGTGGAATAGATGCAAGTGTAGGAATTGGCATGGAAGTTATGTGTGATTGCGAAGTAGGCACAGTGTGGACATGCAGCAGGGTAGCTGTGACTAGTGTGTTATGTGCTATAGGAATGTGCTGATGAATAGTTTATGGTGGCACGGTCGCTGCAAACGCAATAGGGCAATAAGGGCGAGGATACACCTGGAATGTGGCATGGCTACCCATTGTAATTTCAGTTGTAAGCTGCGGAAGCATAGGCGTGATGGCGAAGGGAGCAGTGATAGACAACGGGTTGGCCTAGAAGGACTCGGTAGGACAAATAGGAACGGGGTTGGCTTGACCTCCCTTATCAGTTGGGAATCTAGTTCCTCCTATCTATCTTGAAAGACATCCTCCTGGTTGGACATTGTGTCTTGTTGCTCCCTAAGCCTGGCCAACTGGATTAGTTGGTCTAGAAGCCATTGATACACTTGTATTAAAGGTAATGAAACATTGGGGGTAGGAACGAATTCCTTCCTATTGCAGTAAGCGAACTCAAATCTACGTTTTTCTTCGAGTTCATATAAATCCAAGGGTAGACTAGCTTGCACCTTTCCACAAAGGAAGCTGTAACACTCATGTTGCTGGGCCAATCCCTTAGGTCCTCAGTTTTGGATCCTGAGAGATCAACGTGTTTCTAGTATTGGGTTCAATGGTTGTTCGACATTAGTGGTGCCTTGAACCGTAAAGGGCATCTCAACGTTGAAGGTGTCCACAGCGGTGGTTGTGGAAGCCATTGCTAAGAAAGTAATTATGCAAAAGGGTGCAAGAAGTGCAAAAAAGAACAAAGAGGCTGAAAAAGCAACATAAGGAGGCTTTATGTCTTGCTAGATTCTGGAGGAACTGTTGAGGCAACCGATCTGTACCACACAAAGTGTAAACAACCACAAAAGGGTGCCACATTTACGCCAGTGTGCGATGAGGTATAGAGCACGTGCAAGATTATCGTAAGGCAAGTTTAGTTAACTGGCAATCAAGGCTTTATGTCTCGCAGGATCTCGAAGGGACCGTCGAAGTGATCGACCTACACCACACAAGGCGTAAACAACCACAAAAGGATGTCATGTTTACACCTGTGCAAGCTAGGGTGCAGAGTGCGTGCAAGACTACTGCAAACAAAAAAAAAGGAAGGCAAGTTAGCTGGCTGTCGGAGGCTTTGTGTCTCGTAGGATCCCAGAGGGATCGTCAAGGTGACCGATCTACACCGTTCGACGCGTAAACAACCATAGATGGGTGTCAAGTCTATGCTAATGTGTGTCGGGATTTAGAAGGCTTGCAAAATTACCATAAGACAAGAAAGCTAACAAGAAGGATTTGCATCTTGCAGGATCCCCGAAGGAGCATCGAAGTGATCGATCTGTACCACTTGAGATGGGGTACAGAATGCATGCAAGAAAATCGTAAGATGGGCAAGCTAACCAGCGACCAAGAAGGCTTTGCGTCTTGTAGGATCCCCAAGGGACCATTGACGTGACCGCTCTATACCACGCAAGATGGGATACAAAACGCATGCAAGACTACCACAGAATGAGCTAGTTAGCTGGCAATTGGAGGTCTTATATTTTATAGGGCTCCGAAGGAACCATCGAGGCAGCCAATCTGCACTGCACAAAGCGTAAACAACCACAAAAGATCACTTATTTTACTCTTACTTTTAGTTTTTGTTAGATCTACAAGGATATAATTACAACCTTGGCAACAAAATAGAACATATAGAAGTGGTCAAAGAGATTCCACAAATTCCCCTAATGTCACACCCTTCACACTCCCATTTGGTTCTTCACTTTTTTGTCTAGGCACAATGATTACAAATTTATTCTTAGTTTGATGATGAAGAAGAATATCATTATGACCATGGTAAGAACCTCTTATTAATGGAATGGGTGGATGGATGATGTGGCTTCACTACCATAATAATTAGTCCCTCATGAGCTGACAACATAGAGAAAACCTCACCTCAATGGACTACGTGATGTTGTTTTATTCACAAACAAGATTACTGACAAAGGGAATGAAAACAAAATTTGGAAAAATTTGAAAAGGATAGTAAAGATTTATATCAAGAAATGAGGAAATGATCAAAAAATTGTAAAAAAAAAACAAAAGAATGAAAAACACATATTAATTCTAAATGTGAGGATAGGGCATTTCCCCCATGACTAAGCATTTGACCATGACAAGAATTAATAAGTGGATAGGTAGGCTTCATGCATTTGTGAAATAGTGTTACACTTTCATTTTCAAGCCATTTGGTAGCATCTAGTTTAGTGGTGGCTGCATAGATAGGTTGTTGGTCACACACTTGGTTGTTAAACATACAGTGGATCAAAGTATGAGTTGTGTGAACTTTGCAGATGTTTGGCTCATGATTGCATCCTTGATCATGATTAGTTATGCATGAATTCATTTGTCTCTTCACTATGCTAGATTTATTACTTCTATTAGGTGTGGAGTAATGATGGATGTTATCCTTTGCATAGGATTGGAGGACATTGGTTGTGAAGGGAAAGGTGTTGCACTTTATTGGAATTGTGTTGGTTTGGATGAGTTAGTAGGTTCATGAGTGTTGTGCTTATGTGTTGCAACCATTTTGAAAAAATGGAATTTCCAAGATTGTGGTAGGGACCTACTAGCATTATCATGTCTATGCATGTTTGTAACACAAGTATCATTCTTTCATTGATGTTGTGGTGCTAAACCTTCCTGTGTTGCTAGTTGTGACATGTGATGGAGTGGAGTATGAGAATATTGAGGATATGATGGAGGGTAAGAGGTGTAAGGTGGTGATCCTTTAGGAGATGTTGCGAGTACTAGTGATTTGAAGTAAAGGACATAGAACTAGTTGGAGAAATAGGTTATTGAACATAGTATCCATATGGGTTCAATTGGTAGTAAGGGTAGGGCTAGTAGGTCCAAGATTGTGGTAGGGACCTACTAGCATTGTGGTAGGGAATTTCCATGATTGTGGTAGGGACCTACTAGCATTGTGGTAAGGGTAGAGCTAGTTTGATGATGACCTCCCCCACAACTATGGATTTTACCACTATGGTTGATGATAGCATTGGGGCTAGTAAGAAGTCCCACTAGGATAGTATGATTGATTGTAGGGTTGTTATAATTACCTTGTGAGAAAGATAATTTACTAGGCATTTTCTTTTGCACAAACTTAGGATTCAATGCAAAAGCTAATACTCATGTAGATGTAACATGACTAGGCAATAGCCTTTCAAATGATCATATATGTAGATGTCACATCCATCATCTTCTTCTATGGTTGAGTCTATAGCCTCTTCTTCTTTAGCCATTTTTCCTATTTTTTAATAAGTATTCCTAGTTGTTTCTTGGTTCTTTTTCTTTCTTTTATTGTGACCATTTGACTCTCTCCTCTACAGTTTCTACATAAGTTGTAACTTTCTTATTTATCCATTCTAAGATCTTATCAAACCTTGCTTCAAGTTCATTGATAAACTTTTTTATTGACAAGGTTTGTTGCAAAAAACACCTTATCAAGAGTTTCCTCTTTTTCCTTATCATAGATGTGGACCTTCTTCTTTTGAAGAGTTGGATCTTAGTGAGATTTCTCAACATTATTTCATTTAAATAGCTATCCTTCTTTGTTTTCCACACATGTGATTAGCTCTTGAATCTAATGTGTTTATAGCACATATAATTGACCTTGAGCATACACCCAAAGGGTCCTTCTTATTTGACTATGAAGCCCATCTATGATGTGGAAAAGTTGCCCTTCTTAAGAGAAACCATGACCTACACATCTATTCAGTAGAGAATCATACTTATCTAGGGTCATATCCAAGGGTTCATGTTGTTCTTGTTTCCATCCTTGGATTTGTTTCATTAGGTTGGACACCCTCGCATGGGTTTTGTATTTCTCATTGAAAAGTTCCATCATTGTGGACCACCAATGGATTGAATTTGGTTTTAACAATCTATACCACACTTTGGCTTTATTTATTAGTGTCATAGGAAAGAGCTTAAGCTTTTTTCATCCCCTTTCAATATTTTTTAAGAAATAAGCATTATGGAATGCTTGTAAATGATGTTGTGGATCAGAATCATAGCATCCCACAAATTTAGGGATATTATTCATATCAATCCTATTTATGTGACTTTCCCTACAATGCCTGTGGGGTATTTTAACTACCTCTGTGATCTACAACATGCTCTTAGTTGCTAACAAGGGTTCATCATCAATAAACATGTTGTGATGAAATTTTCTATTTCTATTCATCTTATTGTGACAATTTAATCTATGTTCATTTTGATGTCTTTGATTTTTCTCATGGTTTTAATTTCTATTTTTATTTTGACCCACTGGTGGAGCTTTGTATCTATACATATTTTCATCTTCGTTAGAACTAGACATTGAAGAGGAAGAGGAAGATAAAGGACTGGGAGGCTTGCCATGGCTTCTATGGTGTTCCCCATGGTTCCTTTATTAATCTTTTCTAGATTTTGAGGAGGTCCTAGGCCTTGAGGCCTCCCCTAATCTAGGACTTACTTCATCTTCTCTAAAATTATTTGCCTTAGGTGAATGTAGTCCTTGAGTGTAGTTAGGGTGGTTATGAACATATGAAAATCCTACATGAGGTTAATCTCTCCAATTTTCTTCAATATATATCTTGTTAGTTCTCCAATGAATGTTCTTGGAAAATAGTGCATTATCACTTCCTTGTTGAAGACACATTATTGTTGGTTTATGATGTTTCTGATTTAATATATATATATATATATATATATTAAAGGATAGATCGTTAATGCATTTATAGTAATCGTGTATAATATAACTAATCTAGATCACTAGCACCATCCTTGGCAACTGTGCTAATGATGAGCAACAAGGTACCCCTATGCCCAACCATACAACCACAAGTGTTCATGCACAATTTAGTCAAATTTCATGGATGGGACTAGTTGTGCATCTAGATCATTATTCCTTGATTGTAGTTTGTTGTCTTCCCACTTGGGCTAGTGATAGCTTTGTCACATATGGTTTAGTCCAAAGTAAGACATATGATTCTTGATGTTGTTTGACCCTAAGCTACTCCTAATGATAATAAAGAAATTGATTATTTAATCCAATTAACAATGGAAATTAAAGTCTAAACTAGCCTACGTGTGATGAGTATCCATTCCTAACCTTCCACACATGCCTTGGACTTCACGTACCTACTGTTGGGATTACCAAGTGTACCATTACTAGGGGTACTAAATGATATCACAATTGAGTTACCAAGTAATTATACTTAAGCTCTCATGATTAGTCGTACTCATTCCACTTAATGAAGAAANTCGTATGGTGGAGTGTAGGGGTACCTCGCCACTCATCAAATGATAAAGAGCAAAAAATGATGAACATTAACTAAAGAAATTAGTAAGCATTTAAGTAATTAAAAGTAGTAATAAAGCTAAGTGGATACTATAATGATGAAAGGAATCTTGATCTCTATTACTAAACATGTAACATGTTCAAGTACATCGCACTCAAATAATAATGTCATACAATCACTTAACATCACACTGTAGGCATGCATTGGAAACTAACAAAACTTAAAATCTATCAAAATCTAGAATCTATCTATCTATCTATGTATATATCAACCATGCATCCAAGTGTGGTATTTATAGATTAGCACTTAAGGGGTGATAACGGATACCCAATATCACAACCTTGAAATACATGACACATCAATGTCAATATATTAGGTGCACACATAATTTGGTGGCCTTTACAGTGTCTTAAACACTACTACACATGAGAAAGAGTTAGAAGTAAAGAAAGGTTTCAAGAATCTTAGACTTACTAGTGTAGTGTCCGAAATCATCAACGTAAGGCTGGAAGGAAATGAACATGGAAAGATCTCCAGAGAGATATAGACGACCTTACCTTCGCATGAGGGCAAGCTAGAAAAATGAAGGCAGAGTGCCTTGGAGGGTTTGCACGCAGATCAACCAAGGACTTCCCCAAGCGTACGCTACTACGTGCACTGGGATTATCATCACGAAACATGAAATAGAGAAAATGGTGTAACATAAAGAAAAGTAACAGAGCATAATGAAGCATAATGAGTATAATGAAACGGAATGAGTGTAATCAAACGTAATGAGTGTAATGAAGCATAATGAGCATAATGAAATGTAATGAGCATAATGAAACGTAATGGACGTAAACGTGAACAGAATGTACACAGGAACATGCAACGGAATGAAAAATACAGAAAAGTAAATCAGAATAAGACAATGGATGGAAAATAATGAACAATGTTGTATTAATCAATGAAATGTGCACCGATCAAAACGTAGTTGCATTGCAAGTCGAACGTTAAGCCTTGATGTGAGGTGTTTACAGGCATAGGGAATCACGTGTGTCTGGGCTCAAGATTGTTTGTTTTTCTTGCTTCGAATTTGTGCCACCCCTGGTTTCTGTAAATGAACAGGGTATTTATCTATTTGTCCTGGGAGTAGGAATGAATGAGATCAATGGTTGTGAGATGCGAGAAAAATGGATCGCGTGATAGGTGTATGTGGACAATTACATTCTAGACCGGGTGCACTGTATCTTACAATGCAAGCTAACTTATGCTCATGGACGCAGCGTAAGAGCTTGGCAAGTTCACCAATGGTAAAGCTTACAATGAAAATTTACAATGAATTTACAATTTAAATTTGACTTTGGCTCGCTTGGAACTTCATGGTCTCTTGGATCGACTACTGCAGGACGTCAATTTGAGTGGTTCTATGGCTGTTGGAGATGTTTTTTGCTTCATCAAGGCTGTCAGCGTGAGTTGATCTTGCCCTGGTGTGTCTTTGGCGTGTGTCCAAACTTTT
>MNCI01010595.1:694790-706821 GCA_015680685.1 Gnetum montanum | reverse complement strand
TAACCAGTGAAAACAGTGTATTTTCGAGCCTGAAATCAGAATTCTAAAGGCTGGGAACCTGGGGTAACCATTAGTGGACCTTTAGGGGGCCTTGTACCTTCAAAATTAGGTCATTTTGATGTTTTTTGGGGCTATTTTGAGGCACTCACGTTGGACTCACACTGGACTCACACTCTAGCATGACCTAGGCGTGACTTGGGCGTGAGTTGAGCGTAACCAGTGAAAATAGTGTATTTTCGAGCCTAAAATCAGGATTCTGAAGGCTGGGAACCCAGGGTAATGATTAGTGGAACTTTAGGGGGCCTTGTACCTTCAAAATAAGGTCATTTTGATGTTGTTTTGGGGCTATTTTGGGGCACTTAGGCTGGACTCATGCTCCAGCGTGACCTGGGCGTGAGTTGAGTGTAACAAGTGAAAACTATGTATTTTCGAGCCTAAAATCAGGATTCTGAAGGTTAGGAACCTGGGGTAACCATTAGTGGACCTTTAAGGGGCCTTGTACCTTCAAAATAAGGTTATTTTGATGTTGTTTTGGGGCTATTTTGGGGCACTCACATTGGACTCACACTCCAGCGTGACCTGGACGTGTGTTGAGCATAACCAGTGAAAAAAGTGTATTTTTGAGACCAAAATTAGGATTCTGAAGGCTGGGAACCTGGGGTAACCATTAGTGGAGGTCATGGGGGGTCCTTGTGCTCATTTTTGGCCTATTTTGACTCATTTTTAGGGCTCCAAAAGTTGGTGATGCTGAGCCTTACGTTATGCAGCGTAAGAAAATGTAACCAAAGTGTACCTAGCGAAGACCAAGTATTTTGAGCCTGAAACCTTTGATTTTGGATGCTGAAAATTGGTGTAGTTGCCTGTGGGCCCTAGGGGGACCATTCCTGTTGAATCGTGAACCATCAGGAGCTATTTCGGAGGCATCCAAGTTTGGTCATGCTGTACTCATGCTTGGGCAGCTGCATGACTTAACTTGAATTGTCTGAAAGTACTAGGACAAAATTTTGTGGTGTTTCATTGGTCCCTCTTTGTTGACATCTAGAGGAATCTACTTGAGAGATGTCAACAAAGAAGTACAAAACACCATGAATAACCAAGTACTAAGCATTGTCCATTGGCCCCTAGCCGAATGTTACCGCACCATGCTCAAAAGTACATTGGGTTGAGGGAAGTGTAGTTCAGGGAAAGAAAGGAATTGGTTGTAACTGGGGAAATTGAAAGATGATCAAGGATTAGAAGTGTTTTCTAGAATCGTGGGAGAGGAGTGCTCTTGCACGAGCAAATCGTGTCATTAGTCTTTGTCAATAGTTGGGTTTTCAGCAAACTTAGAACCAAGACACTGGAGGTGCATTCTTTGGAGAAACAAAACCCTTGTGTTATGTTTAAGGGGGCCCGTTGTAAATATCCAAAGCCACGCAATGATGTGCAACATGATCATTAGTGGCATGAGTTTTTTCCCAAGACAATTGTCTTCTTTCCTGGGGCTTGTATGAGAAGAGCCAATGATCTTTGGTCTATGATGTCCACGGGGTCATGGAGACCTTTTCCGTGTATTTCGCTCTTTGACCTTTTTTTTTTTCTCTTTTCCTTTTGTTTTTCTCTCTTTTTTTTTTTTTTCTTTTCCTCTTTTTTTTTGATTTTTTTGTGCTCATGCGCTTTGCGTTTGCATCATGTGCTGTGCGTTGTGTTTTGTGTTGCAACTGCTTTGAAAATCACAGTGTACAACAGTGCATCAAGAGTTTTGGGATGAATATTGTATCAAGGAAATGTAACTGAGTAGGGCAAGGAGAACATGATGAGGAATGGGGAATGCATCAGGAGTTGGAAATGTACTTATGAGTGATTGATTAACCCAATTGTGAGCATCAGGAAGAATGTGATACCTTGTCGTCATGATGAAGTGTACCTATGTACGAATGCCTCAAGAGTGTCATCCTACAAACACAACTCCAAGAGGATAAGAAAACTACAAATGATTCAGTTAGCTAAACACTTTAAACTTGAATTTAGCCGACGGAATGGAACCATCATGTGGAGTTTCAAGGCAAACAAAATCTTGAACAACATTAGTTTCATCCAGGTCCATGAGACAAATCATGCAGCAAGTCTTTGTGGAACATGTACAGCCAATTACAACAACAAATATTTTTAATTTGTGCCTAGTCATTGATGATGTCATCAGTTTATAGTCTTAGCGGACTGTTGTGGGTTAGTTTTACGTCATAACCCTTTGGATGGTGCCAGTTTAGCATTGTAGCGGACGGTGCAATGCTAATTTATAGTCATGGCAGACTATGAAGAGGCAAGCTAGTTTATAGTCTTAGTGGACTCTAGTGGACAAGTGTGGTAGTTTAGTATCATAACGGACAAAGCTCTATGGTGTCAGTTTACGGTCATGATGCTAGGATGTTCTATGGTGGTAGTTTTAATCCATAGCTCCAAGACTGTTCTTACCTTGCTTGTGGAAGGTGTATATGCATGGTCATGCTGTGTGCTTGCTAGATCCTGTAAAAGTCAACTAGAAAGAAAACAAAATCAAGCAATACCTGTTGTAAGAAGAGTTAAAATGTGAATGAAAGAAAAGAAATGCATGGTAGTTTTAGGCCATTCTGGGCCATAAGCTAGTTTAAGGCCTTTTCAGGCCATTGTTAGTTTATCGTCATTTTGAACACAGGATAGTTTAACATCATTTCAGACAAAGGTTGTGAAGGACTATTGGGTGGATGGGGCATTGTCACCACATATGATGATCTCCCTCCCTGCGTGGAGGAAGTGGAGTTCTTGGTGGGTGGGAGAAGACACTACACATGACCTAGCTAGCCAAGGGCACCCTAGGATCATGTTGTATTCTGGCATCTTGTCGACGACTGTAAAGTTTGCAAACGTGGGGTGCTGGTCTCCTATTGTGAAGGCGATGTGGATTGTGCCTTTAGTGGCCACATATGATCCATTGAAGGAGTTTAGAGACTTGGTTTCGGTCGATTGAATGTTGTGCATTAGGTCTATTCATTCAACGATGGAGTGTGCGATAACATTTTCTACTGTGCCATCATCGATGTGTACTCTGCATACTGTGTATGTTCCGATGCTAACACTAGTGTTCGGCAGTGCATGCGTGACCTCCCCTTGTTTGGGGTCAATCTTGACATCATTTTTGAAGAAGGTTAGAGTCATTGTATTTGTATCTTGTGGTACAGGGGATGTAATGGCTTCGTGAATGGCATCTTCAGCTGGAGACATGTTTTCTGTAGCAAGGATGGAGGCGAGCACGTGTGCTAGTTCTTGGCGATGCTTTGATGATGTTAAGATGAGGTCGAGCAAGGTAGGTGTTACATTCTTATGTTTTAATGCATTGTGTGTATGAGATAGTACATCTTCTAGGTCATTGTTTATGTTTGTCATGGTGGGAGCCTCCTTTATTGTGTGAGCCGAGATGTAAAGCTCTTGCGGAGGGGCAATGCAAAAGGGTTGTTGTTTAGTGGGCCTAGGGGTAGAGCTAGGACTAGTTTGTGGTTTAGGTGTTAGTGACTTGGGTTGCCACTGCTTGTATGTAGCCAAGTTACTGGAACTTGGGCTTGGTGTTGGTGTCGTCATAGTGACTTGTGTGTTTAACGTCGTGATGGATGGTTGTTGCCAGTTTAACATCTTAGCAGACGTTTCATGCTAGTTTAACATCTTAGCGAATGGTTGTTGTGGAACCTTTACCACAAAGGGTGTTGTGGGTTTATGAGGTGGCACTTTGATAACAAAGGGAGGCCTCTTGCTTGTGGAGGTGGAGAGGGCCCTTACCTTTTTAGGAGGCACATGGATCACAAAGGGTTGTTGCATAGGTTTGGGCTTGCCACCTATGCTAATTGAGTTTATGACATAGGAGGCATCGTATATGTTGGAATGACTTGCCTTGTCAATCACTAGTTGGCCTTGCTCTATCATTCTTTGCAGGTCATCTTGCAAAGCATGATAGTTGTCTGTACTGTGACTAGCCATTTGATGGTAATGACAGTATTTGTCCAATTTGGAGTTTTGTGGGACCGAGGGCTCATTTGGTGCTGCCAAGGTGGGGTTTCTTAGTAGTTCATAGTACCTATCATGTTTTTGGGGGTAGTTACCGACATGTGTTTGTGTTGGGTTTTCCCAACTTTCAAGAGTTGCTCCAATAGTTTAGAGGGTTGCATCGGTAGTGGTGTATACTTTGAACGATCCTTACACTGAAATTTGGGCCTTGGGGTGGCCCCTGCCGATGTAGGTGAGTTGGCACCAAAGTTGGTGGCTTTGATAGCTAAGGCTTTGGGTTGCTTAGTTGTTGGGCCCCAGTTGGTTGCTTTTGTACTTGTAGCCACCATTGCCTCAATTGTGTTTTTCTTACAAGTGTGTTGGTTTTTGTAGGCCGCGTAAGCTGGGTCATTGCTTGATTGCGCTACCTCCTCTATGTTTTTGATTTGGGCAAACACATGACTTAAAGTACAAGCGTTAAGATAGTAAATTTTTGAATTAAGGAAATCATTCATGGCACTCTTTAGGATTGTAAGTAAATATGTCTCTGGGATAGGCTCGTGAAGTTCATTAAGGACAGCGCTCCATCTTTGGATGAACTTTTGCACAGGCTTCAGGTTATACTTAAAATGAGTAACGAATTGATGTAACAAATCCTCTAGAGAGGATATGGAGTTACGTGGTAGGGCTTGGTACTAGTCTAATGCTCTGCTAGGGAGGGACATGGCAAACACACGCAAGATTGCATGGGGCCAAGCCTGAAGCAATAGGCATTCTAGTCTAAATGTGAGTAGATGGGCATTGGGATCTCCTTCCCCATTTTATTTGGTTAGTTGAGGCAAAGAAAATCCTTTGGGCAAGGTTAATGGTGGTACTAAAGAGCTAATAGGATCATCTTGGTAAAAGTATAATACTTTAAGCTCTTCATTGTTAGCGGTTTTAAGGCGTTTTACCTCGTCAGCTAGCTCCTGCATCATTTTTTTAGCTTCAACCCAGTCTTGGGTACTAGGTAAAAGGGGAGGTTGGTTAGTTTGAGTGCCATACCAATTAGACTACTGTACGGTTGGTGGGAATGATGATTGTTGAGTGATCGTAGGTTGCACTTGTGGGATATTTATAGTGGGTGCTACTAAGGGTGGCATACTATAAGGTGTAGGTTGTTGTTGTTCTTGAGCAACAGGGGCAAGCCATTGCTCGACTGTGGGTTGTGAAGGGAGGCTTTCTGTCTGGTGTTATACTGGAGGAGCTAAAGGTATGGTATGAACCTCTACTCGTGGGATGAACTATGTAGATGTGGTAGTGGGTATCATAGATGGCATCCCAATTACTTGGGGTGGGAAAGTTGCTCCTACATTAATTTGAGAGGGGGGTTGTTGGGGTTGTACTTGTAAGAGGGAGGGTAAGGTAGTAATTAGAGGGATAGTGGAGATGGGCATAGTGAATTGAGAGTTGGTCATAGGGAGAGTGGGAATGAGAGTGGGTACTTCCTGTTGGGGCACGTGTGGTTGAGTGGTTTTAAATGAATGGAGGGATGTGGTTTCCCCCATGAAAGGGTGAAATAATGGATTCGCATAAGTATGTGGACTGAGAGTATGGTACAAATCCCTGTGTTCAGATTGAGTTGCAAAATTGTCCTCCTCATCTCCATTTTGGGGCTCTTCGGTGGCTTGCCGCAAGATTTGATTCCTTGCCATGAGGAGCTGGGATATAAGTTCATGATGAGATTCAGAGAGGGGAATCACATCATATGCTAAGGGGATAAAGTTAAGGATCCCCTTATAGATGAACTCATAATGTATTTTTGCTTCTATTTCTGTGCGATTAGTAGGTAGGTTGGCTTGGATCTTTACATAGATGAAATTGTATTGTTCTGGGATGAGAACTATATAGGCGGGGTCTTTGCCTTGCAACCTAAGTGACCAAAGAGTTGGTCCTTGAAGGTTCATCTCTCCAATGACAACTATGGATTCGGTTGTGGTCACAGGATTTGGGACTTTAGCATTAAGGTCAGAGATGGGCAATGTTGCTTTGATCTAGGAAGCTTCCATGTGTATAACCAGTTTGACTAGCTGAATTTATGTAAGCAACGTATGTAAGGCTAACTTGAGCAGACTGGGCTCAGCGTAACCAAACTCAGTGAGTGTAACCAAGCTCAGTGTAACCAAACTCAGCGAGTGTAACCAAGCTCAGCATAACCAAGCTCAACGTAACCAACCTTAGCATGCGTAACTGGTCTGAGTGTAACCAAGCTCAACGTGCATAACTGGTCTGAGCATAACCAAGCTCAACATGCATAACTGGTCTAAGCATAACCAAGCTCAGTGTGAGTAAATCTGCAACTTGAGCAAGCCTAGCAAGCACAAGTCTAGCGTAAATGAGGGTTAGTACAACATTTCGAATCATGGGATGACTAAGGTTTTGTCAAACGGTAAGCAACAACCCTCCTTCTAGCACCAATTTCTGTACTATCCAAAATTGTCGACATAAGGTTGGAAGGAAATGAACATTGAAAGATCTCCAAAGAGATACAGACAACCCTACCTTCATGTGAGGGAAAGCTGGAAAAACGGAGGTAGAGTGCCTTGGAGGGTCTGCACGCAGATCAACCAAGGACTTCCTCGAGCATATGCTACTGCGTGCGCTAGGATTATCATCACGAAACGTGAAACAGAGAAAATGGTATAACACAAAGAAAAGTAATGGAGCATAATGAAGCGTAATGAGCGTAATGAAACGTAATGAGCGTAATGAAACGTAATGAACGTAAACATGAATAGAATGTACACAGGAACATGCAACGGAATGGAAAATACAGAAAAGTAAATCAGAATAAGACAATGGATGATAAATAATGAATAATTTTGTATTAATCAATGAAATGTGCACCGGTCAAAACGTAGTTGCATTGCAAGTCGAACGTTAAGCCCTGATGTGAGGTGTTTACAAGCACTGGGAATCACGTGCGTCTAGGCTCAGGATTGTTTGTTTTTCCTGCTTCGAATTTTTGCCACCCCTAGTTTCTACCAATGAAGAGGGTATTTATCTATTTTTCCTAGGCATAGGAATGAATGAGATCGGTGACTGCGAGATGCGAGAAAAATGGATCGCATGACAGGTGTACGTGGGCAATTACATTCTAGACCAGGTGCACTGTATCTTACAATGCAAGCTAACTTACGTTCATGGATGCAACATAAGAGCTTGGCAAGTTCACCAATGGTGAAGCTTACAATGAAAATTTACAATGAATTTACAATTCAGATTTGACTCTGGCTCGCTTGGAACTTCATGGTCTCTTGGATCAACTACTGCAGGACATCGATTTGAGTGATTCTATGGCTGTTCGAGATGTTTTTTTCTTCATCAAGGCTGTCAGCATGAGTTGGTATTGCCATGGCATGTCTTCGGCATGTGTCCGAACTGTTCTAGCTCACTTTTGGCAGCTCACACTGAGCTCACACTGTCAGTGTGAGCTGAGTGTAATGAAGCCAAAATGTTGTATTTCACACTCAAACCTTGATTTTTTTGGAGCCTATTGACTAGTAGAACTATTTCCTACCTTTAGGAGTTAATTTGATGCTGAGTTTGTGCTTGGAACTACTTTTTTGGACTATTTTCTGTTTGGTCACGCTGGGCTCACACTCCAGCGTGACCCTGGTGTGACCTAGGCGTTAGTTGAGCGTAACCAATGAAAACAGTGTATTTCCAAGCCTGAAATTAGGATTCTAAAGGCTAGGAACCTAGGGTAACCATTAGTGGACTTTTAGGGGGCCTTGTACCTTCAAAATTAGGTCATTTTGATGTTGTTTTGGGGCTATTTTGAGGCACTCACGCTGGACTCACGCTCCAGCGTGACCTGGGCGTGAGTTGAGCGTAACCAATGAAAATAGTGTATTTTCGAGCCTAAAATCAGGATTCTAAAGGCTGGGAACCTAGGGTAACCATTAGTGGACCTTTAGGGAGCCTTGTACCTTCAGAATCAAGTCATTTTGATGTTGTTTTGGGCCTATTTTGGGGCACTCACGCTAGACTCATGCTCCAGCGGGACCTGGGCATGACCTGCGCATGAGTTGAGCGTAACCAATGAAAAATGTGTATTTTTGAGCCTAAAATCAGGATTCTGAATGCTGGGAACCTAGGGTAACCATTAGTGGACCTTTATGGGGCCTTTCACCTTCAAAATCAAGTCATTTTGATGTTGTTTTGGGCCATTTTGGGGCACTCACGCTGGACTCACGCTCCAGCATGACCTGGGCGTGACCTGGGCGTGAGTTGAGTGTAACCAGTGAAAACAGTGTATTTTTGAGCCCAAAATCAGAATTCTAAAGGCTAGGAACCTAGGGTAACCATTAGTGGAGGTCATGAGGGGTCCTTGTGCTCAGTTTTGGCCTATTTTGACTCAGTTTTGGGGCTCCAAAAGTTGGTGACACTGAGCCTTACACTGTGTAGCGTAAGAAAATGTAACCAAAGTGTACCTAGCAAAGACCAAGTATTTTGAGCCCAAAACCTTTGATTTTGGATGTTGAAAATTAGTGTAGTTGCCTGTGGGCCCCAAGGGGACCTTGCCTGTTGAATTAAGAATCATAGGGAGCTATTTCAGAGGCGTCCAAGTTTGGTCATGTTGTACTCATGCTTGGGCAGCTGCATGACTTAACTTGAATCATCTAAAAGTACTAGGCCAAAATTTTGTGGTGTTTCAACTAGAACATGTCATGTACTAGATTCCAAATGGGCTAGCCTATATCTAGGACTCCTAATCCAATCCAAAACTAGATGAGTCCATATATCATTCCCAATAGATTGAGTATGTACTAAGTGGTGACTGCGCTGCTAAAATAACTATTTAGGTATTCCTCATGCCACTCTTGACCATAACTTAATGTACGAAACCATGAAATTTTACATAAAATATAGTATTTCTAAGTATTTCCCTATGGGATAACACACAAAGTGAATCCTACATCATAATTAGGGTTTCCCCATGATTAACTGAGTGATTCTTAGTATATTACTATACTACTATAGCAAGAATACTTTGTTCATAACTTACTAAATTTTTTGAGTTTAGAATGGCGTTAGTCTAATTTAGATTCTAAGGTAAGGTAGATCCTTGAAAAGTACTTGCATTAGTCTAGTCTAGTGCAAGACATTAGTGATAAATTTCCAACTTGACATAGGGAAATAGTAATGCATTCAAGTAGTAGGTGGTTCTTTCTTGGTGATCAATTATAAAAGATTAGTTGTTAATCAATAGGTAGCTCTATGCAATCTTAGGCTATTCATCTATACTTTAATATAGCTGACCTAGATGGTAGTTTCTCTATGGGATCATATAGAAGTAGAAATAGAGGCATTTTGATGTGCTACTCTAGACATAAGAAGCATGGGTTAGAGCATTCCCCAAAGCATAACAATTGTTATTCATTATTCATCTAGTAGAATTGATTGGCCAAGATAGGACTTGTAAGGCTTCCTCTTAAGGCACTATTAGGGGTGTTACCAACACCACATAACTTTCCTCCCAGCAACCACCTAAAGTGTTTACTTGATATTTTATTCATCGTATTATTTAATAATTTATTATATTATTATTGTAATTTCATTCAATTCATTTCATTCCTATTTCAAATCATTATGAATAAGAAATCTAAAGACCATTACAAATTTTCATAATTGAGTTTTCTTTAGCTTGGTGGCAAATCTCTAACTTTATGTCTTATCATCATATTTTACAACTTCAACATTGAAAAATTTTTCTTCCTGATCACTTATTATTTCATTTATCAGGTAGCCTTTTACTCTTTTTAAACTACAAAAAATCTTATTAAAGTAATAAAATGTTGCATACTTTTAAGTTAATAAAGACTATCCAAGTGAGTTTTTAGTTATCAATAATAACTTAGAAATATCTTCTAACTTCAATGCTACCAAATCTATATGTAAAAGTTCTAAAGAACACCTGGAAGAAATACATATTTTTCTTTAAAGAATACTTTACTTAGCCTTTTCACAAGTCTTAAACACCTTATCTTTCTTAGATTCAATGCTTGACAACCCATCAAAAATTTAAGTCTTTCAAAGTTAAAAAGTTATATTCTTCTATGATAAAGCCAATTATCTTTTAATTTTCTAATTATATATTTTAAATTATATTTAATCAAATCATAATTATTAACAATATAAACATTATCTAATTTTTCACCTCTAAAGGTAACATCATCTATTTTAGAATCCTTTACAATGCAATGGTTAACTTAAAAAAGAATAATTTTTCTCCGATCATAAAGTTGGATAACACTTAACAAACTATGTTCAAGTCTAGTAACATAATGCAAATTTTTTATTTAGAGTGAATTCTTACCTCTAATAGTATTCTTACCTTTAATGAAAGCTTTGATATTATATTCAAATGAGAGACTCCCATTAGCATAGCATCATAGGGACATAAATATTGATTTCTTCCCATCTTATGTCTAGAACATCCACTCTCTAAGTATCAAAATAATGGGTTCTTACCTTTGGAAGTATCTTTTATTATGAAAGCTTTGAGATCCTTTTTTTTTAGTACACAAACCTTTTTCACTTAAGGTTTTGACTTTTGGTACCTTTAATTATACCTATCTTAGTTAATACTAACAAATATTTTATGGACATATTGTAACAATCCATGATCTATCAATTAATTTTCTTGCCTATCCCATCATGACATTTTGAGTAATAATTTCTTTTGTAAAATTTTCTAAGATAATGCTTAGATTAACTGTCTTCTTCACTTATTGACTAATGATGTTTTGTGAGTCACTGAAGACTTATGTACTCATCTTTAGCTCTTCTTTCTATGGATGAAGCTTCTCATTTCTAGATTTTAGAGTTTTCTCAAAAAAATTAATACTTGTTTTGCAAATTGGTAGAGGAAGCTTCTTATTTTGAAAGATTATAACTTAAACTTTCTATTTCAACTCTTTCTCATAAAGCCTATACTTCATTTTCTTGCATACAACTTATAATATTTCAAAATAAGATAAACGAGTATCATATCTATCTTCTTCTTCTTCACTTGAAACATCAACTCATAATCCTAGAGAATGAATAGGGTGATAACAAAATTTAATTACCTCTTCCTCAATTAAATAATCATTACTTAAAACAACGAAAAATTGAAAGAAAAGAAAAGCACACATCAAAATTATAATGGTTTTGACTTGGCCTATTTCACTTTATAAAGGTTTTCTAAATCTTTCTCTCCTTTGGATTTCCTTCCTTTAAAGAGCTTCTAAACTAATTACATTGTTAGTTTATGAATGTTTAGTCTTTCAAAATGCATAAAATAATATTTTCAAGCAAAATCCTCATATGAAAGAGTAAGAAAAATCAATATAACAATGATGTACTAGAATGTCGATTACAAATTATATAGGATTACATCTAGTACAACCTTATACAAAATCACTCAACTAATTTATAGAGATAATTAACAAATGTACAAGCTATAGGTAAAATACATTCAAAAAATTTTAAAAAATTAATCATTAATTGTACCTTAAAAACTACTACTATTTCCTTGTCTTTCTTCTTCTATATTCTCTTTTGGATCCTTTAAATTTTTAATGTTGAATCCATTGAGAAGATCAAACTACTTGGAAATCTATATCATGAAGGAATGAGAAACGAAAGTGCCCTAGCTTAAATGATAACAATGATTCTAATTGATTTGCCTATCCTACAATGCATATATACTTTTCATCTTTTCATGTCATAAGCATGACTTGACCTTTAAGGTTTCTTGGTAGGATTAATAAAATCAATCACTAATTATCTCTCCTTTCATTATATTTGTTACAATACCTTCAAGGTGAATACCTAACTCTTTGGGACCTTTCTCCTTTGATACGTAGCTTAGGCCTAGTCATTTTAGATTAAGGTAATCAACATGGTGAAAATGCTTTGTTAATGGGGAAATTCCATCTTTAAAATTAATGGATTCTCCTTAACTAGTTCTAATCTTCAAACTAAATTGGGGCAACCTATGTACTTCATG
>MNCI01010595.1:681045-692622 GCA_015680685.1 Gnetum montanum | reverse complement strand
TTGGGCACACATTGTGCTGCATCCCTTCAGAAGTAAAAATTAAAATAGTAAATTCATTGTGAGTAGGATACCTCCTAAAGACAATATAAAAATTATAGAAATCAAATAATTATTACAGAAAATTGTACCTCATATTTAGGATTCCATAAGTAGTTTCATTCGTTGGAACATTAATATGATTTTCACTTGGCCCCTCATTGGGATTTCCATTTTGTACATAAAGCTATATCATAGATAAGTTACATTTCACCCAAATATATGTAATTAAATATAAACTAAATTCCTTAATATATGTATTGAAAAGCAACTGCATATACCATAGATAAGTTACATTTCACCAAGGTATATGTAATTAAATATAAACAAAATTCCTTCACATATGTATTAGAAAACGGTAAAATATTCACCTGCATATTTGTAGGATTAAAAGACGATATTTGACTGTCTTCCAAGAATTGCTGCAATTTCCGAAAAGATGAACGTGTAAAACTTAATCATTTGTATTATTAGTACTTAGAAAAGGGCTCAGATTACAATATCAACTTACCTTCCTTGCTCTTACATGCTGTAAGGATTCCTCCAACTTTTTCTCATAAAACTCAGCTCCTTGTAGTGTGGTTATCTGATGTTGGTCGGCCTCCAAGCACCTAAGATGTTATAATAGCAAACAAATATAACAATTCATCAATACATGATATTCAACAGCATTCACAAAATCAATGATACCTACAATTGGCTCTTCATGATCATCATTGATTAAGCATAAAAGAAATTTCTACCACACTTGTCATAACCTAAAAGCTTGGCTTTTTTGAAAATAAAAAACAATGCAAAGGGAGCCAGTAAATCAAAGACTTATTGTCTGCTCAGTTTTTAATAAATCTTACTTTTCACCTTAGGTTTTCATAGGTACTGGCTTTGATCTTTTTTGAAGTGATGTGAGGCAACCTCTTTTGACGCTGACAAAGTTCTGTAGTAATGTTTGGACTATTGGCATTTTCAATAATGTTAAGCTTGTAAACATATATGGTATGATAAACCAGAAAAATAATTGCTTAAAAGCAGCAAAATAGAACAAAGAGATCAATGCTTCAGAACTAGTAGTGCAAATATGCAATCTTAACAGCAAAATTTGTTTGTGGTGTCCCTATTATTATTAACAGTGTACTTCCTGTCACTCTAGTTCTGCTGTTTTCTAGGAAAGTAACTCCAATATTACAGAGTATTTCGACTAGACATTTAGTTCTCCGTGGAAGAAAAGAATATATTATTCATTTTGCCCTAATCTTCGGTATGATGTTTGCCAGCCATAATGGAAATTTTCATTTTCAATTGAAAGAATTTAAAAACAAAAACATAGACTCTCCGAACCTGAGTTTGTTTTGTGCTTGCTCCAGCTGTTGCTGCCATCTATTTATCTCCAGTTGGAGGTCCTGCATGGAGAAGTAAATCTAAGTTGTCTGGATGAAATCCTTCCTCGAAAACAGCTGTACTGCATCAGCTGACTAAAATTACCTTAACAGAATTACAGGAAAGAAAAGCTGACAAGAATCTCACCTCAACACTTGATACATTGCTGGGGCTGGTTGTTAATCAATCCAATATGCATCAAAAGGAAAAAAAAACACACGTGAGCTTCATGCTGGAACAAGGACTAAAACATGCATTTTATAAAAAAACTTTGCATGCAGTCTGTAATATGAAATCACCTGGCTAGATGGCTTGCAAGCTCACTTTCGGATTTCAATTTCTTCAAAGCTCTATTCAGAAACTGCATCAACTAAAAGGAGTCAGTGACACTACATCCTCCATTCATAAAAACAAATAGCTTTGAATGTAAAATGGAAGCTTTATTCCATCTGGAGACCCATATTCAGCAAAAGCCCAAGCTCAGATCTGTCTTTTTTTAAAAAAAAACAACATGAATATGCTATTCAGTAAATATAGCACACTAAGTAACCATAGATGTGGCAAAATAAAAATGTTAAAACCCTAGCCAATAAATGAACCTTTCAATAAATGTGCAACTTACTTCTTGATTTTGGATCCTGCTGTGAAGGCCGTGCGAGTAAATTTCCGAAAAAGCCAAGCTGTCAGTGTCTCGATGTTCTAAAACATAAATACCTCAGCAAAAACATGGTACAGACAACGGATTACCTTGTGCCGCGCTTGTGCTCGGGCAGATTCACGAACTGAGCAATAACATCTTGGATCCTACAGGAACACAGCCAGATGACACAGAACAGACAGACCTCAGGTGCCAAAAACATAAGACACAAAAAGAAATTGAAAATCGAACATAGAAGCTCAACACAGCAGAACATAGAAGCTCAACACAGCAGAACATAGAGAAGAGTCCAACGGCAACATAGAGAAGAGTCCAACGGCAAACGAATGAAGCTGTGCGGATGCACACATGCACACACATTTACCGGGCACCCATCAGGAAGAGCCAAAGGGAAAACACAGTCGAAAGAACTATATGCAAAATGATGTCCTCTGGGTTGAGCTTTGCCCTCTGCTTCTGTTGCTGGGTGTGTCCTGGGACCCGAAACCCTTGTTCCCTTCTTGGGGGCCCATAGAGAAACATACTAAATAAACGAACGACAGAAATGAACATGATGAAAATGACCTTTTCTTCCCGGAGAACTGGCTGAGGCGGCCCGAGGGAGAGAAAATCATCAGAGCGATGTCGATGTCGCACAAAATGGAAAGCTCGTACGCCTTCTTGATGAGGCCATTTCCGCGCTTGGAGAAGGTAACGTGCCGGTTTGTGCTGTTCTCGATTTTCTTTATCTGGATCTTAACTCTGCCCATGTTTAGGAAGGCAGCAGGGCCAGGACAGAACAGGCACAGGAAGAGAAGCAAGAAAGAGAAAGGAATAGAGAAGAAAGGAAACAAAGCAAGGAAAATCTGAACAAAGGAAAAAAAGAATGAAATGAGAGAAGGAAATGGAGAAGCACAAAAACAGACTCAAAGTTTTGGACGCCTCAAGGTCTGAAACAGGACAGCGAGGAAGAATAGCGAGGGTTTTTAGGATACCTTAGCGGAGGCGGTGCAGAGGCGGAAGGGATGTGACTGCGGCTGTGGCTCCTCTTGTTAAGCTATCTATCCTCTCCTTCTCCTGCGTCCACCGCCAAAAGCGATTTGAATTTTTCCTGCGTCCACCGCTAAAAGCGATTCGTAGTTCCAGCCTGCTCTCCGACCACAGCCTCCGCTTTCTACGTGCCATGTTGCCGCTCACAGCTCATGCAATTCAATCGCGTAATAATTTTACCGATATTCACGGAATCTGCACGTATCTATTTTGCTCAGGCCGCCATGACTTACTCGTCTTCTGTTGTCCTATTTTGCTGTCTTCCTTGCTTACCACTCTAACCTGGCTGTCTTCTTGGACCGATGCAGCTTATTCCAACGGCGAAGAAGTGTCATTATTCCGATCCTCTTTACCGCTGAAGAAATGCTCCAATTATCCAAACGCGAAATTATCCGATCGATCTTGATTAAATTTCTTCTGAATGCAACCGTCAATCTCTAGATAAAACAATGATCGAATCTTAGCCATTTACTATTTCCAGATAAGAAGACGTGGAAGAAAGCTGCAAACTGCAACGAGAAATCTGTGCTTTTGCATTGCTATGAAACCTAAAACTAAATCAACGCTGATGTTAAAACTATCTGCAAACGATGACATATTGTTAACTTGGCAGAGAAAACTAAAACATGAAAAATGAACTGCAAATCTACGATGTAATTAATTCACTTTGCGTCCCTGGAAGCAACCGGAATCTTACAAACTCGATCCATGGAATATATTCAAGCCGAAAAAGAATCTGGAAAACTGATGAAACAAGTGAAACGCATATCGAGTATTAAATGAGTTTCAGTGAATCTTCCTAATTTAGTGATCGGGATGATAATAATGATTTTGTTTTTTCTGCATTGGAACACCGGTGAACCCGGTGCTACACGCTGAAAAGTCATGGTTCAAACTTAGCAAGTTTCTAATTCTAAAACCAAGGAACCCGATGTTCGGAACTAAAGAATATTAATTGAACTATGGAGTGGTCACTGTACATAAATAAAAAGATAAATGCCATTTTGTTTCTTGGTTCAATGCAAATGCAATGGCCATCCATCGATTTAGATTTTATGATATTTTGTTTATTTGACTATTTTATTCGTGTAAAGACATTTTCTAGGTTAACAAATATGTGCTTGCATGGTGAGGGCTTTCATGTCATAGCTTCAATAGGTAGGCAACTTTGGGTTGTAGGAAAAGTTCTCCATAAATGAATTCTAAAACTAGTGTATTCCCACAAATCCAAAAAATATATTCTATTTCAATATTGTTAGAAATGTTCATTCACTGTTTTCGGTACATTATAAATTGTTTACGTTGAGAAAAAATGCATGTGGCATGTTGATTATCCATAAAATTGCTTTACAATTGACAATCCATGACGAATATGTTTTCTCATCACAAGGTGGTGTTAAGTGTTGATACGTGATTACAAGATACAAATTTGATCTTGGAAGTTCTATTGATATTAAAAGTGTAACAATTACAGTAACTTGAATAAGTCATAGGGTTGAGGGGAAGAGGAAGTTGAGAGCACTGTGAATGAAATTCGGGAACAACCTTATAAATAAACGAGGATTAAAGGAGGAAACCCGAATTGGGGCACTATCAAACGTTCACACATACTAACTTGTTACAAGATAGAATGACATAGAATTAGATGAGGCAAAGAGCTCTCAATTAAGGACAGAGAGAGTTCCAATGGTGACTCCACACAACCAAAAGGGGAAGTGTCCTTGCAGAGATTACTTTACTGATGATGAGTGTTACTAGAACACACAGGTCTTTCCCACGGCTGCAAGAGATGAACCAACTGATGACTTTCCTGATTGAACTTAGATGCTTGAGATGTGAGTTGGAAATTAATGAGGCAAAGGATCTACAACTTCTCCAACCTGGTGAGCAAACATTTATTAGAATAATCTGTCCTTTGAAATATAACATTGCATCTTCACTTCTAAATACAATATAAAATAGTAGGCCTAATAACTTTCAACAAAAATTGGAGATTAGCAGAAGTAATGTTCAAAAAGCTGAATATGGCATCCTCTTGAGATAGCTTGTATGATGGAAAAACTATGGAAGCCCACTCCCACACATGCTGAGCAAAGGGACAATGCCAAAACACATGGACAAAGTCATTTTGTCCATCACAGAGAGGAAAATTGGGATTGGGAATCCCCAGATATTCTAAACATTTACCAATAGGTAGACCATGGTGGAGGAGACACTAAAGGAACTGCTTAATTTTGGAGAGGGTTAGAAGTTTCCAAATATTTTGGAAGAGAGAGATCCAAAATGTTACTAACTCTTGTTTGTGCCAATAGTTATTTCAATGTTGAATGATCTCGGATGGGTCATGCATAAGATGAAAGGGGATAGATGGCTGGAAGGGCAAGAGTTTAACCCCATTAAGCCATTCAAGGCCATGAAAAGGGCTTTACATTGTAACATCAAGTTGCCAATGACTATGGAGAAAGGAGTAAATTTAGACTAGGAAATGGTTCATTGCAGCCGACTCCCCATACAAATTCTTAAACTCGACCCCCGAAATCCAACAACTACGAGCCTAAGACAATTCAAGGAGATGACACCCTTCAAATACCATGAGGTAGCCTTTGTAATGGCAAGGGAAGCAAGCAACAAAGGTAACCACCATGGACACAATCTAGAGAGGATAGTAGGGCTAATCTTGATGTTAGTCCAGTCTATGTATCTGTGTAGATGCTACATTGTGTCCAACCACAACCCCAAATTGATTCAAATCTATAGATGAACTCTCTGGATATTGAACTTAGAATAGGTCTACTACCACCACTCCCAAAAGACATACTACCCTACCATGAAAAACATGTGGGCTAAAAGAAAAATCTACCTCAAATGCTCAAATCATTTGGATAGAAGCTACTGTTCCAGCTACCTGTGTAGATTGATAAGATTCCCCTCTGAAACCCTCGTCCAGTAGCCCACTCGAACTCCAAAAATTTGATCTTGGTGAGTTGTGTTGGGATATACATAGGCATTGGGAATCTGATGCTGATGCTGTAGTTTGAATGTTTGTTCATGAAACTAATAGTGAAACCAACATTTATTTATAATTCTGTCCAAAAGAAATACTTGTGTCACTTAATAGGAAAGGTCCAAAATCTAAAAATAAACACAAAGATGAGGGGGAAATGATTTTTTTAAAATTTATGATTGCAAATATCATCGATAATGGAAAAAGGGCATAAATATTCTCATAATGAACTTCAAAATCGAATGTTTAAGCTAATTAGAAATATGCACGATGCCCCTCGGTATTGTCATAGCATTTTTCCATCTAAATATAGAGTTATTCTGCAAGATCATGATGCATAAAACTTGGAAAGGTCTTGCTTTATTGGAAGGTTAGAAAAATTAGGTCAAGGTCATGGCCTTGGGTAGGGAGGTAGCACACGATTAGCTTATGGCCATGGCAAGCAAATGGTGGTGTAATTGGTAAAGCTTGAGGAGGGTCTTATTGCAGTGGAAAGTTGGCATGATTAGGACATAGCTTTTTGGAGTGAGGTAATGCAAACTCATAAAGTAAAATTCTAATGTGTGAAATTTTGGAAGGGTCTCACTTTAGTGGAAAGAAAGAATGAGTAGGTCATAACTTTTTAGTTTTTTCTTAGGATTTTTCTCTCACAAATATGATCTCTTTAGAATTTTTTAGTGGGGATTCTAAATTACCTTCAATTCTTTCACCTCATTCTTCTATCTATATAAAATTTTTTGTTAATTTTGAGAATGAAGATTTACAAGCTAGGATTAAAAATTTGAAACACTTTCTTCTAGTGAAGTTAATAAAATTAAGACACCTAGTTTTTTTCCTAATTTTCCAAGAAAGGAAGGCAATGGATTGTGTAGTAATTAGACCCCAAAAAAGAATAATAATATTTAAAATTATTAGACTGAGGCTTTGTGTTGTTGTTGTCTTTTGGATGAATCCTGCTATGATCCTTCCATTATATTCATTTCTTAGTTTTGAAAACCATTGCTTCCATTTTAGTTAGAATAAGCTTGAATCCTAGTGGTTTTTCGCAAGTTCAATATGGAATGATTAATTTGTTCTAGACTGGATATGTAGACACCTGGTTGCAACTGTAGTGTAGCAAGAAACCTTGATTTTTCACGTTGTTTTTGAAATAATGGAATCTGAGAAACCGTGGAATTTTTGGAGCTATCTATTGAGCGAATAGGAAGAAGTTCTAGTGGTGGGCCAAAGTGTCCAGGGGTATGGAAGAATGCCAATTCGGTTGGCTCGTGGGATCTAGAGAATCGATCAGATCAGATTTTTTTTCTTAGTTTCTTGTGGGTTGAAAGCCTAGTTCGAGTGGGCTAGTGGAAGAGGGTTTCAGAGGGGAATCTTGTCAATCTGTGTAGGCAGTTGGAATAGTGGCTTCTATCCAAAGAATTTGAGCATCTGTTATGGATTTTTCTTCTAGTCCACATATTTTTCATTGTAGGGCAATACGTCTTTTGGGAGTGGTGGTGCTAGACTTGTTCTAAGATCAGGATCTAGAGAGTTCGTCTACAAATCTAAATCAATTTGGGGTTGTGGTTGGGTGTCTCTATGTTACCACTGTGAAGGGGCTATGCCTGCTTCATGGGTAGGTGAGTTGCAATGGTGGATTCATTAGGTTCTGCTCTCCCTTAGAGAAGTTCCTCTACCTCACCTCAAATTGATTTCTTTTTACCTAATAATATTTTTGAAGTAGTTTCCAATGATTTCACAACTCGTTTTATTTTTTTTTCAAATTGTGGGGGTTTTACCATGGTCCCCAAGTATAAACACTTAAGTCCAAAGCCTCCTTCAGCCCTATGGCATTCAGGTTTCTCATGCTCGATACTATGCTCAAAATTTCATTTTGGTGGAACTATCTAATGCCTCTCAGGTTGAGAAGGCTCTCTCTCTAAAAATTTTTCCAACATAGAATGCAATCCTAATAGCATGCACCTGGATATTTGACCTTAATGTCAATGACCTAGCTTTTAATATAATTTCTTGTTACGTGAGATTTCCCTATCTTTCACTTATTTTCTCATCTATTGAGAGGAACATTGTGAGCACCCTAGGTCCTATTATTTTCAATCATTGTATGATAATCAATGAAACTCAAATTCAACATTATTGTATTGAACTGGATATAGCTCTTTGGAAGACCTCATTAACCCTTGCTACTAGTGGAAAACTCTTCACCAAAAAGTGGACTATTTTTACCTTTCAAACTCATGTAGCTATTGTCACAGGGCTGAGCATCATATATCGGCATGTCCCATCCTAGCCAGGAAGAAACAACCTATGGCATCTCAGAAAACTCATTCCCTAGCCATACCATTACGTCCACCCTCAGTATCCTTTAAATTTGGATCTCCTTCCCCAACAGCTCCACAATCCTCCTCTCAGTCTAGCCCCTTCAAGCTACAGAAAAAATAGTTAGGTACTCACACCTTCACCCATGTCATCCCTTCAAAGGTAGGCAAGGACTCAATCTCAGTGGATGATTTTGTGGTGTGCAGTAAAAGGAAACAAGTCAAAGCTTCCTTTAGTTCTAATCCTCCCTCTAGCTCCTCTCTATTGAACACTTCTATGGCCCTTATCTCCACCAACAACTCCTTTTCCCTCTTGGCAGGAACAATGGAAGTTGATACTTTGACTTCTGAACCTTCCATTGACCTCTCATCCAAACTGCCCCTTGTTTCCCCATGAACCTCCTTTCATGGAATGTTTGAGGCCTTACTGGTAGGCTTCGATAGAAGTGAGCAAGAAACTTTATTTCTAGTCTGAATATAGCCTTTGATTTCATTCTCCTTCAAGAAATTAAGGTTTTAGATGACCTTTTATCCTTTTCCACCCATTGGTTTCTTCCTCACTCCTCAATCCTAGCGACTTTGTTGGGCCACTAAAATCCTTCAAAGTGGTTCTGATTCTAGGCATAGAGTTTGTTGGGCCAGATTCTCCTCCTTGCATGGCCCTTTTGGCATTTGCTCGAAATATGCCCCAAACAACCCCACAAAATAGTCTCTCCTTTGGCAAGAACTTGCAAATTCTATTCCCCTAGTGCCTTGGATATTCAAAGGAGATTTTAATATGGTCGAATTCTTTCAAGATAAGCTCAAAGGGGTATTTTTTCAACTACTCAATTTTGAGTATCAAACCTTTTCTTCCATAAAGAAAAGATTGTAATCTTTTGATGAGCGGACACATTTGTGGGTGTTCCCATCCACATATGTACTTGGAGAAATCTCCATCTTGGATAGGCTCACATCTACAATAGGTTAGATAGGTTCTATTTTTCCACCCTTTCCTTTTGGCAAGCCTTCTTTGCTACTATGGTTCATTACCATGCCACCTTATTAGACCATCTTCCTATCTCCATATCTATCAAGATTCACGGTAGCCCTCACTGAAAAAAATTCCATCTTTTTCAACTACACAACAACTATTTTTCTTCCATTATTGCCCAACTTCTTCTATCCAACCTTTGGAATGTTGAACCTAGGCCCCTAAATCAGGTGGGTTGGATTAACTGGTGACATTGTGCTTCATGTCAAGTGCAAAACTTTTCTCATTTGTATGGTAAAGTAGTGGCTACTCGGGCTAGAAAAGAATACAAAAAAGTTCACCTCACTATTGAACATCTCACTAATAGACTACCTTAAGATCCCTTCAACACTCTAGTTCATGAGGAGCTAGCTAGAGCATGATTAGCCTTTCAACATTGGGATGTGTACCAAGCACAAAGTACCTTAACTAAAAGTTAGCTCACTTGGTTAAATATTCTAGATGAACACTGTAAGGAATTTTTAAAGTATCTCAATATTGCTTCCCCTTTTCATTCTATAGACAAAATCTCTAATGACAGTACCATCATTACTGACCACAATAGTATCCTCTCTTTTCTCAAGAACCACTATGAAACCCTTTTTGCAGCTACCCCAATGGACATCTCTTCATTCAAGGATGCCACCACCAATCATCCTTACCTTATCAACTCCACTATGCTACAAAGTCTTGACACTGATATCACTCTGGTGGAGCTATAGGTGGCTTGTTCCAAGCTAAGTCTAGGAAAGGCTCCTGGTTATGATGGTTTCTCTATGGAATTTTTTCAAAATCATTGGTATTTGGTGGGAAATGATCTTCTGCAGGTCATTAATGAGGCTATCTTAACTGGTTCCCTTAGGCCCAATCTAAATCAAGGGGTAATTCATCTCCTTCCCATGTCTGGGAATCTGACCAATATCTTTAATTGGCATCCCATAACTCTTCTCAATGTAGTGTATAAAATTTGGGCTAAGTGCCTAGACTTATGGCTGAAAAAAATTCTTGGCCAGATCATATCTCCCCAATAAATAGAAATTGTTCTTGGTAGATATATTTTAAACAATGTGATTGCCACATGAGAAGGTCTCAAGTGGGTCAAGGATGATGGACAAGATATTTTCCTATTGCAACTTGATTATGCCAAGGCTTATGACAACATAAAGTGGGATTTTATTTTGCAAACCATGACCAAACTTGGTTTTGGACCTAAGTTCCTACATATGGTGAAAGGCTTATTCTCTGATGCTACGGCAAGAATACCCACTACCTTTGGCATTACCTCTCCCTTTCCACTACATAGGTTAGTGTAGCAAGGTTTTTCTCTCATCCCCTATCTCTTTATTATCATAGTAGACTTTCTTTTTCATTAGATTAACCTGGAAATTCAAACTAAAGTTCTCACTAGGGTCTACCTTTCTTTCTCTCAACAATAGCTTCTCAATATGCACTTCGTCGATGACTCTTTTTTTCTAGTTCAAAACATAGCTACCAATTTGCACCACCTCTTATCAAGGGTGGAGCAATATTGCACACTCTTAGGTTCCACTATAAATTGGAATAAATCCTCTATTTATAGCTTTACAGACAATTACAACCATGTGACCAACTATAATTGGAAGTGGCTTTAGGATCAAGACATCATTGAGATTCTGGGAATCCCTTTCCATTTTAGAGGTTGAACCTTTATTCTCTGGGAGAAGGTTATTTATCAGATTCAAAAGAAACTTGAAAAATGGAAGACTAAACCCCTCACACTTGTAGGTAAATACCTTGTATGTAAGTCCATATGTGCGTCAACCCATGTGTATTACTCTTCATGTTGGGCCCCCTCCCAAGCTGCCTACTAGAAGCTAGAATGATTATTTTGTGACTTTATGTGGTGCTCTAGAGATTCTCAGAAAGGATTTCATCAAGTCACTTTAAATATTGTTACTCTCCCCAAGAATAAGGATGGCTTAGGTTTTTTGAATTCCTATAAGCTGGGAATTACCCTAGTTGCTAAGTGGTTGGTACAACATTTAGATGCCTCAGATATTATTGGGACCATCCTTCAATTAAGGCTTCCTCAAGAATTTCCCAAAAAGCCCTTTTGGAAAGGCATCCATCTTGTCAATTGGGTATTTCCCCCCCAACCAAACAAACC
>MNCI01010595.1:661362-674697 GCA_015680685.1 Gnetum montanum | reverse complement strand
GGGTCTCCGTTGGTACCGTCCGATTTTTGGATTCATGTTGGCCTTACTATCTCTATTGGTTTTTTATTTGTTGGAATCTCATCATGTGAAGTGTAATCTCCTCCTTACATAAATCCCCACACTCAACATCTCTCCAAATACAGATTAAATATCCATGAATTCAGGTAAATGATTTTATAAAGTTACCTGCCACATAGATTTTAGCCGGTCTGATTTGTGAGTTCAATTCCACCATGATAAATGAGTTTCTTTTATTAGAATTTATCGACGATGTAATAAACTAGAGAAATTAGAAATTGTGAAACCACGTAATTTTGGATTTATGTAACAAAAAATAAAAGAAAATTTCTTTTCCAAAATCATATTTGATATTTAAGATATTGGTTGTCTAAATTATTAGAGTGACTATTAGAGTGGTGGTTACAGAGCAATTTTATTAGAGTGGTGGTTACTCTAATTATTAGGGCGTGATTACTCTAATTATTAATGAAGTGGCGGTTACTCTAATTATTAGGGCACAATTATTCTAATTATTAATGATTATTCTAATTATTAGAGCAGTGGTTACTCTAATTATAATAGCAGCAATTATTAACCACTAATTATTAAAATGAAAATTATTCTAATTATTAGAGCAACGGTTACTCCAATTATTACAGCAAGAGTGGTAGTTATTCTAATTATTAAAGTACGGTTACTTTAATTATCAATGGTTATTCTAATTATTAGAGCAGTGGTTACTCTAATTATTAAAGCGGTAGTTATTCTAATTATTAGAGCGACAATTACTTTAATTATTAATAGTTATCCTAATTATTAGAGTGGTAGTTATTCTAATTATTATAGTGGAAGTTATTCTAATTATTAGAGGAGTGGTTACTTTAATTATTAGAGTGAGAGCAGCAGTTATTTTAATTATTAGAGTGACGGTTACTCTAATTATTAGAGTGAGAACAACGGTTACTCTAATTATTAGAGCGAGAGGGATGATTACTCTAATTATTAGAGCAGTGGTTATTTTATTTTTAGAAGTTGGGACTCTATTTATACTTGTATTGGCATACTTATTCCCTTGCCTTTGCAACTTTGGTTATCATTATTCATAATGTTTTTTTATAACAGTTAAGCAACAATGTGTGATTTATTTTTAGGTATTATATCTATAATATCATTAAAAGGAGATAGGCAATGGAATCTAACGCTGTATTTTTTTAAAAAAAATATTGTTGATGCACCCATACCTATTGAAGAACTACGAGAACAATTGAATAATGCTCCATCACATGTCATTGTTGATAATTTAATGCGATATGGTACATCCCTTTGTGGTACACCATTTTATTGGAGAAAATGTAAAGTAGAGCTAACTGACATGGTGAATCAATTGGAAACACCTACTATTTTTTTTACTCTGAGTGCAACAGATCTCTATTGGCCTAAGTTTCATAATATGATGAAAGGAGATCCTCTTGAGAACTCATCAAAACTAAAATACTGGAGGCAAAGTAATATCATACAAAATCCGCATATAGTTGCAAAGTTTATGCAACGTCATCACATTGTCTTTCTTAAAATAGTTTTGATCAATGAGTTCCATGTTGTTGATTATTGGACATGATATGAGTGGCAACATCACAGATCTCCACATGTGCATGGTTTCCTATGGATACAAGGTGCTCCTAAGGTAGATGAGCTTGATCATAATGATCCTCACATTATGCATAGGGAAAAGAAATTTTTTGATTCAATTGCATATGCATGGAATCCAAGATTTACAACTAATGGACATCTAAATAATATAAGTTCTCATTTATCGTTTCTATTCTTTACACAAAGTTTTTTTTATTGATATTGCTTAGAATACAAAGATATTAATTTCTCCATTGTTACCTCTTTCAATTTGTCTTCTCACTTAGCCTTTACATGTGATGAGCGACAAGGTACCCCTACACCCAACCATATGAATACGAGCATTCACAAGCAATCAGGTCAAACTCCAAGGATTAAGTTCTTATGCACTTACACAAAACAAGGATGAGTTATGCAGTTGTTGTCTTCCAAAACTTGCTTTTTTAGCGACCAAAAACGTCAGCGGTTGGAAAACACCGAGAGGTCGTCAATCATTGACAGTCTCAACCCTGTTTCAGCAGGAGGGCCATGCTAGATGGAATGGAAATGGGGCTCCCTAAATGGTCTGGTTGATCAAACAGGGACTTAGTCAGTGTTAATATAACCTTTTGCAACCAGATAATTTGAAAACGAGATTGATAGTGCGAAATAATGCTTAAATGTAAAAGGGATGGAAAACAGTGTAAAATGCAATAATGAGCTGGAGACAAAGTAAAATGTAGTTAGAAAAATGCACCACTTCGAAGCTATGACTTCGCTCTATCAAGATGGATACAATCGGTTGCACAACGCTAAGAAGTGCAGGGATCCTGAGAGTAACCAAGACGTGTAGAGCAAGATGGTTGTGTGCTTGAACGCGGACTCAGGTGTTAATAATGCGAAGTGCTGCCAAGGTGGTAGAAAAGAGAAGAACAAAATGCCAACTAAGAGTGCTAACTACTTACACTGTCAAATAGAAAGCTTATAATGCTCAAGGTTACAGTGCTAACTTTTTTGTTTGTCAGCCAACAAAATTTTTAGCTGACCATATTGCCAAAGAAAATGGGCCTCCGACCCCTCGAGCATTGCTCATTGGCATATTTATAGGACCAAGGGTGCATGAAAGATGCAGTTTAGACACCACATCCCCTAGGCTTATGCTAACCTGTCTATGTTGCACATGCCTGCATGACCATTAGGTAGGCCTGCGATGCAGTAATTACAGGCCTACCATGTTGTAATTACGTTGTCAGTGCAATGGTGTGATTAGGTGGAGTGCATTGACGTAACGTAACTACTTACCACGCTTTGCTATGCTTTGTAGCGTAGCATGTTTGGCGTAGCGGAGCATCTTGTCACGTTGTGCTACAATTTGTGCTGTGTCCTACTACATGCATTGGAAGCCTTTGAAGCGCGCTGACTATTTATTGCATATTTTCTATGCTATGCTATGCTACGTAGTGTATCATAGCATAGCAGTTGTCCTTAGTCACCAAAAACATCACCAATCTACCAACTTTGCCTTTTGCAATGCGAAGCTTGCGAACTTGCTCATCCTTCCCTTTGAAATGCCTTTTTTCACTTTCGCAAAATTGCTACGCTGCGCTATGCCATGTAGCTTAGTGTAGCGTAGTGGCCAACATGGCCTACTATTTTGCCAAGTTTGCCACTTTCTGATGGAAGGATACATTGCTGAAGGACTTGAAGTTGGGCAAGGGCATTGACCATCTAGTTTTTACTGCGCTGTGCTACGCTGCATGGCACAGCATAGCGTAGCACTGCGCTTCTGCAAATGTCTTCTGAAGTTTGCTATGCTACATAACGTAGCATAACTCCTTGACTTAGAAAATTTTTTGAAGCGTTTTGCAAGTTCTAAGCATTGCTAGCAATTCCATGCACCGCTCCTAAATGTGCTATCAGCTAGATGAACTACTTAGGTGGGCAGGTTGGAGAATCCATTTAGCCTGTCAACACCTGGGTAGAAAACCTGCCTAACTGGACAGTCTGAACATCAGAGCATCCATCTCCTGAAGAACTGTTTTAACGCTGCACGAATTGCAAAGACCTAGTGAAGGAAGCATGCCTTCAAATTTTCGGGTATTTCATTGGCCCCTCTTTGTCAACGTCTGGAGGATAGGCTCAAGAGACATTGACAAAGAATACAAAACACCACGGAAGACACGACATTAACGTTGCTGCTTGGTGATCACTGGGATATCACTTGGTTGTTCTTGATAGTATTGTAGGCAGGAAAGGAGGTTTAGGAAAAGCGTAAAGATGAGATTTAGTAGAGTCCCTCGTCGAAGTACTCATGAGAGAGTTGTTCGTATTTTCATCTTTACTTACGCTAACCTGTGACCTCCAGTAGGATAGGTGATTCTTTCCCAGGATGAGTTGTGTTACATCTGTATGGGGTTTTCACCTACCTACAGATGCTTCCCATGTAGCGAGCTATGTTACGCACGTCATGGAATTTGCACTTTGAAGTAGTCAAGCTAGTCGAGACACTCACTTTTCGATGCCGTAGCATTTGCTATAGTGGCAAGACGTATTCTCGGGTGCACCCTATAAGCATGATGAAGAGCGAAACAACCACGATGCAAAGCAAGGGCACAGGTCTTGCTTGCTGCAGATGTTGTTGAAGCTCTTAGACACCCGTGTTGGTGCACGGTGTCCAAAGTAGAAAGGCCAACAGCGGCCTCAGCAGCATCGGTGTGGTGGAGCTGGCGTTGAAGGCACTGGGGAGTGGCTGTGAGTGCGAATGCTCTGGAACCCCTACCAAAGGCATGAATTCTCAGTTTAGCTATGGAATCAGCTACCACATAGCTAAACATTGTGTGAGCCCAGGCATCGGTAGGGAGCTGGAGGGTAACAATATTGTCACTGGGCCACAATACTGCTGGAACTCCAGCGGAGGGTACTGGCCAAGGAACTACCGTTAGGGCGGTGGGCTGTGGCAACGGTAGATCTGGAGGGCTAGTGCGATGTCATATGACATCTTCGGAGGATCAGCATGATGCCAAGGATGGCAGCATCGTGTACATTCTAGATTGTGTTCCCATTGCATCATGAACTACATTATGGAGCTACAATGTCCCACCCCCATGTCGATACTATGCATGCTCGTTCGATATGTACTTGGCCCAGATGCATGCTAGGGATGTGATGCGAACCTAATTTAAGATCCTGGTAGACCATGTGCTAGTTAGGGTCCCAACAGATTGTTGTGCTAGTTTAATGTCCCAGCAGACCGTACATGCCAGTTTAACATCATAGCAGACGTGTCGTGCAAGTTTATAGTCATAGCGGATTAGTTGTGCCAGTTTTACATCGTAGCGAATGGTCGTCGCCAGTTTAACATCATAGCAGATGGTTGCCGCCAGTTTAACATTGTAGTAGACGCTGCATGTTGCCGCCAGTTTAACATCATAGCAGACGCTGCTTGTTGTCGCCAGTTTAACATCGTAGCGGATGCTACTTTTTGCTGCCAGTTTAATCTCATAGCGGACGCTGCTTGTTGTGTTCGTGCTTCAGATGTAGTATGGCTTGAGGTATGAGTGATTCATCAGGTTGGCGAACTCGTTGCCGTCCATGTCTGCCAGCTTGAAGGCTTCATTCCCAAAGGCTTTAGTGACCATGTAGGGGCCTTCCCAGTTGGCTGAGAATTTGCTCACATGCTCATGGACAGCTTTGAGGACAAGGTCACCCTTCTATTTTTGCTGTCAATGTGGGTCTGCATGGTGCTTTTGTTGTTGCTTGCTCTGGTAACGCTTTATGCGACTCAACATTTGTGTGCACTCCTCCTCTATCGAGTCAAGGTCGATGATCTGTGACTCGTTGTTCTGGGTTTCACTCATGACATCCGAGAGGATCATCTGGAGTCATGGTACCTGCAACTCAAGAGGCAACACAACTTCAGATCCATAAATAAGATTGTAAGGGGTCTTACTCATCACGGTTCTGCATGTTGTTCTGTAGGGCCATAGAACGTAGAGGATTTTCTCGTGCCACCACCTCTTACTATTGTCAAGCATCTTCTTCAACAAGTTGATGATGGACTTATTTGTAGCCTCTGCCTATCCATTTTTCTGTAGGTAATACGGGGAGGAGAATGATTGCCTGATGCCTAGATTGCTGCAGAAGGTTCAGGTTTTCGTACTACTAAATTGTGGTCCATTTTCGATTACAATAGTCATTGGAAGCCCAAAAATTATCACGATGTTGTCCAAGATGAAGTGGCAGATCTACTGAGATGTTGTATTCCTCAGGGGGATATCTTCCACCCACTTAGTAAAATACTCAGTGGCGGTGATAATGAAGCTCAAGGAGGACATCAACATGGGTTCTAATCTAAATCAAGTTTAGATGTTACCCGAAATCAGCATTTTCTCATTGCATCATCAAGTGATAAGAAAACTAAAGCAATTATGTAATTTTGTTTTATAGGTTTAATGCACACATGCATTTATGGTTCATTAATTCAGATAAAGACTATTTATCTTTTATGTTCTTTTTATACACTCTATGGGTACATGTGGTACTTCACTTCTACTTGGGAAAATTGAAGTTTAAACAATCATGCTTTGTTTTTTCGACAATCCATGAAGATAGCTTTCAAAGCTATATTGCTTTCCACATAACCAAATTTTACAATTAAGCTCATACTAATGATGTTGGCAAGGGTTTGTTTTTGGGAGGAAACCCAGTTTGCATTATCAAAGGTAATTATGAGATATGCATGTTCGATTGGGAGCTCAAAAAGAGCAATGTGTGTCTTATGCATGGACTTAATTGACTTCTCAACTATGAATTTTTAAATTGTCACCATATAGATATTGCAACTTTCCATAACAAAGAACATATATCATTTTAATACTTGTATTATGATAAATATTTTAATTTGCTTTACTATATGGATGATATTAAGAGTTACCCAAACCTGCTCAACTAGAACTAAATACCTCAAATAATGTTAAAATTTTTCTTTGAGCCTTTGAGGACAATGGGATCATGTATGTAAATATTTTATTTATAATTTTATAAAAACAATCTATAACTTAACAACTGTCATTTAAAAATTGGATTCAAATGATGTATAACTATAAATAGAATCTTTTTTATTTGTTATGTTTAAGTAATCACTATTAGGAGATGACTAGCCATCACTAGCTTATTTATATATTTAAAATATATACCTATAATTTGGCCAAGAGGACCTTATTTATTAACAAGAAATAAGTTATTTAAGTTACAAACTTCACTGACTTCAGGAAAAAGAACAAGATTTAAGGATTATAATGTTTGCGACTTTAGGATGAATAAAAAAGTTTGTTTATCAAATTTTTCATAATGATAAGTTTTTGAAAAAAAATATTTACATCGGTTATTGTATGTTCTCATCCTCAATCAAATTTGTTATTTTTGTATGCTCTAATAGGCAATGTAAATTCAGCCGAGAATGATAACATACAATGACTAATGCAAGTATTTTTTTTCAAAAACCTATCATTATGAAAACTTTGATAGACAAATCTTGTTATTCGTCCTGATGTCATGAAAATTATAATCATTAAATCTTGTTCTTTGTCCTGAAGTTGTGAAGTTTTTGACTTAAATAACTTATTACTTGTTAACGAATAAGATTCTCTTGGTCAAATTATAGATATATATTATAAATATATATCTAAGCTAGTATTAATAACAAGCAACAAGGTGAATATATTTCTCTAGTAGAACTACTTTTCTAATTTGAAACAAATATTTGTATTAAACAACACTCTCTCTCTCTCTCTCTCTCTCTCTCTCTCTCTCTCTCTCTCTCTCTCTCTCTCTCTCTCTCATCCTTTTGCTATTTTAAGTTTGAGTATGAATGTTGAAGAGTGATATAAATTTTTTTAGTACTATGATACTCCTCCCTATTGAAAATTAATTTTCTTTACATTTTTTTTTGAAAAAAATCGAGCAAAATTGTATTCCCAAAAAAAGGAGCTATACATCTGTACAGCGTAGGCCAGGTCCACTAGCCCCACACGAGTCAAGAACATTAACCTAGAAATCCCCAAGGGTTGCCCCCGCCATGGGCATCCCCACTGGCAATCGGCCGCCCCCACCTTGGACGTTAATCAGAGCGCATTTCCAAACTAGGCTTCCCCTAGGAGTCTCCTACATACCCCCCCCCCTCGGCTAACTTTTAGGGGAATTGTTCCTGGAATGATGGTTCTCTTTGACTGTTTGCACGCTTAGTCCTGACTGCCCCAGGCCGGCCGCGAGGCGGTGTCGATTTTTCTCAATTATCTGGGCAATGCCTGTCATATGGTCCTTGATGATACCTTCAATCCAGAGTAGTGTCTGGATTGGAGACTATGTAGGGGATGGCAGGCGTTGCCCCTCAGTGTTGCCTATGGTACAATCTTTTGTCGCTGGTGCCTCACCCTCCAGGGTCTGTGACGGCCAATCCCATTCTCGGTTAGTGCCAGGGGGTAATCACGACACTGTTTTTAGCTGTAGTGACCCCCTCTTGTGTTGCTGCCTCAACTCCAGACTGTTCATTGGTTGTAGTGGTAGGATGGGGGTGTCAGCCAACCACAGGGCCCGTATCACCCTCGGATGTTTGCCTAGACATCGTCACCGCAAAGACTCCCAGAGGAACAGTAGGAGGTTGATGGGAGTCTCATCGCGCATGCACTGGAGGAACCTAAAGTACACCCTGTTCAGTTTATGGTGCGAGCCTGAGTGTATGAAGCATCGCTCCACCAACTCCGTCACCGCCCTCCAGTGAGGCGAGAGGGTCATCCCCCTGATATGTCCACTAGCCATCTTGGGGATGGGGCCTTGGAAGAAATCTGCAACCGCTGCGTGCGAACCTGCAACCGGGGGAATATGAGCACATATGATGGGTGCCCCGATCGTGGCAGCAACCGACTCAACTATGATCAGTATTTGGCACCCCCGGAACACAGTAGCCTCATCGCCATAATTTTTGTAGAAGGATTGGGTGTCCATCTCTAGGTCAGCTGCCATTCATGGAAAAACATGTGTCCACCTCATGCGGGAGACCTAGCACCAAAGATTCGGTCAATTTTGGAGGGCTATAGCAGGTCGCTCGAGGTGGACGTGTGAATCCATTGCTATGGTAATTTCATGCCAGAGTTTATGGAACCTGTCGGTCAGCACGAGCATAGGAGGAAGGGCCATCCCTTTAAAGATGCGATTGTTTCTGGCCCACCACAGGATCCATAGCATTGCCAGCATTGGTAACTTACTAGAGAACTCTTGAGAATGAAGGCCAGTTGTTCGCCATAATTGCATGATCACGTGGCACTCATGCACGAAGTGCTGCAATGTTTCCATGTGTTGATTGCATAGCGGGCAATGGTTACTGATTGGTAGGCCACGTGTCTGCAGGAGGGTCTGAACGGGGAGAGCATGGTGAAGAATCAACCACCCAAAAATTTTAATTTTCTCTGGCAGAATGCCCTTCCATAGCCGCATCCACTATGGATCGGTCGTGAACTGTCACTGCAGAAGCTATCAGGGGTGCAGAGTGACCTCATTCTCATGGTCTAGTGACCTAACGTATGCGCATAGCTGCTGCCACACTTCAGAATTGATGTTGGCTGCCGCCCAGGGATGATATTTCTGCCACAGGAATTGCGCCCATAAGGAGGGGTCATTGTGTGTTGCTGAGAGCTACTGTAGAAGCTGTTGTCCCATGCCACTAGGTGCATCATTTTTCCTCCCTTGCCTCCCGACCACACGAAGTTCCGGATAATCATATCAATTTTTTTGGCTACTCTAGAGGGTGGGGAGGCCATCGAGGTGGCAAACCTTACCATGGCCCCCAACTTTTCCCTTTACAGGATAGGAATCTATTCGTCCAGTGTGCTGTGCGTTTTTGTATTTTCATAATGAGAGCCTGCCAGGTTTGCAGTCTGTGACAGTTGTGGATGGGGATGCCCATATACTTGTCTTCCACCTCCCCAGGTAGGATCCCCAGGATCTGAATGACCTTGCTATGCACAGAAGGATGGGTGTCTGTGAAATATAACCCAGATTTCCTTGGGTTGGGTGCCAGTCCCACTTCACGTTGCAGTCTATTCAGTGCCCTCATTAATGCCCTAGCCTGAGGCAGGGTGGCCCTGGTAAAGATCATCGTGTTGTCCACGTAATGGGCAGTTAGACATGGGATGCCATGCATGTTCAGCCCCTAGACCCCTTCCTCAACACAGTATGTTTGCAAGAGGTCCATCACCATCAAGAAAAGGAGTGGTGAGAGAGGGTCACCTTCTTGGAGCCCGCGGCCAATCCCGTGAAAGCCCTAAAGGTGTCCATCTATATCTAGCAAGTACCACCCTCCCCATTGAATTTGTAGGCATAGGTCCATGAATGCCTTATCGAAGCCTTTCACTTGCAGTACCGTCCTCAGGGCGGCCTAGCTCACGGAATCGTAGGCCTTGGTTATGTCTAGCTTGATGTAGAGTCCTGGTAATTTAGTGGCTCAAAGGGAGTGATGAATTTCTTGCAGTAGCAAGACTTGGTCTTGAAGATGAAGGCCCTTCATAAAAGCAACCTGATTTTTTCCCATGAGTCGTGCCATGAGGGGGCGTAGCCAGGCAACCATCATGCGAGAAAATAAATGTAGGTAGGAGTGAGTTGCAGACTCCGATGGGTCAAAAATGTCTTGGGGCTATGGGATTCTTGGTCTTTGGTAACAGGACCATGCAGGAGCAGTTGATTTCTTTGCAAACTTGTTGCCATGTCAGCATGCAATTAAAAGAGGCTAGAAGGTTTACCCCTAGCATGTCCTTGAATTCACGAAAGAATTCGATGGACCACACATCTGGCCCCGAGGCCTTATCTACCGGCATGTCGTGCAACGCGATTCGGAGCTCCTGGCGTGAGAAAGGTTGTAGGAGCCACAGGTTGTCTTCCAGGTTTAAGATTTTCTACAACATCACAGAAATGAGGTCTGTTGGCTACCAATTCCAGACCTACTACTAGTACTGTAGCAGTCTGGTCACACCAGAATAAGGGTGTTATTTTTCTCCGTGTATGAGGCCCTACATCATTCGTTGGCGAGTTCCGCGGTGTGTCTTCGCAGCTACAAAAAAGAATTTCGTGTGCCGATCGCCTACCCTCAGCCACTGCATGTGGGCCCATTGGCACCAATACTCTTCCTCTTCACATTGCAGAAGTTGCAACTTAGCCAGGAGGGTGAGTTCCTTGCATGTGTGATTAGCCCCATGTTCTTGTTGCGTCTGAATTTCCTGCAGTTTGGCCTAGATCTGGATTTGGTAGCCTTTGAAACTATATTTTTTTGCAGTATCGAGGTTTTTAATTTGACTTTTGAGGGTTTTAAACTCATTTTTAAGAAAATTGCGTGGATCCATCGAGGCCGTATATCCCTGCTAGATGACATGTACTAGCTCGCCCAGCCACGGCTTGCGTAGCCAAGTGCGCTCGAACAGGAATGGGCATGGGGCCCGAAACACATCTTGTACTAGTTGGCAGAGGATGAGTAGGTGGTCTGAGGCCATCTGAGCACCTCTGTATGTGTGGATTTCCCATTTGGTCAATAGCATCTTACTAGCCCACACTCGGTTAATCTGGGATTGTACCCGTGCACCACCTTGTCTGCAATTGCTCTAGGTGTACTTGCACTCCACGATTTCCATGTCGGTGAGGCCAGTATGCTACAAGAGTGCGAGAAATTTGAAGGCCCCTGGGGGCTCCGCCATACTGTCTTCAGTCTTCTCCCAGCTATAGAGCCTTTTTTTGAAGTCACCGATCAGCAACCAGCTAGTGTTGTAGGGGATCAGCCCCGCGACCCCGGATAGTTCCTGAAGGCGGTCCTTCCACCCCTGGGCGCCGTAGATGTTGGTGACCCACACGTCCAGCCCCGGTAGGTGCACCATGATGCACCAATTGGATGTGTCTAGGACATAGGAGTCTGCCTTGGTGAGGACCGCAAGGCCTCTCGCACATCCCCTGCTGGGCACTAGGTGGCTATGCCAGCCCGACCATTGTAAAACTTGAGCTTCAGTCTGCTGAAGTTTCATCTCTTGTAGACACACAATATCGCACCCCTCATCACGCACCATACATTTCAGGGTATGCCATTTATATGGGGTACCCTAGCCCCTGCAATTCCATGAGAGTACCTTCATGGGGACACTGACACGTGTCGGTTGTAAACCTCCCGGAGTGTAGGCTACACTCCCAAATCGACGAATAGTTACGTAGCCTTGAGCCAGTAGGTGTTGTTGTCCGGGCGTCCAACCCTGGCCGCTGGTTGGGATACCACCATTCCCTGTTCGCGTGGTATCTCCATCCCCCCAGGAGGGGTTTTGGGCCTTGCCAAACCTCAGCTGGTGTTAATCCAGTTTGTCACTAGTGGAGGAGACAATTCCCCCTGGGAAGGGCCCTCCCCCCCGAAGCTGGGGTGCAAGGTGAACCATAACAACCATGCTTTGACTCGATCCTTGTCTGGATGCTCAGCTTCTGGGTGCCCGCGGGACCAGAGCACCAGCCCCTATCAGCGCATTGTAGTAGGGCTTACTCACCATACTTAGCTTAGCTTCCCATCTGCCCTTGACAGCACTTCCCCTTGTGTGTCCTCAGTTGATCTTTCCTGTGGCACTTCAGGACAGACAAGTGGCCCCATTTGTAATCAACCAAGCCATCTGCAGCAGCTATGGTTGTTGGTAGATCTTTCACATTCTGCCTTCTCAGCTTCACCCCTCCAATTTTCTTTACATATTTTTTAAAAGTATAATTTTAAGGTTATACACCAGAGTAGATAGTCCTAAACTTAGAAAGACTTTTTTCTATATTTTTTTATGATGTCTACTTCATATAAGGCTTGTGATATACTCTAAATTTTCTTTGCTCATTATTAATATTATTTTGAAGTCACACATCCCTAATAACTTAACTAGTGATCATCTCATTATCTTATTAGGCAAGAGGTTATTGGCAAAAGTAACACTTAAATCATTATTATATTTTTTATAGATCTTTCAACATACCATGTTAGCTATATCTCTTGGGGCATAACTATAGTTAAATTATTTTGGGTTTTGATAGCCCCTAGAACTAGATTGGAGGAGGGGGGTGTTAGACTCGAAGAACTGAATAATAGTATTTAAAAATTTCATTCCTAGAACTAGAGGACTATATCCATCCTCTAAATATATAGCCAATACAAATTTTTCATAAAACTTTATAATATAGCATCACCCATTGAAATTAAACTTATAACTTAGAATTTTCAAATTAAGCATCTCACCACTAAGCTAATACCTCATTATTGTGTCATAATCTTAGAATGAAATAGAATATTTATATAAGATTACTTTTTTTAAAAGAAAATTTATGTCAATGGAGGATACAATGCTTCATCTTATTTTGAGAGTATCAAAACCTAAAATAATTTAACTATAAGTACACCGTAATACATTTAACTAACAAGATACATTAGATGAAGTATACAAGAGTATAATGAAACCTAAGTATAACTTAAATTAGCCATCTTTTGCCTAGCAATGAGCTATTAGCCTCATGGTAAGACTCTTAATTGATAACTCTAAGTTATAGTTTCGATTTTTGTGTGCAATATTGAATTATAAAGTTCTACTTTGACCATGTGTCTTGTAGGGTAAATGTTATTAAACAAATATTTCAAGTTCCAAGATCCCCAACCTCTTATCTAAGAAGATAATTGATGAG
>MNCI01010595.1:637909-653264 GCA_015680685.1 Gnetum montanum | reverse complement strand
CCCTATGTTTGCTCTTGAAAAAGCCATAAGATAAAATAAAATCAGTTTTTCATACCCGCGATGCACATGCTCTTGGTAGATTTCAATTAGCAACCAAATTTATAAATGCCACCAAAACCATAAACTTTTTATTCAATTTATATCTATTTTTTTTAAAAAAAAACCTATTGTCACTGTTCATGTATGCCTGCAATGCACATGTTCTTCATGAATTTCAAGCAGCCGACCAAATTTATAAAAGCCACACAAACCAGCCTCGTGACTTACAACAAGTCACAAAGGTTTCACACAACCACAACAATGGCCAAAACGCAAACCGATCTGAAATTTGAACCAGCAAACATCGACGAATTGCAAGCCTCGGTGGCCTGGCCGCATGTGGAGAGCCTAGGATGGGCGCCATTTTTCCAGAGCTTCAAAGGCCATTATAAAGAACTCTCCGAGGAAGCCTGTGAAACATGGGACGGAAAACAATTTATCATCGATGACACGTACTTCTGTGAAGTTACACCAGAAGTCATTGCAGCTGCATCCAAGGCCTCTCTACAGGGTGCCCACATCTTCAAGAAAATCACCACCTCTGATGATGAAATTGTTGACAGATTTTTTGCAGGCGAAGCGCACCGTATTTCCCGAGATCAATATAAGTGTTTCCCTTCGCATAGACTTCCGAGAACCCTATAATTCGTTTCTTAGGTACGCTGTAATGAGGTACATTACTATCGATCATAAGGCATCTGATGTTTACACGCATCATTTCGTATTCTTGAATGCATTCAAGTACCTTCAGCTTGGCGTATTATCTGTGCGAGAGCCTGAAGCTTGAGCTGCAGAAGTATCATGAGGGGCGCAGCAAGTATTTTAAGCATCACGGCCTTGTTTTTCTCATCTATGATTTTTACCGCCTTGGAGGCTTCGTGAAGAAAAGATCAATTCAAGAAGTATATGATGGTAACGATTATAAGGAAGCCTCTTCTGAAAGCATGGCGGAGGAGCCTGATAAGGAAGAAGAAGAAGGGAATCGGCAGCAGGTGTTGAGAGAAGAAAATGAAGTGTTTGCTGAACTTGCAGATTCCCAACGGAAAAATCTGGAAAAAAAGGTGAATCAGGAGGAGGAAGCCATGATCTCTCAAGCGAGGGCTGATAGAAGTAGCTGCATCCAGATTGAAAAAACCCAAAATGAGATTGTGAACCAATAGATCCAGATTCAATAACACTAAAATGAACACTGGTGGGAAAAAGTAGAAGTGCTGCAGCAGCAACAGTTTGGAAGAGAAATCGAGTTGCATAAAAAAAAGCTTGCTAAGGATGCGTTCTGCCTTGCAGGAAATTGACATGAACGGGGTTTGGTTTACGTTTGGTTTTAAATGTAGATTTTCTGAGTTTCTAATTTTCTTTAGGGTGCATTTGGATTTAGCTTATAGCCTCAGACAAATATGTTCGGTTGATTTATCTACATTGCTTCTAATTTGTTCTTAACATTCAAACTCAATTCTTGGAATAGCAGGTGTTCAGTCTTTTACCTTAAAGATGATGAAAAAAGTTTGTCTGTTTTAGTTCTCTGGGAAATTTTGAGACCATAGTTTGAGAAATCTGCAATTAATTGTTAGATCTAGGATATATGGCAATGCAACATTGAAGCCGATTCAAAATTGGATTGGACATTTAATCTAATAAATAGTGTTATATTTTTCCTGATTTCTTAAGTTTACTATCTTATTAGTTACGCAAGGCAAAACTAAAATTTCTATATTTGATTTTCCATTCTAACTGACCTCATAGATTAAAAAAATTGGAAATTGCAGCTACCAACAGGGGTAAATATAGCTGCTCTTTTTTAATAATATTGATGATTTTATTTAGATCTGGAGTTATTCTCTGATCCGGTTTATAAAAAAGGTTACTGATTTGCTGATGTGATCCAATTTTTCAATCTACGTTTCAAAGTTCATGTGTTTTTTTTCATAATCACGTCCACGTTTGTTTCTTTCTGGTCAGATTTTAAGTATCGGTCAGCCGAGATTAAATGTTTACCTTTTTTACCCATGAAGTTTACCTTTTTTACCCATGAAGTTTGTGTTTCTACGACATGCTATTTCAAAATGGATGGTTCACAAAGTTCGTATGTAAGGCAACTTTAACAGGCTGATGTCCTTGAATGTCAAAGCCGTCTAAAAGGTAAAACACCATAAAGACCATTGTTCTCAAACTTTCCGCACACTCCTGAGTGCTCCGCTGCGAGTTCCGAGATTATTTTACAGGATTTCCTTTCTATAGACTTGGACTCTCCGGGTTAATAAATTATTTAGAGACTCGCTTAAAAAAAAAAATTTTAAGGACGTGTTTGGTTTTCCAATTCTTGGGGGTGGTGTTCGGGGTCTCCGTTGGTACCGTCCGATTTTTGGATTCATGTTGGCCTTACTATTTCTATTGGTTTTTTATTTGTTGGAATCTCATTGTGAAGTGTAATCTCCTCCTTACATAAATCCCCACACTCAACATCTCTCCAAATACAGATTAAATATCCATGAATTCAGGTAAATGATTTTATAAAGTTACCGGCCACATAGATTTTAGCCGGTCTGATTTGTGAGTTCAATTCCACCATGATAAATGAGTTTCTTTTATTAGAATTTATGGACGATGTAATAAACTAGAGAAATTAGAAATTGTGAAACCACTTAATTTTGGATTTATGTAACAAAAAATAAAAGAAAATTTCTTTTCCAAAATCATATTTGATATTTAAGATATTGGTTGTCTAAATTATTAGAGTGACTATTAGAGTAGTGGTTACAGAGCAATTTTATTAGAGTGGTGGTTACTCTAATTATTAGGGCGTGATTACTCTAATTATTAATGAAGTGGCAGTTACTCTAATTATTAGGGCACAATTATTCTAATTATTAATGATTATTCTAATTATTAGAGCAGTGGTTACTCTAATTATAATAGCAGCAATTATTAACCACTAATTATTAAAATGAAAATTATTCTAATTATTAGAGCAATGGTTACTCCAATTATTACAGCAAGAGCGGTAGTTATTCTAATTATTAAAGCACGGTTACTTTAATTATCAATGGTTATTCTAATTATTAGAGCGGTAGTTATTCTAATTATTAGAGCGACAATTACTTTAATTATTAATGGTTATTCTAATTATTAGAGTGGTAGTTACTCTAATTATTATAGTGGAAGTTATTCTAATTATTAGAGCAGTGGTTACTTTAATTATTAGAGTGAGAGCAGCAGTTATTTTAATTATTAGAGTGACGGTTACTCTAATTATTAGAGTGAGAACAACGGTTACTCTAATTATTAGAGCGAGAGGGATGATTACTCTAATTATTAGAGCAGTGGTTATTTTATTTTTAGAAGTTGGGACTCTATTTATACTTGTATTGGCATACTTATTCCCTTGCCTTTGCAACTTTGGTTATCATTATTCATAATGTTTTTTTATAACATTTAAGCAACAATGTGTGATTTATTTTTAGGTATTATATCTATAATATCATTAAAAGGAGATAGGCAATGCAATCTAACGCTGTATTTTTTTAAAAAAAATATTGTTGATGCACCCATACCTATTGAAGAACTACGAGAACAATTGAATAATGCTCCATCACATGTCATTGTTGATAATTTAATGCGATATGGTACATCCATTTGTGGTACACCATCTTATTGGAGAAAATGTAAAGTAGAGCTAACTGACATGGTGAATCAATTGGAAACACCTACTATTTTTTTTACTCTGAGTGCAGCAGATCTCTATTGGCCTAAGTTGCATAATATGATGAAAGGAGATCCTCTTGAGAACTCATCAAAACTAAAATACTGGAGGCAAAGTAATATCATACAAAATCCGCATATAGTTGCAAAGTTTATGCAACGTCATCACATTGTCTTTCTTAAAATAGTTTTGATGAATGAGTTCCATGTTGTTGATTATTGGACATGATATGAGTGGCAACATCACAGATCTCCACATGTGCATGGTTTCCTATGGATACAAGGTGCTCCTAAGGTAGATGAGCTTGATCACAATGATCCTCACATTATGCATAGGGAAAAGAAATTTTTTGATTCAATTGCATATGCATGGAATCCAAGATTTACAACTAATGGACATCTAAATAATATAAGTTCTCATTTATCTTTTCTATTCTTTACACAAAGTTTTTTTTATTGATATTGCTTAGAATACAAAGATATTAATTTCTCCATTGTTACCTCTTTCAATTTGTCTTCTCACTTAGCCTTTACATGTGATGAGCGACAAGGTACCCCTACACCCAACCATATGAATACGAGCATTCACAAGCAATCAAGTCAAACTCCAAGGATTAAGTTCTTATGCACTTACACAAAACAAGGATGAGTTATGCAGTTGTTGTCTTCCAAAACTTGCTTTTTTAGTGACCAAAAACGTCAGCGGTTGGAAAACACCGAGAGGTCGTCAATCATTGACAGTCTCAACCCTGTTTCAGCAGGAGGGCCATGCTAGATGGAATGGAAATGGGGCTCCCTAAATGGTCTGGTTGATCAAACAGGGACTTAGTCAGTGTTAATATAACCTTTTGCAACCAGATAATTTGAAAACGAGATTGATAGTGCGAAATAATGCTTAAATGTAAAAGGGATGGAAAACAGTGTAAAATGCAATAATGAGCTGGAGACAAAGTAAAATGTAGTTAGAAAAATGCACCGCTTCGAAGCTATGACTTCGCTCTATCAAGATGGATACAATCAGTTGCACAACGCTAAGAAGTGCAGGGATCCTGAGAGCAACCAAGACGTGTAGAGCAAGATGGTTCTGTGCTTGAACGCGGACTCAGGTGTTAACAATGCGAAGTGCTGCCAAGGTGGTAGAAAAGAGCAGAACAAAATGCCAACTAAGAGTGCTAACTGTTTACACTGTCAAATAGAACGCGTATAATGCTCAAGGTTACAGTGCTAACTTTTTTGTTTGTCAGCCAACAAAACTTTTAGCTGACCAGATTGCCAAAGAAAATGGGCCTCCGACCCCTCGAGCATTGCTCATTGGCATATTTATAGGACCAAGGGTGCATGAAAGATGCAGTTTAGATACCACATCCCCTAGGCTTATGCTAACCTGTCTATGTTGCACATGGTTGCATGACCATTGGGCAGGCCTGCGATGCAGTAATTACAAGCCTACCATGTTGTAATTACGCTGTCAGTGCAATGATGTGATTAGGTGGAGTGCATTGATGTAGCGTAACTACTTACCACGCTTTGCTATGTTTTGTAGCGTAGCATGTTTGGCGTAGCGGAGCATCCTGTAACGCTGTGCTACAATTTGCGTTGTGTCCTACTGCATGCATTGCAAGCCTTTGAAGCACGTTGACTATTTATTGCATATTTTCTACGCTATGCTATGCTACGTAGTGTATCATAGCATAGCAGTTGTCCTTAGTCACCAAAAACGTCACCAATCTACCAACTTTTCCTTTTGCAATGCGAAGCTTGCGAACTTGCTCATCCTTCCCTTTGAAATGCCTTTTGTCACTTTCACAAAATTGCTACGTCGTGCTATGCCATGTAGCTTAGTGTAGCGTAGCGGCGAACATGGCCTGCTTTTTTGCCAAGTTTGCCGCTTTCTGACGGAAGGAGACATTACTCAAGGACTTGAAGTCGGGCAAGGGCACTGACCATCTAGTTTTTGCTGCATTGTGCTACGCTGCATGGCACAGCATAGCGTAGCACTGCGCTTCTGCAAATGTCTTCTAAAGTTTGCTACGCTAGATAACGTAGCATAACTCCTTGACTTAGAAAACTTGTTGAAGCGTTTTGCATGTTCTAAGCATTACTAGCAATTCCATGCACCGCTCCTAAATGTGCTATCAGCTGGATGAACTACTTAGGTGGGCAAGTTGGAGAATCCATTTAGCTTGTCGACACCTGGGTAGAAAACCTGCCTAACTGGATAGTCTGAACATCAGAGCATCCATCTCCTGAAGAACTGTTGTAACGCTGCACGAATTGCAAAGACCTAGTGAAGCAAGCATGCCTTCAAATTTTGGGGTGTTTCATTGGCCCCTCTTTGTCAAGGTCTGGAGGATAGGCTCAAGAGACATTGACAAAGAATACAAAACACCATGGAAGACACGACACTAACGTTGCTGCTCCGTGATCACCGGGATATCACTTGGTTGTTCTTGATAGTATTGCAGGCAAGAAAGGAGGTTTAGGAAAATTGGAAAGATGAGATTTAGTAGAGTCCCTTGTCAAAGTGCTCGTGAGGGAGTTGTTCGTATTTTCATCTTTACTTTTGCTAACTTGTGACCTCCCGTAGGACAGGTGTTTCTTTCCCAGGATGAGTTGTCTTACAGCCGTGTGGGGTTTTCACCTACCTACAGATGCTTGCCATGCAGTGAGCTATGTTACGCACATCATGGAATTTGCACTTTGAAGTAGTCAAGCTAGTCGAGACACTCACTTTTCGATGCCGTAGCATTTGCTATAGTGGCAAGACGTACCCTCGGGTGCACCCTGTAAGCATGACAGAGAGCGAAACAACCACAATGCAAAGCAAGGGCACAGGTCTTTCTTGCTGCAAATGTTGTTGAAGCTCTTAGACACCCGTGTTGGTGCACGGTGTCCAAAGTAGGAAGGCCAACAACGGCCTCGGCAGCATCGGTGTGGTGGAGCTGGCATTGAAGGCACTGGGGAGTGGCTGTGAGTGCGAATGCTCTGGAACCCCTGCCAAAGGCATGCATTCTCAGTTTAGCTATGGAATCAGCTACCACATAGCTAAACATTGTGCGAGCCCAGACATCGGTAGGGAGCTGGAGGGTAACAATATTGTCACTGGGCCACAATACTGCTGGAACTCCAGCAGAGGGCACTGGCCAAGGAACTACCGTCAGGGTGGTGGGCTGTGGCAATGGTAGATCTGGAGGGCCAGTGCGATGTCATATGACATCTTCGGAGGATCAGCATGATGCCAAGGGTGGAAGCATCATGTACGTTCTAGATTGTGTTCCCATTGCATCATGAACTACATTATGGAGCTACAATGTCCCACCCCCACATCGACACTATGCATGCTCGTTCGATATGTACTTGGCCCAGATGCACGCTAGGGACGTGACGCGAACCCAATTTAAGGTCCTGGTAGACCATGTGCTAGTTAGGGTCCCAGCAGATTGTTATGCTAGTTTAAGGTCCCAGCAGACCGTACATGCCAGTTTAACGTCATAGCAGATGTGTCGTGCAAGTTTATAGTCATAGTGGACTAGTTGTGCCAGTTTTACATCGTAGCGAATGGTCGTCGCCAGTTTAACATCATAGCAGATGGTCGCCACCAATTTAATGTTGTAGTAGACACTACATGTTGCCGCTAGTTTAACATCATAGCGGATGCTGCTTGTTGTCTCCAATTTAACATCATAGTGGATGCTGCTTTTTGCTGCCAGTTTAATGTCATAGCGGACGCTGCTTGTTGTGTTCGTGCTTCAAATGTAGTATGGCTTGAGGTACGAGTGATTCATTGGGTTGTTGAACTCGTTGTTGTCCATGTCTGCCAGCTTGAAGGCTTCATTTCCAAAGGCTTTAGTGACCATGTAGGGGCCTTCCCAGTTGGCTGAGAATTTGCTCACATGCTCATGGACAGCTTTGAGGACAAGGTCACCCTTCTATACTTGCTGTCAATGTGGTTCTGCATGGTGCTTTTGTTGTTGCTTGCTCTGGTAACGCTTTATGCGACTCAGCATTTGTGCGCACTCCTCCTCTATCGAGTCAAGGTCGATGATCCGTGACTTGTTGTTCTGGGCTTCGCTCATGACATCTGAGAGGATCGTCTGGAGTGATGGTACCTGCAACTCAAGAGGCAACACAGCTTCAGATCCATAAATAAGGTTGTAAGGGGTCTTACTCATCACGATTCTGCATGTTGTTCTGTAGGGCCATAGAACGTAGAGGATTTTCTCGTGCCACCACCTCTTACTATTGTCAAGCATCCACTTCAACAAGTTGATGATGGACTTATTTGTAGCCTCTGCCTATCCATTTTCCTGTAGGTAATACGGGGAGGAGAATGATTGCCTGATGCCTAGATTGCTGCAGAAGGTTCAGGTTTCCGTACTACTAAATTGTGGTCCATTTTCGATTACAATAGTCATTGGAAGCCCAAAAATTATCACGATGTTGTCCAAGATGAAGTGGCAGATCTACTGAGATGTTGTATTCCTCAGGGGGATATCTTCCACCCACTTAGTAAAATACTCAGTGGCGGTGATAATGAAGCTCAAGGAGGACATCAACATGGGTTCTAATCTAAATCAAGTTTAGATGTTACCCGAAATCACCATTTTCTCATTGCATCATCAAGTGATAAGAAAACTAAAGTAATTATGTAATTTTGTTTTATAGGTTTAATGCACACATGCATTTATGGTTCATTAATTCAGATAAAGACTATTTATCTTTTATGTTCTTTTTATACACTCTATGGGTACATGTGGTACTTCACTTCTACTTGGGAAAATTGAAGTTTAAACAATCATGCTTTGTTTTTTCAACAATCCATGAAGATAGCTTTCAAATCTATATTGCTTTCCACATAACCAAATTTTACAATTAAGCTCATACTAATGATGTTGGCAAGGGTTTGTTTTTGGGAGGAAACCCAGTTTGCATTATCAAAGGTAATTATGAGATATGCATGTTCGATTGGGAGCTCAAAAAGAGCAATGTGTGTCTTACGCATAGACTTAATTGACTTCTCAACTATGACTTTTTAAATTGTCACCATATAGATATTGCAACTTTCCTTAACAAAGACCATATATCATTTTAATACTTGTATTATGATAAATATTTTAATTTGCTTTACTATATGGATGATATTAAGAGTTACCCAAACCTGCTCAACTAGAACTAAATACCTCAACTAATGTTAAAAGTTCACTTTGAGCCTTTGAGGACAATGGGATCATGTATGTAAATATTTTATTTATAATTTTATAAAAACAATCTATAACTTAACAACTATCATTTAAAAATTGGATTCGAATGATGTATAACTGTAAATAGAATCTTTTTTATTTGTTATGTTTAAGTAATCACTATAGGAGATGGCTAGCGATCACTAGCTTATTTATATATTTAAAATATATACCTATAATTTGGCCAAGAGGACCTTATTTATTAACAAGAAATAAGTTATTTAAGTTACAAACTTCACTGACTTCAGGAAAAAGAACAAGATTTAAGGATTATAATTTTTGTGACTTTAGGATGAATAAAAAAGTTTGTTTATCAAATTTTTCATAATGATAAGTTTTTGAAAAAAAATATTTACATCAGTTATTGTATGTTCTCATCCTCAATCAAATTTGTTATTTTTGTATGCTCTAATAGGCAATGTAAATTCAGCCGAGAATGATAACATACAATGACTAATGCAAGTATTTTTTTTCAAAAACCTGTCATTATGAAAACTTTGATAGACAAATCTTGTTATTCGTCCTGATGTCATGAAAATTATAATCATTAAATCTTCTTCTTTGTCCTGAAGTTGTGAAGTTTTTGACTTAAATAACTTATTACTTGTTAACGAATAAGATTCTCTTGGTCAAATTATAGATATATATTATAAATATATATCTAAGCTAGTATTAATAACAAGCAACAAGGTGAATATCTTTCTCTAGTAGAACTACTTTTCTGATTTGAAACAAATATTTGTATTAAACAACTCTTTCTTTCTTTCTTTCTTTCTTTCTCTCTCTCTCTCTCTCTCATCCTTTTGCTATTTTAAGTTTGAGTATGAATGTTGAAGAGTGATATAAATTTTGTTAGTACTATGATACTCCTCCCTATTGAAAATTAATTTTCTTTACATTTTTTTTTGAAAAAAATAGAGCGAAATTGTATTCCCAAAAAAAGGAGCTATACATCTGTACAGCGTAGGCCAAGTCCACTGGCCCCACACCAGCCGAGAACATTAACCTAGAAATCCCCAAGGGTTGCCCCTGCCATGGGCTTCCCCACTGGCAATCGGCCGCCCCCACCCCGGACGTTAATTAGAGCACATTTCCAAACTGGGCTTCCCCCAGGAGTCTCCTACATACCCCCCTCGGCTAACTTTTGGGAGAATTGTTCCTGGAATGATGGTTCTCTTTGACTGTTTGCGAGCTTAGTCCTGACTGCCCCGGGCCGGCCGCGAGGCAGTGTCGGTTTTTCTCAATTATCTGGGAAATGCCTGTCATATGGTCCTTGATGATGCCTTCAATCCAGAGTAGCGTCTAGATTGACGACTATGTAGGGGATGGCAGGCGTTGCCCCTCGGTGTTGCCTATGGTACAATCTTTTGTCGCTGGTGCCTCACCCTCCAGGGTCTGTGTCGGTCGATCCCATTCTCGGTTAGTGCCAGGGGGTAATCACGGCACTGTTTTTAGCTGTAGTGACCCCTTCATCGTACTCGCATCTCTTCCTATTATGTTGCTGCCTCAACTCCAGACTGTTCATTGGTTGCAGCGGCAGGATGGGGGTGTCAGCCAACCACAGGGCCCGTATCACCCTCGGATGTCTGTCTGGACATCGTCGCCGCAAAGAATCCCAGAGGAACAGTAGGAGGTTGATGGGAGTCTCATCGCGCATGCACTGGAGGAACCTAAAGTACACCCTGTTCAGTTTATGGTGCGAGCCTGAGTGTATGAAGCATCGCTCCACCAACTCCGTCACTGCCCTCCAGTGAGGTGAGAGGGCCATCCCCCTGATATGTCCACTAGCCATCTTGGGGATGGGGCCTTGGAAGAAATCTACAACCGCTGCATGTGAACCCGTGACTGGGGGAATATGAGCACATATGATGGGTGCCCTGATCGTGGCAGTAACCGACCTAACTGTGATTAGTATTTGGCGCCCCCGGAACACAGTAGCCTCATCGCCACAATCTTTGTAGAAGGACTGGGTGTCCATCTCTGGGTCAGCTGCCATTCATGGAAAAACATGTGTCCACCTCATGCAGGAGACCCATCACCAAAGATTCGGTCAATTTTGGAGGGCTGTAGTAGGTCACTCGAGGTGGACGTGCGAATCCATTACTACGTTAATTTCATGCCAGAGTTTATGGAACCTACTGGTCAGCACGACCATAGGAGGGAGGGCCATCCCTTTAAAGATGCGATTGTTTCTGGCCTGCCACAGGATCCATAGCATTTCCAGCGTTGGCAAATTACTAGAGAACTCTGGCGAATGAAGGCCAGTTGTTCGCCATAATTGCATGGTCATGTGGCACTCATGCACAAAGTGCTGCAACGTTTCCATGTGTTGATTGCATAGCGGGCAATGGTTACTGATTGGTAGGCCACATGACTGCAGGAGGGCCCGAACGGGGAGAGCATGGTGAAGAATCAACCACCCAAACATTTTAATTTTCTCCGGCAGAATGCCCTTCCATAGCCGCATCCACTATGGATCAGTCGTGAACTGTCACTGTAGGAGCTGTCAGGGGTACAGAGTGACCTCATTCTCATGGTCCAGTGACCTAACGTGTGCCCATAGCTGCCGCCACACTTGAGAATCGATGTTGGCTACCGCCCAGGGATGATATTTCTGCCACAGGAATTGCGCCCATAAGGAGGGGTCATTATGTGTTGCTGAGAGCTACCGTAGAAGCTTTTGTCCCATGCCACTAGGTGCATCATTTTTCCTCCCTTGCCTCCTGACCACACGAAGTTCCAGATAATGATATCAATTTTTTTGGCTACTCTAGAGGGAAGGGAGGCCATCGAGGTGGCAAACCTTACCATGGCCCCCAATTTTTCCCTTTGCAGGACAAGAATCTATTCGTCCAGTGTGTCGTGCGTTTTTGTATTTTCATAATGAGAGCCTGCCAGGTTTGCAGTTTGTGTTAGTTGTGGATGGGGATGCCCATATACTTATCTTCCACCTCCCCAGGTAGGATCCTCAGGATCTGAATGACCTTGCTATGCACAGAAGGATGGGTGTCTATGAAATATAACACAGATTTCGCTGGGTTGGGTGCCAGTCCCACTTCGCGTTGCAGTCTATTCAGCGCTCTCATTAACGCCCTGGCCTGAGGCATGGTGGCCCTAGTAAAGATCATCGTGTTGTCCATGTAATGGGCAGTTAGACATGGGATGCCATGCATGTTCAGCCCCTAGACCCCTTCCTTAGCACAGTATGTTTGCAAGAGGTCCATCACCATCAAGAAAAGGAGTGGTGAGAGAGGGTCGCCTTCTTGGAGCCCGCGGCCAGTCCCGTGAAAGCCCCAAAGGTGTCCATCTATATCTAGCAAGTACCACTCTCCCCATTGAATCTGTAGGCATAGGTCCATGAATGCCTTATTGAAGCCTTTCACTTGCAGTACCGTCCTCAGGGAGGCCTAGCTCACGGAATCGTAGGCCTTGGTTATGTCTAGCTTGATGCAAAGTCCCGGTAATTTAGTGGCTCGAAGGGAGTGATGAATTTCTTGCAGTAGCAAGACTTGGTCTTGAAGATGACGGCCCTTCATAAAAGCAGCCTAATTTTTTCCCATGAGTCGTGGCATGAGGGGGCGCAGCCAGGCAACCATCATGTGAGAAAATAAACGTAGGAGCGAGTTGCAGACTCCGATGGGTCAAAAATATCTTGGGGATGTGGGATTCTCTGTCTTTGGTAACAGGACCACGCAGGAGCAGTTGATTTCTTTGCAAACTTGTTGCCATGTCAACATGTAATTAAAAGCATCTAGAAGGTTTGCCCCTAGCACGTCTTTGAATTCACGAAAGAATTTGATGGACCACCCGTCTAGCCCCGAGGCCTTATCTACCGGCATGTCGTGCAACGCGATTCGGAGCTCCTGGTGTGAGAAAGGTTGTAGGAGCCATAGGTTGTCTTCCGAGTTTGAGATTTTCTACAACATCATAGAGATGAGGTCTGTTGGCTACCAATTCCAGACCTACTACTAGTACTATAGTAGTCTAGTCACACCAGAATGCGGGTGCTATTTTCTCCGTGTATGAGGCCCTACATCATTCGTTGGCGAGTTCCACGGTGTGCCTTCGCTGCTGCAGAAAAGAATTTTATGTGCGGATCCCCTACCCTCAGCCACTCCACGCGGGCCCATTGGCACCAATACTCTTCCTCTTCGCATTGTAGAAGTTGCAACTTAGCCAGGAGGACTAGTTCCTTGCATGTATGATCAGCCCCATGTTCTTGTTGCGTCTGAATTTCCTGTAGTTTGGCCTAGATCTGGATTTGGTAGCCTTTGAAATTGTATTTTTTTGTGGTATCGAGGTTTTTAATTTGACTTTTGAGGGTTTTAAACCCATTTTTAAGAAAATTGCGTGGATCCATCAAGGCCGTATATCCCTGCTAGATGGCATGTACCAGCTCGCCCAGCCATGGCTTGCGTAGCCAAGTGCGCTTGAACAGGAATGGGCACGGGGCCCGAAACACATCTTGTACTAGCTGGCAGAGGATGAGTAGGTGGTTTGAGGCCATCTGAGCACCTCCATATGTGTGGATTTCCCATTCGGTCAATAGCATCTTACTAACCCACACTCGGTTAATCTGGGACTATACCCGTGCACCGCCTTGTCTGCAATTGCTCCAGGTGTACTTGCACCCTGCAATTTCCATGTCGGTGAGGCAGTATGCTACAATAGCACGAGAAATTCGAAGGCCCCTGGGGGCTCCGCCATACTGTCTCCGGTCTTCTCCCAGCTATAGAGCCTTTGGTTGAAGTCACCGATCAGCAACTAGCCAGCGTTGTAGGGGACCAGCCCCACGACCCCGGATAGTTCCTGAAGGCAGTCCTTCCACCCCTGGGTGCCGTAGATGTTGGTGACCCACACGTCCAGCCCCCGTAGGTGCACCATCATGCACCAATCGGATGTGTTCAGGACATAGGAGTCTACCTTGGTGAGGACTGCAAGGCCTCTCGCACATCCCCTGCTGGGCACTAGGTGGCTGAAGTTTTGTCTCTTGTAGACACACAATATCGCACCCCTCATCACGCACCATACATTTCAGGGTATGCCGTTTATATGGGGTACCCTAGCCCCTGCAATTCCATGAGAGTACCTTCATGGGGACACTAACACGTGTCAGTTGTAAACCTCCTAGAGTGTGGGCTGCACTCCCAAATCGACGAATAGTAACGTAGCCTTGTGCCGATAGGTGTTGTTGTCTGGGCGTCCAACCCTGGCCGTTGGTTTGGATACCACCATCCCCTGTTTGCGTGGTATCTCCATCCCCCCAGGAGGGGTTTTAGGCCTTGCCAAACCTCGGTTGGTGTTAATCCAGTTTGTTACCAGTGGTGGAGACAATTCCCCCCGGGAAGGGCCCTCCCCCCCGAAGCTGGGGTGCAAGGTGAACCATAACAACCATGCTTTGACTCAATCCTTGTCTGGATGCTCGGCTTCTGGGTGCCAGCGGGACCAGAGCACAAGCCCCTATCAGCGCATTATAGTAGGGCTTACTCACCATACTTGGCTTAGCTTCCCGTCCGCCCCTGACAACACTTCCTCTTGTGTGTCCTTAGTTGATCTTTCCTGCGGCTCTCCGGGATAGACAAGTGACCCCGTTTGTAATCAACTAAGCCATCCACAGCAGCTATGGCTGTTGGCAGATCTTTCACATTCTGCCTTCTCAGCTTCGCCCCTCCAATTTTCTTTACATATTTTTTAAAAGTATAATTTTAAGGTTATACACCAGAGTAGATAGTCCTAAACTTAGAAAGGCTTTTTTCTATATTTTTTTATGATGTCTACTTCATATAAGGCTTGTGATATACTCTAAATTTTCTTTGCTCATTATTAATATTATTTTGGAGTCACACATCCCTAATAACTTAACTAGTGATCATCTCATTATCTTATTAGGCAAGAGGTTATTGGTAAAAGTAACACTTAAATCATTATTATATTTTGTATAGATCTTTCAACATACCATGTTAGCTATATCTCTTGGGGCATAACTATAGTTAAATTATTTTGGGTTTTGATAGCCCCTTGAACTAGATTGGAGGAGGGGGGTGTTACACTCAAAGAACTGAATAATAATATTTAAAAATTTCATTCCTAGAACTAGAGGACTATATCCATCCTCTAAATATATAGCCAATACAAATTTTTCATAAAACTTTATAATATAGCATCACCCATTGAAATTAAACTTATAACTTAGAATTTTCAAATTAAGCATCTCACCACTAAGCTAATACCTCATTATTGTGTCATAATCTTAGAATGAAATAGAATATTTATATAAGATTACTTTTTTTAAAAGAAAATTTATGTCAATGGAGGATACAATGCTTCATCTTATTTTGAGAGTATCAAAACCTAAAATAATTTAACTATAAGTACAC
>MNCI01010595.1:609284-635322 GCA_015680685.1 Gnetum montanum | reverse complement strand
GCTACATAGCATAGAATAACTCCTTGACTTAGAAAACTTGTTGAAGCATTCTGCACGTTCTAAGCATTGCTAGCAATTCCATGCACTGCTCCTAAATGTGCTATCAGCTAGATGAACTACTTAGGTGGGCAGGTTGGAGAATCCATTTAGCCTGTCGACACCTGGGTAGAAAACCTGCCTAACTAGACATTTTGAACATCAGAGCATCCATCTCCTGAAGAACTATCATAACGTTGCACGAATTGCAAAGACCTGGTGAAGTAAGCATGCCTTCGAATTTTGGGGTTTTCATTGGCCCCTCTTTTTCGACGTCTGGAGGATAGGCTCAAGAGATGTTGACAAAGAATACAAAACACCACGGAAGACACGACACTAACGTTGTGGCTCAATGATTGTCGGGATGTCGCTTCATTTTTCTTGAGAGTGTTCCAAGGAGGAAAGGAGGTTTAGGAAAAGGGTAAAGATGAGATTTAGCAAATTCCCTCATCAAAGTGCTCGTGAGGGAGTTGTTTGTGTTTTCATCTTTACTTTCGCTAACCTATGACCTCCCGTAGAACAGGTGTTTCTTTCTCAGGATGAGTTGTGTTACATCCGTGTGGGGTTTTGACCTACCTACAGATGCTTCCCATGCAGCAAGCTATGTTATGCACGTCATGGAATTTTCACTTTGAAGTAGTCAAGCTAGTCAAGACACTCACTTTGCGATGCCGTAGCATTTGCTACAGTGGCAAGATGTACTCTCGGGTGCACCCTATAAGCATGACGGAGAGCAAAACAGCCACGATGCAAAGCAAGGGAAAAGGTCTTGCTGCAGATGTTGTTGAAGCTCTTAGACACCCATGTTGGTGCACGGTGTCCAAAGTAGGAAGGCCAACAGTGGCCTTGGCAGCATCGACGTGGTGGAGCTGGCGTCGAAGGCACTGGGGAGTCGCTGTGAGTGCAAATGCTCTAGAACCCCTACCAAAGGCATGCATTCTCAGTTTAGCTATGGAATCAGCTACCACATAGCTAAATGTTGTGCGAGCCCAAGTGTCGGTAGGGACCTGGAGGATAACAATATTGTGGTTGGGCCACAATACTGTTGGAACTCTAGTAGTGGGCACTGGCCAAGGAACTACCGTCCGTGCGATGGGCCATGGCAATGGTAGGTCTGGAGGGCCAGTGCAATGTCATATGACATCTTCGAAGGATCAACATGATGCCAAGGGTGGCAGCATCGCGTACGTTGTAGATTGTGTTCCCATTGCATCGTTAACTACATTATGGAGCTGCAATGTCCCACCCCCACGTCGACACTATGCATGCTTGTTCGATGTGTACTTGGCCCAGATGCACGCTAGGGACGTGACACGAACCCAATTTAAGGTCCTGGTAGACCATCTGCTGGTTAGGGTCCCAACAGATTGTTGTGCTAGTTTAAGGTCCTAGTAGACCGTACATGCCAGTTTAACATCATAGCAGATGTGTCGTGCCAATTTATAGTCATAGCGAACTAGTTGTGCCAGTTTTACGTCATAGCGGTTGGTCGTCGCCAGTTTCACATCATAGCATACGGTCACCGCCAGTTTAACGTTGTAGCGGACGCTACTAGTTTAACGTCATAGCGGACGTTGCTTGTTGTCGCCAGTTTAACATCATAGCGGATGCTACGTTTTGCTGCCACTTTAATGTCATAGCAGACACTACTTGTTGCATTCATGATTCAGATGTAGTACAGCTTGAGGTACGAGTGATTGATTGGGTTGGCGAACTCATTGCCATCTATGTCTACCAGCTTGAAGGCTTCATTCCAAAAGGCTTTAGTGACCATGTAGGGGCCTTCCCAGTTGGATGAGAATTTGCTCACATGCTCACGGACAGCTTTGAGGATGAGGTCACCCTTCTATACTTGTTTTCGATGTGGGTCTGCATGGTGCTTTTGTTGCTTGCTTTGGTAATGCTTTATGCGGCTCAGCATCTGTGTGCACTCCTTCTCTATTGAGTCAAGGTCGATGATCTACGACTCGTTGTTCTACGCTTTGCTCACGACATCCGAGAGGATCATCTGGTGTGATGGTACCTGCAACTCAAGAGGCAACACAGCTTTAGATCCATAAATAAGGTTGTAAGGGGTCTTACTCATCATGGTTCTACATGTTGTTCTGTAGGCCCATAGAACGTAGAGGATTTTCTCGTGCCATTACCTCTTACTATTGTCAAGCATCCACTTCAACAAGTTGATGATGGACTTATTTGTAGCCTCTGCCTATCCATTTTCCTGTAGGTAATACACGGAGGAGAATGATTGCCTGATGCCTAGATTGCTGCAGAAGGTTTAGGTTTCTGTACTATTAAATTGTGGCCCATTTTCGATTACAATAGTCATTGGAAGCCCAAAAATTATCACGATGTTGTCCAAGATGAAGTGGCAGATCTGCTAAGATGTCGTATTCCTCGGGGGGATAGCTTTCACCCACTTAGTAAAATACTCAGTGGCGGTGATAATGAAGCTCAAGGAGGACATCAACATGGGTTCTAATCTAAATCAAGTTTAGATGTTACTCGAAATCACCATTTTCTCATTGCATCATCAAGTGATAAAAAAACTAAAGCAATTATGTAATTTTGTTTTATAGGTTTAATTCACACATGCATTTATGATTCATTAATTCAGATAAAGACTATTTATCTTTTATGTTCTTTTTATACACTCTATGGGCACATGTGGTACTTCAATTCTACTTGGGAAAATTGAAGTTTAAACAATCATGCTTTGTTTTTTCGACAATCCATGAAGATAGCTTTCAAAGCTATATTGCTTTCCACATAAACAAATTTTACAATTAAGCTCATACTAATGATGTTGGCAAGGGTTTGTTTTTGGGAGGAAACCCAGTTTGCATTATCAAAGGTAATTATGAGATATGCATGTTTGATTGGGAGCTCAAAAAGAGCAATGTGTGTCTTACGCATGGACTTAATTGACTTCTCAACTATGAATTTTTAAATTGTCACCATATAGATATTGCAAATTTCCATAACAAAGACCATATATCATTTTAATACTTGTATTATGATAAATATTTTAATTTGCTTTACTATATGGATGATATTAAGAGTTACCCAAACCTGTTCAACTAGAACTAAATACCTCAACTAATGTTAAAAGTTCACTTCGAGCCTTTGAGGACAATGGGATCATGTATGTAAATATTTTATTTATAATTTTATAAAAACAATCTATAACTTAACAACTATCATTTAAAAATTGGATTCGAATGATGTATAATTGTAAATAGAATCTTTTCTTATTTGTTATGTTTAAGTAATCACTATAGGAGATGACTAGCGATCACTAGCTTATTTATATATTTAAAATATATACCTATAATTTGGCCAAGAGGACCTTATTCGTTAACAAATAATAAGTTATTTAAGTTAAAAACTTCACTGACTTCATGACAAAGAACAAGATTTAAGGATTATAATTTTCACGACTTTAGGATGAATAAAAAAGTTTGTCTATCAAATTTTTCATAATGATAATTTTTTGAAAAAAAATATTTACATCGGTTATTGTATGTTCTCATTCTCAATTAAATTTTTTATTTTTGTATGCTCTAATAGGCAATGTAAATTCAGCCAAGAATGAGAACATACAATGACTAATGAAAGTATCTTTTTTCAAAAACCCGTCATTATAAAAAATTTGATAGACAAATCTTGTTATTCGTCCTGATGTCATGAAAATTATAATCATTAAATCTTGTTCTTTGTCCTAAAGTTGTGAAGTTTTTGACTTAAATAACTTATTACTTGTTATCGAATAAGATTCTCTTGGCCAAATTATAGATATATGAAACACCACAAAATTTTGAGCTTAGTACTTCTCCAACAAGAATCGAGCTAAGTCATGATGCTCCGCAGCATGACTGAAGCTTGAGGGCCTCACAACCAGATTTAAGCAGAGTCGAACTCAACAAGAAACAGTTCCCTGGGACCCATAGAAGACTACAATGACATCTAGCATCAAACTTGGCAAATCTTGAGCTCAAAATACTTGGTTTTCACTAAGTATGCATCCTGTACGCTGGCCTATACATGCCTAGTGTACAGCAACTTTTGGGCCCCAAAAATGAGTTAAAACGTGCCAGAATTGAGTGTCTAGACCCCCCAAGACCTTCCCCAAGGTCCCCAATAGCTCTCAGGCACTTGAAAATCAAATTTTGGGCTCCAAATGATGGTCTTCCATTCCTGTACGCCCAGCGTGCAGCCAGCATACAGCAACTTTTGGGCCCCAAAAATGAGTCAAAACATGTAAGAATTGAGTGTCTGGACCCTCCATGACCTTCCCGAGGGTCCCTAGTAGCTCTCAGGCACTTGAAAATCAAATTTTGGGCTCCAAATAATGGTCGTCCATTCCTGTACGCCTAGCATATACGCCCAGCATGCAGCCAGCGTACAACAACTTTTGGGCCCCAAAAATGAGTCAAAACATGCCAGAGTTGAGTGTTTTGACCCCCCATGACCTTCCCCAAGGTCCCCAGTAGCTCTCAGGCACTTGAAAATCAAATTTTAGGCTCCAAATGATGGTCTTCCATTCCTGTATGCCCAACGTGCAGCTAGCGTACATCAACTTTTGGGCCCCACAAATAAGTCAAAACATGCCAGAATTGAGCGTTTTGACCCCCCATGATGTTTCCCAAGGTCCCCAATAGCTCTCAGGCACTTGAAAATCAAATTTTGGGCTCCAAATAATGGTCGTCCATTCCTGTACGCCAAGCGTATAGCCAGTATACAACAACTTATGGGCCCCAAAAATGAGTCAAAACATGTAAGAATTGAGTGTCTGGACCCTCCATGACCTTCCCCAATGTCCCCAATAGCTCTCAAGCACTCGAAAATCAAATTTTGGGCTACAAATGATGGTCTTCCATTCCTGTACGCCAAGCGTATAGCCAGTATACAACAACTTATGGGCCCCAAAAATGAGTCAAAAAATGCCAGAATTGAGCATCTAGACCCTCCATGACCTTCCCCAAGGTCCCCAATAGCTCTCAAGCACTTGAAAATCAAATTTTGGACTCCAAATGATGGTCTTCCATTCCTATATGCCCAACATATACGCCCAGCGTGCAGCCAACATACCGCAACTTTTGGACCCCAAAAATGAATCAAAACATGCCAGAACTAAGCGTTTGGACCCCCTATGACCTTCCCCCAAGGTCCCTAGTAACTCTCAGGCACCTGAAAATCAAGTTTCAACCTTGAAATGATGCACTTTCATGACCTATATGCTGAGCATACGTACTCTGCACGCCCAGCGTGCAGCCCAATGTACACCACCAGAAATGGCCTATACTAGGCATCAAAGGGCAATATTTTCACCTGAAATTGACTCCAAGAGGTAGGGAAACTATTGGGCATCATCACAGGCACCTGAAAATCAAGTTTTGACGTTAAAATGAAGCATTTCCATGTGTGTACACTGGGTCCATTTTGGTGTATACTAAGCCTATACGCTGAGGTTGATGCTGAGTCTATATGCTAAGGTCAGGCCTATACACTAGCATGCTGTATGCTGGCATCTTGTACACTGGCATTCTGTATGCTGGCATGTTGTATGCTAGAATGCAACACGTTGGCATCCTGTACGCTAGCATTCTGTACGCTGGCATGCTATATGCTAGCATGCTGTACGCTGGCATCCTGTACGCTGGCATGCAGCACGCTATATAGTTGTAACATATCCTACACTCGGTCAATGAACCACCTGTCTCCCAATCCAAATTTTTCTCACCTTACAACCACTCATCTCCTTCCAGATCCGAATCTAATGCCCAAGATCTCATAAAAACCTGAATTTTTCACTAGATCAAGGGGGGAAATTTTGAGCAAAAACCAGAGAAAAACAAAGAAAGAGAGACGCTAAGAAACTAGAGCTAAAACCCTAAACACTGAACCCCGACTCTGCACCCTGAGCATACAGCCTTTACGCTGTGCCTGTAGTTGAACCCAACACACAATCACCCCAGCATCCACCGGAGCTATTCGTCCGCCTTGTGTCAAAGTCACAACTGCGTTAGACCGGTGCATTGTAACTTTCATTTCGCAATAATATTACTACATTTCTTTGCTAAAATCTGTTACAGTTTGTCATTCATTGTTGCATGTTTACTGCTTACGCTCCTTTACGTTTATGCTCCATTTTACATTTGTTACGCCGTTTACATATGACCCAGCGTACAGTATATCGATGTACGTTCGGGGAAATCCTTGCCTGATCTGCGTGTGGACCACTTAAGGTACTCTGCCTTCGTTAATTCCAGCTTGCCCTCAAGTGAAGGTAGGGTATTCTGTGCATGTCCAGGGATCTCCAGGTTTCTGTTTCCTTCCAGCCAGAGACCGACGATTTTGGACAGTACAATATATATTATAAATATATATCTCAGCTAGTATTAATAACAAGAAACAAGGTGAATATCTTTCTCTAGTAGAACTACTTTTTTGATTTGAAACAAATATTTGTATTAAACAACTCTTTCTCTCTTTCTCTCTCTCTCATCCTTTTGCTATTTTAAGTTTGAGTATGAATGTTGAAGAGTGATATAAATTTTGTTAGTACTATGATACTCCTCCCTACTGAAAATTAATTTTCTTTACATTTTTTTTCTTTTGGAAAAAATTGAGCGAAATTGTATTCCCAAAAAAAGGAGCTATACATCTATACAGCACAGGCCAGGTCCGCTGGCCCCACACTGGTCGAGAACATTAACCCAGAAATCCCCAAGGATCACCCCCGCCATGGGCATCCCCACTGGTAGTCAGCCACCCCCACCCGAGACGTTAATCAAAGCACATTTCCAAATTGGGCTTCCCCCAGGAGTCTCCTACATAACCCCCCCTTGGCTCACTTTTGGGGGAATTGTGCCTGGAATTATGGTTCTCTTTGACTATTTGTGGGCTTAGTTCTGACTACCCTGGGCTGGCTACGAGGCGGCATCGATTTTCCTCAATTATCTAAGCAATGCCCATCATATGGTCCTTGATGAGGCCTTCGATCCAAAGCAGCGTCTGAATTGGCGACTGTGTAGGGGATGGCAGGCGTTGCTCCCTAGTGTTGCCTATGGTACAATATTTTGTTGCTGGGACCTCACGCTCTAGGGTCTGTCTCGGTCGGTCCCATTCTCGGTTAGTGCCAGGGGGGTAATCACGGCGCTATTTTCGACCGTAGTGACCCCCTCACCATACTCGCACCTCTTCCTCTTGTGTTGCTGCCTCAACTCCGAACTGTTCATTGGTTGCAGTGGCAGGATGGGGGTGCTGGCCAACCACAGGGCCCGTATCACCCCCGAATGTCTACCTGGACATCGTCATCGCAAAGACTCCCGAAGGAACAATGGGAGGTTGATGGGAGTCTCATCGCGCATGCACTGGAGGAACCTAAAGTGCACCTCATTCAGTTTATGATGCGAGCCTGAGTGTATCAAGCATCGCTCCACCAACTCTGCCGCCACCCTCCAATCAGGCGAGAGGGTCATCCCCCTGATATGTCTGCTAGCCATCTTGGGGATGGGGCCTTGGAAGAAATCTGTAGCCACTGCATGCGAACCCATGACCGGCGGGATATGAGCATATCTGATGGATGTCCCGATCGCGGTAGCAACCGAATCAATTGTGATCAGTATTTGGCACCCCTAGAACACAGTAGCCTCATTGCCACAATTTGTGTAGAAGGATTGGGTGTCCATCTCTGGGTCAACCATCATTCGTGGAAAAACATGTCCACCTCATGCGGGAGACCCAGCACCAAAGATCCGGTCGATTTTGAAGGGTTGTAGCAGGTGGCTTGATGTGGATGTGCGAATCCATTGCTGCGGTAATTTTGTGCCAAAGTTTACGAAACCTGCCGGTTAGCACAACCATAGGAGGAAGGGCCACCCCTTTAAAGACACGATCGTTCCTAGCCTGCCACAGGATCCATAGCACCGCTAGCATCGGTGAATTACCAGAGAACTCTAGCGAATGAAGGCCAGCTGTTCACCATAATTGCATGATCACATGGCACTCATGCACGAAGTGCTGTAGCATTTCCATGTGTTGACTGCACAACAGGCAATGGTTACTAATTGGTAGGCCACGTGTCTATAGGAGGGCCCGAATGGGGAGAGCATGATGAAGAATCAACCACTCAAACGTTTTAATTTTCTCCAGCAGAATGCCCTTCCACAGCCACATCCACTATGGATCGGTTGTGAACTGTTGCTGGAGGAGCTGTCAGGGGTGCAAAGTGACCTCATTCTCATGGTCTAGTGACCTAATGTGTGTGCATAGCTACCGCCACACTTGAGAATCGGTGTTGGCCACCACCCAGGGACTATATTTCTGCCATAGGAATTACACCCACAAGGATGGGTTATCATGTGTTGCTGAGAGCCGCCGTAGAAGCCTTTGTCTTCCTAAGGCTGCTTCAACTGAAAAAGGTAGTATGCCCACCCCCCTCCCCCCCGCAATGCAAGGACGTGCGGTCTTATCCCATGCCACTAGGTGCATCATTTTTCCTCCCTTGCCTCCCGACCACACGAAGTCCTGGATAATCGTATCGATTTTTTTTGCTACTTTTGAGGGCAAGGAGGCCATCGAGGTAGCAAACCTCACCATGGCCCCCAAAACTATAGATGCCAACATGATTTTCCCTTTGTGGGACAGGAAGCTATTCGTCCAGTGTGCCGTGCATTTTTGTATTTTCATAATGAGAGCCTGCTAGGTTTGCAGTCTGTGCCAGTTGTGGGTGGGGATGCCCAGATACTTGTCTTCCACCTCCCCAGGTAGGATCCCCAGGATATGAATGACCTTGCTATGCATAGAAGGATGGGTGTATGTGAAATATAACACATATTTCCCTAGGATGGGTGCCAGTCCCACTTCGCATTGCAGTCTATTTAGCTTCCTCATTAATGCCTTGGCCTATGGCACAACAACCCTGGTAAAGATCATCGTGTCGTCCATGTAATGGGCAGTTAGATATGGTATGGCATGCATGTTCAGCCCCTAGACCCCTTCCTCGGCATAGTATGTTTGCAAGAGGTCCATCACCATCAGGATAAGGAGCAAGGAGAGAGGGTCGCCTTGTTGGAGCCTGCGACCAGTCTCGTGAAAGCCCCAAAGAGGTCCATCTATATCCAGCGAGTACCACCCTCCCCATTGAATCTGCAGGCATAGGTCCATGAATGCCTTATTGAAGCCTTTCACTTGCAGTACCGTCCTCAGGGCAGCCCAGCTCACGAAATCGTAAGCCTTGGTTATGTCTAGCTTGATGCAGAGTCCCGGTAATTTAGCAGCTCGAAGGGAGTGCTGAATTTCCTGCAGTAGCAGGACTTGGTCTTCAAGATGACAGCCCTTCATAAAAGTAGCCTGATTTTTCCCCACGAGTCATGGCATGACGGGGCATAGCTGGGAAACCATCATGCGAGAAAATAAACGTAGGAGAGAGTTGCAGACTCCGATGGGTCGAAAATGTCCTGGGGATGTGGGATTCTCCATCTTTGGCAATAGGACCATGCGGGAGTAGTTGATTTCTTTGCAAACTTGTCTCCATGTCAGCATGCAATTAAAAGCATCTAGCAGGTTTTCCCCCAGCACATCCTCGAATTCATGGAAGAATTCGATGGGCGACCCATCTGGCCCTGGGGCCTTATCTACCGGCATGTCGTGCAGTACGATTCAGAGCTCTTGGCGTGAGAAAGGTTGCAGGAGCCACAGGTTGTCTTTCAGGTTTAAGATTTTTTGCAATGGTAAGGAAATGGGGTCCGTTGGCTGGCAATTCCAGACCTACTACCAGTACTGCAGTAGTTTGGTCACACCAAAATGCAGGTGCTGTTGTTCTCCATGTATGAGGCCTTGCATCATTCGTTGGCGGGTTCTGCGGTGTGCCTTCGCCGCTGCAAAAAAGAATTTCGTGTGCCGATCCCTTGCCCTCAGCCACTGCACACAGGCCCATTAGCACCAATACTCTTCCTCTTCGTGTTGCAGAAGTTGCAGCTTAGCCAGGAGGGCAAGTTCCTTGTGTGTGTGATCAGCCCCATGTTCTTATTGCGTCTGAATTTCCTGCAGTTTGGTCTGGATCTGGATTCGGTAGCCTTTGAAACTGTATTTTTCTACGGTACTGAGGTTTTTAATTTGACTTTTGAGGATCTTTAACCCATTTTTAGGAAAATCGTGTGGATCCATCAAGGTCATATATCCCTGCTAGATGACATGTACCAGCTTGCCCAGCCACGGCTTGTGTAGCTAGGTGTGTCTGAACTGAAATGGGCACGGGGCCTAAAACACATCTTGTACCAGCTGGCAGAGGATGGATCGGTGGTTCAAGGCCATTTGAGCATCTCCATATGTGTGGATTTCCCATTCAGTTAGTAGCGTCTTACTGACCCATAACCGATCAATCTCGGATTATACCCATGCAATGCCTTGTCTACAATTGCTCCAAATGTACTTGCACCCCGTGATTTCCATGTCGGTGAGGCCAGTATGCTGCAATAGCACGAGAAATTCGAAGGCCCCTAGGCTCCGCCATACTATCTTCGATCTTCTCCCAGCTATAGAGCCTTTGGTTGAAGTCACCAATCAGCAACCAGATGGCGTTGTATGGGACCAGCCCCGTGACCCCGAATAACTCCTAAAGGCGGTCCTGCCACCCCTGGGTGTCATAGATGTTGGTGACCCACACGTCTAGCCCCAGCAGGTGCACTGTGATGCACCAATCGGATGTGTCCAGGACATAGGAGTCTGCCTTGGTGAGGACCACAAGGCCTCTCGCACATCCCCTGCTGGGCGCCAGGTGGCTGTGCCAACCTGGCCATTATAAAACTTGAGCTTCAATCTGCTGAAGTTTTGTCTCTTGTAGACACACAATATCGCATCCCTCGTCACGCACCATACATTTCAGGGTATGCCGTTTATATGGGGTACCCTGGCCCCTGCAATTCCATGAGAGTACCTTCATGGGGACATTGACACGTGTCGGTTGTAAACCTCCCGGAGTGTGGGTTGCACTCCCAAATCAACGAATAGTTGCGTAGCCTTGTGCCAGTGGGTGTTGTTGTCTGGGCATCCAACCCTAGCCGCTAGTTGGGATACTACCATCCCCTATTCACGTGGTATCCCCATCCCCCCGGGAGGGGTTTTGGGCCTTGCCAAACCTCTGTTGGTGTTAATCCAATCTATTACTAGTGGAGGAGACAGTCCCCCCCTGGGAAGGGCCCTCCCCCCCCCAAAGTTGGGGTGTAAGGTGAACCGTGACAACCATGCTTTGACTCAGTCCTTGTCTAGATTCTCACCTTATGGGTTCCTGCGGGGGCCAGAGCACCAGCCCCTATCAACGCATTGTAGTCGGGCTTACTTGCCATACTTGGCTTAGCTTCCCGTCCATCCTCGACAGCACTTCCCCTCGCATGTCCTCAATTGATCTTTCATGCGGCTCTTTGGGATCAACAAGTGGTTGACTGTCTGCCCCGACCTTACCCTGAGCTCCACCAGTAGGTAGGGTTCGCTCTCAGTGGAGAGGACCCCCCAACCTGCCTAGTCCCACCATTGGGAACCTGTGGTTTCCTATTGACCACTTGGCCTTTTTCTCCTATGATATACCACCCTTCTTCTGTTGCAGGGGTGTTATGGCCATGAAGGGTTGAGTCACCCCCCGTCCGGGAGTCCATTTTCAAGGGTTGGACCTCCGTCGGTAGGTTTTCAAACTAGACCCGGACCCTCTCCTCATCGAGGTCGATCTCCAAAACCAACTCCTCGATGGGCTCCACAGATTGAAGGGGCCACCACACATAGAACCGCGTGAATCCCAGATGGTCCATTGCTGCAGTGAACTAGTCAAACTTGATAAACTCATCAAACAACTCTGCAAGTGATTGTAGGAACTCTGTCGACCAATATTCAAGGGGGAGGTCATACAACCTCACCGAAACCAGTGCCCGTTCAAACAGTGTCAGATCTCAGTGTGCCCCTAGGCACCAGGGCACTAGAGCCAATCCCTGTGCCCCATAAAACCAAGGTTCCCCCACAGTATTCGCTCCCATTCCTCCAATGAGGCGAAACAGAATAGGAGGTGGTCATCTGCCAGGCATTTGACCGTCACTGTGTCCAACCCCCATACTACCTAGATCCAGCATCGAATCAGATCCATGTGTGGCCGTGCCCCTTCTGACACAAATTTTTCTATCAAGCTGTGCTCAAATCTTTCCAGTGAGCCCACGGCTAGGCACTTGACTTTAATTCGTAGTGTTGTTCCTTCTCTAGAGTACTCACCGAAGTCTCTGGCCCTCTTCCTCTCATCTGACGTTGTCATCCGAGTTACATTGGGTACCTCTTTTGCCGCGTCTGTCGGTTTGGCCGTCACTCCTTGAACCACCGTTCTTGCCTCCACTCCTTGATCCTTCGCGCCTGCCTCTACTTCTTGAATGCTCAACATCCTCCAATTAACTAAATTTTTGTAGCAGATAATTTTTCTCACCAGGTGATAGTGCTAAGTGTCCCAACACTTAGCCAACTACTCGCAACGATCGCAACAATAATGCTCAAGCTCCAAGCTCAAAGGAAACACGCTTACAAGAAAACTCCCAACCTTTACTTACAAAGGAATACGTTACAACACATACAGAGGATGCCCCAATGTGAGCAAAGCCTCTTGGTTTTATAGGCGCAAGCGTACCCAGCCATGCCAGTGCACTCCTTTGACTGGTGTTACAAATGCATCACTTGCTGATTCGATCTTCCATTTGCTTCGTCCCAGTTGGCGATCGCAAATGTGCATGCGCTACACTTCGGCAAACCCAACAATAGTCCCCTCACATGCATCGCACTTTGCTTCCTCTTGTGACAAGAGGTGTACATGTGCTACATCTAGATGAATCCAATTGCATCCCCCTCGCATGTATTGCACCTAGCTTTGCCTGGCGTTACCAGATGTCTTTCCACACACCAAGTGTGGAAAGAGTGTAACTCATGTACGCTTGCACATGAGCCTACAATTTTCACAACTCAAGACATTGTGACAAACCCACCCCCATTGGATGAGTCCGACATCCTCGTCGGAAGTCCATCTGAATAGGAATTGGATCAACTCCTCACCACACTCCCATGTGGCATCCATTTTACCACCGTCCTCACACTGGAACAAGTAGTTGGTGCATCGATTCCTTCGACTCGCACCCTCAATCTGATGGCTAAGAATCCTCTTTGCTGTTCTTTAGAATTTTGTTTGACTTAGCAAATTTGCTGCCTGGTTCTCCTAACCAGGTCAATGAACCTAATCGACATCGAGCTCTGCAAGGTACTCCAGCACCTTACCTTCTTCTATGGAGAGCACCAGTTCTCCATATGGGACATCCAAAAGTTGAAGGTAGCAAGCCTCCAATAGCACCTGCAACTGCCTTCGCGGTTCATCCCACTCGATGGGGAACATACAATACAGAATACTCAGGAGCACTTTTGCCCCGATTTCCACCTTTATCTGAATGTGGAACACTCGCAGGTGATCTCACCCCTGGTTCCAACCCTATCCGATGGTCTACCTTCATCCCTAAAGGTAATACCTTGGGCTCCTCTAATGGCATCGCATCTATAGATCCCGTTCACAGATTGCCCATAAAATTGGGAACGTTCACTGTCTGGTTCTCCTTGATCTCTACCAAGGCACCTAGCATAGTGAATTCACCCCATTTTACCCCCAAATTCCTTTGAGCCACCGATTTAAACATCAGTTTCGGCTCTTTACATTTGATAGGAATAAAATTAGGTTACCTTTCATTAGCAACCAACATCCCTCCCAAGTGAGGTACCACTAGAGCTTTCACCCTTACAAAAAATTCCATGCCCAAAATCAACTCAAAGTCATCTAAAGAGATGACAACAAAATTACAAACGTCCTCCTAGAGACCAACTCTAAGAAGAGGAGAAATCATGTCATGAACTGGTCATGCCCCTGAGTTTGCAGCCTTGACCTTGCTTTGGCTCTTGGCGATGGTCAAGACAAGTTTCTCCACCAACTGCTGGGATGCGAAGTTGTTCATTGCTCCCATATCTAGCATTGCAGTTACCTTCTATCCGTGGAGAACAACCTCAATGAACATCAGCTCATTAGGTGAAGCCGAATTTTGACAAGAAAGGGTATTCAGTAATTGTAATGGATTACACCTCGCGTTGCTGCACTCTACCTCAAACTCCTCTTGAAGTCTGAGGATCGCAAGCTTCTCCCTCAAAGGACAGTCGTGAGCTCGATGTGGTCCATCACAAATGAAGCACCCAGAAGAGAATTTCCTCCCTTGGGAGGCTCCATCTCCCTTGGGTTTGGAGGGTGTACCCTCCTTCTTGTCTTTCGAGCCTCCATGCTATTTTCCTCCATTCTTGCCCTCTTTGTGGGACTTCTTCCGCTTTGAATTGGATTCAGAATTACCCTGTTTGTAATCGACCAAGCCATCCGCAGCAGCTATGGCCGTTGGCAGATCTTTCACATTTTGCCTTCTCAGCTCCGCCCCTCCAATTTTCTTTACATATTTTTTAAAAGTATAATTTTAAGGTTATACACCAGAGTAGATAGTCCTAATCTTAGAAAGGCTTTTTTCTATATTTTTTTATGATGTCTACTTCATATAAGGCTTGTGATATACTCTAAATTTTGTTTGCTCATTATTAATATTATTTTGGAGTCACACATCCCTAATAACTTAACTAGTAATCATCTCATTATCTTATTAGGCAAGAGGTTATTGGTAAAAGTAACACTTAAATCATTATTATATTTTTTATAGATCTTTCAACATACCATGTTAGCTATATCTCTTGGGGCATAACTATAGTTAAATTATTTTGGGTTTTGATAGCCCCTAGAACTAGATTGGAGGAGGGGGGTGTTAGACTCAAAGAACTGAATAATAATATTTAAAAATTTCATTCCTAGAACTAGAGGACTATATCCATCCTCTAAATATATAGCCAATACAAATTTTTCATAAAACTTTATAATATAGCATCACCCATTGGAATTAAACTTATAACTTAGAATTTTCAAATTAAGCATCTCACCACTAAGCTAATACCTCATTATTGTGTCATAATCTTAGAATGAAATAGAATATTTATATAAGATTACTTTTTTTAAAAGAAAATTTATGTCAATTGAGGATACAATGCTTCCTCTTATTTTGAGAGTATCAAAACCTAAAATAATTTAACTATAAGTACACTGNTTCCTCTTATTTTGAGAGTATCAAAACCTAAAATAATTTAACTATAAGTACACTCTAATACATTTAACTCACAAGATACATTAGATGAAGTATACAAGAGTATAATGGAACCTAAGGATAACTTAAATTAGCCATCTTTTGCCTAGCAATGAGCTATTAGCCTCATGGTAAGACTCTTAATTGATAACTCTAAGTTATAGTTTCGATTTTTGTGTGCAATATTGAATTATAAAGTTCTACTTTGGCCATGTGTCTTGTAGGGTAAATGTTATTAAATAAATATTTCAAGTTCCAAGATCCCCAACCTCTTATCTAAGAAGATAATTGATGAGCTGTGAGCATGCTTAATGTACAACCATACAATCTACAAGCATTGTAGTAGACCATGTCATAATTCGTGGATGAGACTAGCGTAATATCTATATAGTTAAATGTAAAATCACAAATCACTATCTTCCCAACTATACTCGTAGTGGCCCTTAATGCGTATGATTAAGTATAGGTGAGGCACATGATGATTAATCTTATTCAACTATGAACTAAACTAGTCAATAATAAAGAATTAATTATTTAATTTAATTAACAATGAAACTAAATCCTAGATTGGCCTATCGTAATGAATGTTTGTTTCAAGCATGTTGTACATGTCATGAACTCACGTACCACTACTAGGATTACCAAGCATTATGCTACTAGGCAAACTAAGCAATAACATTGTTAGGATTACCAAGTGAATATATCTTTATGCTTGAAACAAATTGCATTCATTTTACCGAATTCTATATGCAATGAAAACATAAATATTAGGCTAATTTTATGGAAAATAAATTACATTAAAAGTAAATTCTATTATAAGTTAGAACATTGCAATGATTGAGAATCAATCTTGATCTTATTATCATTCATGAATATATCTAAGAACAATGCACTCGAATAAGACGTTATACAACTAACTTAATTTCACATTGCATGTACTTGTTGTTATTTTTAGGAAACTTAAAATTTTTGATAAGATTTCGTGCGTTAAGAAAAAGAACAAGAGGGCTGACAGAAATACTGTAGAAATTGTAAAACAGAAAAACTCATAGCATTGCACAACGTATGTTGTTACACAAAATGTTTTTGGGGACTTGTACCCCTCATCAATGTGTTTAGGCAATGCGGCTAGGCATCCGAAGTTGCAAAGCCAAGGCAATCCGAAATTGCAAAGCCAAGGCAATGAGCATGCCAGTACATGTATTTATAGGGTTCCAACTTCTAAAAATAAAATAATTGCCACTCTAATAATTAGAATAACCACCACTTTAATTAACCGCCATTCACTCTAATAATTAAAGTAACCACCACTCTAATAATTAGAGTAACCACCATTAATAATTAGAATAATCGCCACACTACTAATTAAAGTAACTACCACTCTAATAATTAGAGTAACCACCATTAATAATTAGAATAATCGCCACGCTAATAATTAAAGTAACTACCACTCTAATAATTAGAGTAACCGCCATGCTAATAATTAGAATAACCACCACTTTAATTAACCGCCATTTTAATAATTAAAATAAATAATTAAAGTAATTGCCACTTTAATAATTAGAATAATTGTTAATCTAATATTTAGAATATCCGCCACACTAATAATTAGAGTAAAGGGGATTCCCAGGGCAAAGTAAGGGTTTGTGATACCCTATGTTTGCTCTTGAAAAAGCCATAAGATAAAATAAAATCAGTTTTTCGTACCCGCGATGCACATGCTCTTGGTAGATTTCAATTAGCAACCAAATTTATAAATGCCACCAAAACCATAAACTTTTTATTGAATTTATATCTATTTTTTTAAAACAAAAAACCTATTGTCACTGTTCATGTATGGCTGCAATGCACATGATCTTCATGAATTTCAAGCAGCCGAACAAATTTATAAAAGCCACATAATCCAGCCCTCGTGACTTACAATAAGTCACAGAGGTTTCACACAACTACAACAATGGCCAAAACGCAAACCGATCTGAAATTTGAACCAGAAAACATCGACGAATTGCAAGCCTCGGTGGCCTGGCCGCATGTGGAGAGCCTAGGATGGGCGCCATTTTTCCAGAGCTTCAAAGGCCATGATAAAGAACTCTCCGAGGAAGCCTGTGAAACATGGGACGGAAAACAATTTATCATCGACGACACGTACTTCTGTGAAGTTACACCAGAAGTCATTGCAGCAGCATCCAAGGCCCCTCTACAGGGTGCCCACATCTTCAAGAAAATCACCACCTCTGATGATGAAATTGTTGACAGATTTTTTGCACGCGAAGCGCACCCTATTTCCCAAGATCAATATAAGTGTTTCCCTCGCAGAGACTTCCCAGAACCCTATAATTCATTTCTTAGGTACGCTGTAATGAGGTACATTACTATCGACCATAAGGTATCTGATGTTTACACGCATCATTTCGTATTCTTGAATGCATTCAAGTACAAAGAGCCCTTCAGCTTGGCCTATTATCTGTGCGAGAGCCTGAAGCTTGAGCTGCAGAATTATCATGAGTGGCGCAGCAAGTATTTTAAGCATCACGGCCTTGTTTTTCTCATCTATGATTTTTACCGCCTTGGAGGCTTTGTGAAAAAAAGATCAATTCAAGAAGTATATGATGGTAACGATTATAAGGAAGCCTCTTCTGAAAGCATGGCGGAGGAGCCTGATAACGAAGAAGAAGAAGGGAATCGGCAGCAGGTGTTGAGAGAAGAAAATGAAGTGTTTGCTGAACTTGCATATTCGCAACGGAAAAATCTGGAAAAAAAGGTGAATCAGGAGGAGGAAGCCATGATTTCTCAAGCGAGGGCAGAGGAAGTAGCTGCATCCAGATTTAAAAAACCCAAAATGAGATTGTAAACCAACAGATCCAGATTCAATAACACTAAAATGAACACTGGTGGGAAAAAGTAGAAGTGCTGCAGCAGCAACAGTTTGGAAGAGGAATCGAGTTGCATAAAAAAAGCTTGCTAAGGATGCGTTCTGCCTTGCAGGAAATTGACATGAACGACGTTTAGTTTATGTTTGGTTTTAAATGTGGATTTTCTGAGTTTCTAATTTTCTTTAGGGTGCATTTGGATTTAGCTTATAGCCTCAGACAAGTATGTTCGGTTGATTTATCTACATTGCTTCTAATTTATTCTTAACATTCAAACTCACTACTTGGAATAGCAGGTGTTCAGTCTTTTACCTTAAAATGATGAAAAGTTTGTCTGTTTTAGTTCTCTCGGAAATTTTGAAAGCATAGTTTGAGAAATCTGCAATTAATTGTTAGATCTAGGATATATAGCAATGCAACATTGAAGCCGATTCAAAATTGGATTGGACATTTAATCTAATAAATAGTGTTAAATTTTTCCTGATTTCTTAAGTTTACTTTATTAGTAGTTACTCAAAGGAAAACTAAAATTTCTATATTTGATTTTCCATTCTAACTGACCTCTTAGATTTAAAAAATTAGAAATTGCAGTTACCAACAGGGATAAATATAGCTGCTCTTTTTTTGATAATATTGATGATTTTATTTAGATCTGGAGTTATTCTCTGATCCGGTTTATATAAAAGGTTACTGATTTGCTAATCGGATCCGATTTTTCAATCTACGTTTCAAAGTTCATTTCTCTGGTCAGATTTTAAGTATTGGCCAGCCGAGATTAAATGTTTACCTTTTTTACCCATGAAGTTTGTGTTTGTACGACATGCTATTTCAAAATGGATGGTTCACAAAGTTCGTATGTAAAGCAACTTTAACAGGCTGATGTCCTTGAATGCCAAAGCCGTCTAAAAGGTAAAACACCATAAAGACCATTGTTCTCAAACTTTCCCCACACTCCTGAGTGCTCCGCTGCGAGTTCCGAGATTATTTTACAGGATTTCCTTGTTCCGCTGCGAGTTCCGAGATTATTTTACAGGATTTCCTTGTTATTAGGTTCTATAGACTTGGACTCTCCGGGTTAATAAATTATTTAGAGACTCGCTTAAAAAATAAAAATTTAAGGATGTGTTTGGTTTTCCAATTCTTGGGGGTGGTGTTGCAGATTTCATCCATAATATTCAGAAAATGGTGTTCGGGGTCTCCGTTGGTACCGTCCGATTTTTGGATTCATGTGCCTTACTATTTCTATTGGTTTTTTATTTGTTGGAATCTCATCATGTGAAATGTAATCTCCTCCCTACATAAATCCCCAGACTCAACATCTCTCCAAATACAGATTAAATATCCATGAATTCAGGTAAATGATTTTATAAAGTTACATGCCACAGATTTTAGCCGGTCGGATTTGTGAGTTCAATTCCACCATGATAAATGAGTTTCTTTTATTAGAATTTATCAATGATGTCATGGGGAACAGCCCCACCCATCATCCAGCCCGAACAACCTGTTACACTACTGGCAATAGGTTTGGCAATGGCAACCCACGGATCCATCTAAGTCACTATCCCACGGATCCTCACCGCATCCGACCACCAGCGCCTCATGCAACCCTTCTTCCATGCCGAACTCCATACCGCGTTGTAGGCCATGCTGGCAGATAAAGCCCTGGGCCGGATGGATGGTCCATCGAATTTTTTCACGAGTTCGAAGACTTACATAGACCAAATCTGCTCGATGCCTTCAACCGTATGCTCGCATGGCAACAAGTACACAAGGAAATCAACTACTCCCGTGTGGTCCTACTTCCAAAGATAGTCAACCCCACGTCCCCTGGGCATTTCTGCCCCATTGGCGTATGTAACTTCCTTTTACAGCACTTCTCACGAATGGTGGTTGCCCAAATGATGCCACTCATGCCACGTCTGGTAGGACAAAATCAGGCTGGGTTCGTCAAAGGTCGTCATATCTAGGATCAAGTGCTGCTCCTACAGGAAATCCAACATTCCCTCAAAACTACCAGATTCCCCAGGCTCTGCATCAAATTAGACATCACTAAAGCTTATGATTCCGTGAGCTGGGCCGCCCTTAGGTCAGTGCTGCAAGCAAAAGGGTTTACAAAACCATTCGTGGATTTGTGCCTTCAGATTCAAAAGGGCGGAAGGTACTCACTGGATATTGACAACCACCTTTGGGGGTTCCAAGGGACAGGTTGCAGGCTTCAACAAGGGGATCCTCTCTCCCCGCTCCTCTTCCTCCTGGTGATGGACCTCATGCAAACCTACTGCGCAGAGCAAGGCGTACAGTGGCTAGACATCCACGGAATCCGATACTTAACCACCCACTACGCAGATGACACGATGATCTTCACTCATGCCACTGTGCCGCAGGCCCAGGCACTTCTAAGGGTGCTAGATAGGATGAAGAAGGAAGTGGGGCTAACCCCCAACCCGAGTAAGTCTGCACTATACCTCACCCATACTCACCCCAGTGTTCACAGCAAGGTCATCCAGATTTTGGGGATTCTACTGGGGGGACGCGGAGGACACGTACCTGGGCATCCCCATGCACAATTGGCACAGACAACACACCTGGCAGGTGCTCATAATGAAAATCCAAAAGCACACAACACATTGGGCAAACAGGTTCCTATCCTGAAAAGGGAAAATTGTACTGGCGTCGATGGTCCTGGCCACCACGGCAAGATTCCCTGCCTCCATGGCCACTCTGCCCTCTAGTGTCATTCAGAAAATTAATGCTATAATTCGGGATTTTGTATGGTTTGGGGGAAAGGGTGGATAGAAAATGCATTTGGTGTCCTAGGAAAAGACCGCTTGCCCCCCCTCCCCCCTTGGTAGGGGGTGTCGACATTCTACCATTTGTAGTGGAGGCGGCATTAGGTAGGTAGTGGCTTCTTCGTCAATTCTCCCCAATGTCGGACGACCCCCCCAGTGGGTGCAAATCCTACAGTGCAAGCATCGTCCTTGGGTGGCTATCGGGTCAGACTCCCTGGTGTGGTGCCAACTCTACACGCACGTTAGCATGCTCACACATGAAAACGAGATCGCCCTACACCCTCAGCAGCTACTACAATGTCAATTCCTAGAAGATCCCCGATGGATGCATCTATGGAAAGGCCACCTGCCAGAAAAAATCAAGACCTTCGGGTGGCTAGTCCTGCACCAGGCTCTACCCGTTCGCATGCGGTTGAGGGCACGTGGCATGCACATTGATACCATCTTCCCAATGTGCAATCAATGTAGAGAGACGCTCCACCACTTCCTAAATGAATGCTACGTGGCCCGACACTTATGGCGTACGACCGACCTCCCCCCGCTCGAATACTCCAGAAATTCGTAGACACTCACCGCATTGTGGATCCTCTAGCATGCAAGAAACGATCGGGTCTTTAAAGGAACAGATGTTCCCCTACCTGCTGCACTGGCCTACTGGTTCCGCAGACTCTGGGGCAGAATTACTGTGGTTATGGGACCTCTGGCAACAGGTTACGCTGATGGAGTGGACCACAGTGCTGCAATGCATTGTGGCAGACCCGGAGTTGGATGTTCAGCTGTTTTACGAGCACTGGAACGGGGAGATCGCTAAGTTCCATGGGTGCCAAATATTGGTGACCATGGACGCCTTGGCCATAGCAATTGGGACCCCCACAACAGGGGACCGGATTCCCCCGATCGTGCAATCCCAGGCCATGGTGGCTGATTTCTTCCATGGTCCCATCCCTCGAACTGCCAGCGGTCACATTAGGGGGATGACCCTCCTACCCACCTGGCAGGCCACGGTGACACTGGTGGAATGCTGCTTTATTCAATTGGACTTGCATCACAAACTCAATGGGGTACACTTCATGTTCCTCCAGAGCATGCATGCCAAGACTCCCTTCAACCTCCCCCACTTCCTCTGGGAGTCTCTACAATGGTGATGCCCTGGTAGACATCCAGGGGTAATTTGTGCTCTGTGGCAAGTTGGCACCCCAATCCCGCTACTTCGGCCGCAGCCTAGACCTGCACAAGTGTATCAATGGTGGCGAAGGTGACAGGGTTTTCTGGTAGGAGGTACCTCGGTCTCGGACAGGACTACGGCTACACCCCCCAGGACACTGAGGATAATGAATGCACATGGGACGACCTGGAATAGGTCCAGTAGAGTGATGCCGTGNCCCCCCCCCCCCCCAAAGGCTCTAACATGGGGACGAGGGCTAGTCGTTCGGACATGCCCAGCTTGATCGACATCACTGTTATAGGGTTTGGGAATGGGGTATATCCCCCACTGGCAAGGATGCTCTGTGGCAGTTAAGCCTTGCGGGGGACCCAGGGTTCGGGTCTGTGGTCAGTGTGGGGCCAGCATCTCTGGCCTACACTATACTGGTGTATAGCCTTCTTTTTTGGAATAACAATTTGCTCGATTTTTTCCAAAAAAAAAGAATAGACTAGAGAAATTAGAAATTGTGAAACCACTTAATTTTGGAAACCTGTAACAAAAATAGAAGAAAATTTCTTTTCCATTATGGATAAACTAAAAATCATATTTGATATTTAAGATATTGGTTGTCTAAATTATTAGAGTGGCAATTATTCTAATTATTAGAGTAGTGGTTACTCTAATTATTAGAGTGATAGTTATTCTAATTATTAGAGCAACGGTTGTTAGAGTAGTGGTTACTCTAATTATTAGGGTGGCAGTTATTCTAATTATTAAGGTGAAAGTTACTTTAATTATTAGATTGGCGGTTACTCTAATTATTAATGGTTATTTTAATTATTAGAGAAATGGCTACTCTAATTATTAGAGCGGCAGTTATTCTAATTATTAGAGCGACGGTTACTCCAATTATTACAGCAAGAGCGGTAGTTATTCTAATTATTAAAGCGGCGATTACTCTAATTATTAATGGTTATTCTAATTATTAGAGCAGTGGTTACTCTAATTATTAAAGTGGTAGTTATTCTAATTATTAGAGCGATGGTTACTCTAATTATTAATGGTTATTCTAATTATTAGAGTGGCAGTTACTCTAATTATTATAGTGGTAGTTATTCTAATTATTAGAGCATTCGTTACTTTAATTATTAGAGCAAGAGCAGCAGTTATTTTAATTATTGGAGTGATAGTTACTCTAATTATTAGAGTGAGAGTGGCAGTTACTCTAATTATTAGAGCAAGAGTGATGATTACTCTAATTATTAAAGTAGCGGTTATTTTATTTTAAGAAGTTGGGACCCTATTTATACTTGTACTGGCATATTTATTCCCTTGCCTTTGTAGCTTTGGTTATCATTATTCATAATGTTTTTTATAACATTTAAGGAACAATGTGTGATTTATTTGTAGGTATTATAACTATAATATCATTAGAAGGAGACAAGCAATGGAATCTACTACTGTATTTTTTAAAAAATATATTGTTGATGCACCCATAACTATTGAAGAACTACAAAAACAATTGAATAATGCTCCATCACATGTCATTGTTGATAATTTAATGCGATATGGTACATCCATTCATGGTATACCATCTTATTGGAGAAAATGTAAAGTAGAGCTAACTGACATGGTGAATCAATTGGGAACACCTACTTTTTTTTTCCTTTGACTGCAGCAGATCTCTATTGGCCTAAGTTGCATAATCTGATGAAAGGAGATCCACCTGAGAACTCATCAGAACTCAAATATTGGAAGCAAAGTAATATCATAGAAAATACGCATATAGTTGCAAAGTTTATGCATCATCATCACATTGCCTTTCGTAAAATAGTTTTGATGAATGAGTTCCATGTTGTTGATTATTGGACATGATATGAGTGGCAACATCATGGATCTCCACATGTGCATGGTTTCCTATGGATATAAGGTGCTCCAAAGGTAGATGAGCTTGACCACAATGATCCTCATGTCATGCATAGGGCAAAGAAATTTTTTGATTCAATTACATATGCATGGAATCCAAGATTTACAGCTAATGGACATCCAAATAATATAAGTTCTCATTTATCTTTTCTATTCTTTACACAATTTTTTTTGCTAATATTGCTTAGAATATAGAGATATTAATTTCTCCATTGTTACTTCTTTCAATTTGTCTTCTCACTTAGGCTTTACATGTGATGAGTAGTGAGGTACCCCTATGCCCAACCATATGAATATGAACATTCATGCTCAATCCGGTCAAACTCCAAGGATTAAGTGCTTATGCGCTTACACAAAACAAGGATGCGTTATGCAGTCATTGTCTCCCCAAACTTACTTGTAAGGCACGATTGTATGGTTAAGTAAAATTGAGGTATATGATTTTTATGCTTTTTATCTATTCTATCTTAATCTCCTAAGTGTGTGCAATGAAAATATTTAATTAACTAATGGATTTTTGTAAATTTAATATGAATCAAATCCTATCACCAGCATCCATTTCCACTCTTTGAACACATCTTGAACCAGTGTAACACTACTGGGATTACCAAACACTAATCATTACTGGGTTACCAAGTGTTCCACATATGCTTGAAGTGGTTGTGCTGGGTGTGCTAATTCATTGATAAGTAATAATTAATAATTTAATAGAAATAACATCAATTAACTATTGAAAGTATTAAATAACAGTAAATAACATGAAATGCAATAATTAAGCTATTCTTAATGTTGCAAGGTTTATCATAAAGTTCATCTTTATTTTTGATCACAAGGTGTGCTCAGGTACACAATGCTCAAATAAAGATCCATTCACTCTATGACTCCTACTACAAGCACTCAAAAATATTTCTAACTCTAGAAGGAGAAAACTACAAGAGTTCAGCTAAGGGACTAAAAACTAATGCCAAACTAAGTGCCCCTGTCTCTTATTTATAAGCAATGAGACAGGCTCCGACATCGCATGTCCAATATTGCTTCGACATCTCTGATATCGCGGATCCAATATCAAGGATCTGATATCGAGGCTCATCATACTCCCACGACTAAATGAAAACTCATCCTCAAGTTCTTTACAAAATATTGGGAAGGTATGGGATTATTGACTGAAAGACAATGACAGACACAAAGTGCCTAATCAATGGATTGACAAACGTATTACAGCATTGTTGTTCATAACCATTGTGGTGAACACTGTACATAAATGACATCTAGACCCTCATTTGATAGCTTTAAGAGAGAGAGAGAGGGAAAAGAAAATTAGGCGTGTTGTTGTCGATCTCAAAAATGTATACATCGTTGTTCATTCATGGCCTCATGACCAAGCTTATTCCTTGTGTAAATACTCTTACTCCAATCCATTCTTAGTGCTTCCTCCTATCCCAGTTCATTGTTCATGTAATCACCATCTACACACACAATACAATCACGAATTAGCAAGGATAGATAAGATATAATGTCAATGATACCTTGCCTCAATATGAAGCACATTGGCTAGGTTGTGGGTATGGTAGATACTAGGTTAGAGGTTTGTAACTCATAACTATCTAAGGTGTAGGGATAAGATAAGTAATGGAATGGAAAAATTTGCGATAGGGCCCCCATGACTAAGATCAAACCTCTGGTACCAATAAGATGGAAAACAAAAGAAAAAGGAAGATAAGAGGAATAACAACGGTGAAGCAAATAAAAATGCATAGAAGGGTAAAGACAAATGGATGTCATAGATGGGGTGAAATGAGAAATAGTTGATTGCAAGAAGTGTTTAAGGGAAAGAACTTAACAATTGCACCAAAAAGGAATGTCAGTGGATCCTCCCCAAAGCAGGCTCATGCCCTTTATTCCTTAACAAACCCACAAACTAAAGAGTCTGTAGGCTCTTGGAATAACATATGGAGACAATAATTAAGAATTCACCCACAAGAATTTACCAAAGAATAACAATGCGTCAACCAAGATATAGACTAATCATAAAACTGGCAA
>MNCI01010595.1:550280-608932 GCA_015680685.1 Gnetum montanum | reverse complement strand
AAAGGTAAAAACCAAACATTAGCAATCAACACCATTATAGTACAACCTACCATCATGAGCACTTATTATGTGATGGGTGAGAATAAATCAAACAAAATGTAACAAAGAAAGAAATAGTAAAAATGTTAACGATGGTGTAAAACAAAAATAAGTAAATATGAAAAAATGTGTAAAACAAAAAGAACAAAAAAAAATGAAGGCTTAGAATAATTAGCATTGGTGGCGATCTCCCCAACGACTAATTTGTAAGGAGAAGATCCAAAATAATGATCAAGGTTTTCCATTAATAGAGGTAGTGTTAGTACTAGCATTTTAGGCTCATGGAAAGGTTTGGTTTGCTAGATGTTGACCAATAATTTCCTATCCAGGCTTTTAGATTTATAGATCATCATGACCCTTGCAGGAAAAGTTTCATGAATGATATAAGGTCCTTCCCACAAAATTTAAGATTTAGTTTGTTGTGGCACATGTGTAGGATTCCAATAAAAAACCCTATCTCCTAGTTGGTATGTAAATTTTTTAATTCTTAGGCCATGACATTGCTTGTTGAAGGCCTTGTATAATTTGTTGGATTATAGGGCAGCTAATCAATTTTCATCTAGCAAGTTAAGATTCATTAACCATTCTTTTTGTGCTAGATTGAGGTCAAGGTTAAGGTCACATGCTATAGATAGTGTATGGAGCTCAGCTTGGATAGGAAGTGTTGGAAGTTTCCCATACACTAACTCATAGAGAGAATAACCTATAGGGAGTTTCCACATGGAGTGATAGGCCCAAAGAGCATCATTTAGTTTGGTGCTCCAGTCTCACCTATATTTATTAACGGTTCATGTCAATATTTTTGAGATTTCCCTATTGGTGACTTTAGCTTGACCATTCACTTGAGGATGATATGGTGTAGTCAGTTTATGCTTAACTCCTAAGCGTTGCATCAACTTCTGAAAAGTCACACCTATAAAATATGTACCATTATCAGAAATAAGTGCATGAGGCATGCCAAAATTTTTACGATTAATTGTTGAACAAATTGTGCAATGGTAGATGATGTACAATCAGTAATAGCGGTTGCTTCTATCCACTTTGTAAAATAGTCAACAGCAACAATAATGTATGCTTTTCCATTGGACATCAGTGTAATAGGCCCCATAAACTCAATACCCCATATGTCAAAGGGTTCTAATGGTTGAATCCATTGTTATGGACCCTCCATTCTAATATTCATTTTCCCATCACATTTGTAGCACTTGCAAGATTGGATAAAATGATGGGTGTCTCAAAATAATGTATGCCAATAATATCCTACAAGCAAGATTTTAATGGCTATTCATTTCCCAGTGTAATGACCCCCACAAGGGCCCTCATGAGTGTCTTGAAAAACTCATAATTAATCTACATTGGGAACACACCATCAGACCAAGCCATCAGAACATACCTTGTAAAGGTATTGATTTCCATGAAATGTTTAACTCAGTGAAGAAATTGTTGTTTCTTTTTAACGTCCATCCCTTTTGGTGTCTCTTCTGTGAGAAGATAGGTAAGAATGCTAATATACCAATTTGTATCTATGGGTAATTGATTGCTTATTACACTTGCAAAGAGGAGTTCATTAAGGAAGTGATCAGAAATTGGGTATTTGTCCTCTTTGTTGTCTTATCGCAACCGAGATAAATGATCGACAACAACATTCTCGGTGCCTTTACAATCGATCATCGTAAGATCGAACTCTTGCAAGATCATGAGCCATCGTATGATGCAAGGGCTTATCATTGGTTTATTCATCAGGAACTAAATTGCACTATGATCCATGTGTACAAATATATTATAGCCTAATACATAGTGCCTAAATTTTTCTAATGCAAACACCACAGCCATTAACTCTTTTTCTGTTGTGGTGTAGTTGAGTTGTGCACCAGTAATACTTCAACTTACACATGGAATGTAATAGGGATGTTTTTGGTCTTCTAACTATGTAAGTATAGCTCCTAAAGCAGAATTGGATGCGTTAGTCATTATATGAAATGATCCAAACCAATCAGAAGCTTGTAGAATGGGTGTTTCTACGAGCTTTTGCTTGAAGGTTTGGAAAGCTAGCTCACATTCCTTGGTCCATTCAAAGGGTACATCCTTTTTCATTAATTCTAATAATGGTTTTGCAATCTTCAAAAAGTTCTGAATGAAGTGTTTATAATATCCAGTATGTCCAAGGAATAATCGAACGTCTTTTATATTTTCAAGTTGACGAGTGATTCTTTGGATTACTTTAATTTTTTCAAGATCTACCTCTATCCCTATTTGTGAAATATTATGCCTAATACAATGCCCTCTTGGAACATTAAATCACTTTTCTGCCAATTGATCCTTAGGTTGGTTTCAACACATCATTTCAGTACTTGCTTTAATCGGTCCAAGGCATGTTCAAAGTCCACTCCATAGGTGGAGAAATCATCCATAAAAACCTCCACACCATTTCCTATTCGATGCTAAAATATACTGAGAACCAAACGTTGAAAAATTTCTAGGGCAGTTCAATAATCTCATACCTATCCACTATGTAATCAATTGAACTCGTTCTCATTTTGTCTAACTCGAGGATGAGTTGTTATTTAGTCATGGGGGTATGATGAATCATGGTTTTCCAGGCCTTGATATCGAATCCTCGGTATCAGGGACACGATATCGTAGCCTGGATAATGATATCAAATACATGATATCGTGATTCTTGTGTAGGCCTATAAATACAACATTCAGGCGCATAGGAAAGGGGGGAATTGGTAAGTCTAATGGTAGAGTCTTTTTGTTAGATTTCAATTAATTTTAGTTCTTTCCCTAGTGCATGTCTGCTGTGTGATGATTGTAATTATATAGAACCTTTATTCGAGTGTGACATACTTGGACATGCACATGATTGGTAATAAAGATCGAGATTACTCCATCATTGCAACATTCACTTAGCTTTTAATTATTTTAATTTTTAATTGTTATTTATTATTTTATTCGTTAATATTTCTTTATCATCATTTATCATTCCTATTGTTAAATGTGGAATGAGTATGACTTAATCATGAACATTTAAGTGTAACTACTTGGTAACCTAGTAGCATATCTAGGAGTACTCAAGTAATGTGCGTTTGGTAATCCCAGAAGTAGTACATGAGGTCCAAGATGTGCACGGATGATTAAGGATAGATGCTCATTATACTTAGGCTAGTTTAGATTTTGATTTTTATTGCCTATTAGCTTACATCAAGGTTATTTTCCATCATCTCTAGGAGTAGCATTAGTTTAGGATCCCATCATTCACCTCACTCTGGACTAAACCATATGTGACAAGAAAATACTGGTCCAAGTGGGAAGATAGCGAACTACAATCAACGTGTAACTATCTAGATACCACAACTAGTCCATCTGCAGAGTTCAACTAGATCATGTGTACATGCTTGTATTCATGTGGTTGAGTGTAGGGGTACCTCACTGCTCATCATAGTTTTTTTGGTTCACCAAAGTAAAGGAAGAGAGGAAAACACAAATGACAAAGTGTAAAGCATTATTTTAGCCCCTCCAAACTATATATAGAATTGTTAATGCTAGGGGTATGTGTTGGCACAAGGGCACTAATGCCCCTGCACTAATACATGGATGCATCAACACATCCTCCCAATTAGAGAGAAATTATCTAATTCTATCCCCATGCCTACAACTGATCTTTGACTATTGACAGAGCATCATTCAAGGCTCATACCATGCCAGAATCACCCAAGACTAACCTCACAAGGCATACAAGAAGCAAAACATGAAGATCGTTGCAAAATTATGTTAGATGATATCATGGATCATTAGTTAGAAGTTGATTGATCAATTTATGCAATCTTATAAATGCAGGCCTAGAAACAAGGGGTTAGAATAGAAGGAGAATGATTATAGCACTAGGAATAATAAAATATAGGCACAATTGAGATGGATCAATAGAGTTTAGCATGGTCAAACCTTGAAGCACAAACATTTAATACTTATAGAAGTGGAAGACTAATTAAGTATCATATGCAATGCAACCCTTACCATCATTGGAAGATAAGCTTTGATTGAGTCACATATCATGCTTATCCACCAAGAACTCACAAGTAAGTCCCCCTTAAAGTAGGTAATTGCCTTTATTATCCTTGTAAAATCTATTGATAAAACACCCATGGAATCTCAAAAATCAATAAACATTAGCATTAAACATAGGTTCATCCCCTTGGATGAGTAAATTTTATCCTTTGTGTTGCACAATTGACCTCCTATTACATAAAATAATGGACAAGAATGGAATAGAAGAGATGGTGAATTAATAATGTATAAGAGAGAAAGAAAAAGAGTGCAACATCACCAGATTTTTAGCCAACCATTCAATTAGCTTATGGAGCATGTAAGCACATCCTACACTCCATGAGAGATTCACTATCACATGCTTTTACTACTACTTTTTTATAGAATACTAATTAACCTCCAAGTCTTCTTCCCATGCACAAGATCATGCTAACCTCATTCAATGCCATGTAGCCTTGATTGTTCCATAGTCTAATCATTAATGTAAATATTCAAGATTCTAGTTAGGTTTTCCTTCATCCATGCATGTATGCATGATAGGCTCCCCAAATTTGGCTCTGCTAAAAACCTTTCATCGATCCCCTTGGTTGCACTAATGATTCCACATCTCACAAAAAGCATAATACCATGATCATCAAGAAGAAATATTCCAAGTTTGAAGTTGGTCAAGGCTTGAATCAAGGATGAAGATTATTGATCCTTGGGACAAATGATTAGGGACTTGGGTGGAAGCACAATTAACATCATCAAGGTTCACAAAGAAAAATATTTTTGGACCTTCATGGCCATGGGTAGGGATGAGCAAGAGATTGTATTAGACTACAAATTTATGAGAATTCATGTAATCAAGACAATGGGTTGAACATGAGAAAGGTTTCCATAGGCATATGTTCAGTCACTAGTTTGACTTTGGCATGAGTAAGTATGAGATCAGTTTCAATGGTAAACATACCAATTTGCATAATTGATAAACTTGAAAGTACACTACTCTTCCCACCATCTCTTCACTCTTTTCTCTTTCTTCTTTTTTTTTTCTTTTTTTATCATCATCATTTTATTTTTTTCATTGTCAATTCATTTTTCATTTTATTTTTTTTCATGGGAAGAGTGTTTTTTATGTAGCATGAAAATCATGGGAATGATTAGAGTGCTAGATCATGACCTGGAGTCTTTAACTTGCATAAACATGAGAATCCATCATCCACCATGTGACACATAGGTTCATGAAATCACAAATCTCTTTTGATCAAGGTATCCAAGTAGGGCATCATGTGCACCTTGGTTCAATCACATTGATTAGACCCATTCAATGGTCATAAGAACCCTAGACGATACACCCTTTCCATACCAATGATCAGGAACTCTTCCAATATTATGGAGCTCACACCCTAAGATGTGGATCCATCACTTACCTATAGTTCTAGTAGCATTAGCTTCAAAAGCTTGTAAGATGAGTTCCAACTCCTTACTAAATCCAAGATTGGTTCATTGGTGATGAATATAAGAAAAGTGGATGGATGAATGTTGTTGCAAGGGCACTATATCAATCAAAGCTCCACATTGGACCCATTTGGTGCTCTCACATCATAATTGCATATGTAGCTCACTTGTCCATCATTAACTTATCGGATGAGCATTCATAAAGCTTATGAATTAGTTTTCCCATACACACAAATGAAAATACTTCAAAAGAAAATATCACAATTGGCTATCCATTAAGCTTACAAAATTGAAAAATTCTAACTAAATGTAGCAATCCCTATTAATTGCATAAAGTGAAATAGTAAGAAAATAAAAATTTGACATGGTATGAAGGACTTTTCCTGCATGACTAATGCATGCTAATCACCAAGGAAGCTTGTGACTATTAAATTGGGTATTAAGCATGCTCAAATGTGAAATATTTTCATTAGAGTGCACTAGGCATTACCTAGAAGATGCTCTATCTAGCTTAATTGTATAACCTATGATCACAGTGCAATAAGATCAAGAAGGATCACATGATATTTTCTTGTAGTAAATCCTTCTAGTCTCATTTTTCCTATTAATCTCAAGGTGGAGGTCTTGAAAAATCAACTTGGAATTTGTAGTGCTTAACCAAGCTCTTCTCATTATAACAAGAAGATCCTCTTCCATCTTATCTTCTAATCTAAGTACTAGGAAATTAACAGGATATGACCAACTTACAACAAAAGTGATTACATTGCATACCTCTTCCACAAGGTACGCACATGATTGGTTTGCTAGCTTGAGTTGAATGTTAGTACACTTGAGAGAAGAAAGCCCCAATCAAGGTACTGCTGGAATGAAATGAGATTAACTCGCAAACTAGAGTTACATAGATCTAGAAAATGATTCTTTTCATCAATTTGTATCACTGCTATGGAACTACTAGGATCTAGTTGCTTTATGAATAAACATCATTTCTTAACTTTCCTTGTTGCCACTGTAGACATAGAGATGATCACAACATCACCATCAAGTACCATCGTGCTATCTCCTTTGGACATAGCAATGGAACTCATCCCTAAAGTAGATATTGTAGTTGAATTATGATCAAGGATGTTTATCAAAACCTCATGAGTGAGCACTTTAGTTTGACTTGAATGAGTCATCTCTTTGTAAGGCGAAGAGGAAGACATAGACCTAGTTTCATGATTCTCACATCTACATTTGCAATAAAATTTCAAAAGTGGGACCTCAAACTTTCCTACCATGCTACAACCAAATTAATAGATATATCGTAATATTTCCTAGATGCATGGATAGAAGTAGGATCAATACAATAGGTAATATTACATGATTTGTCTTGCCTTGGTTGTTGTTGACTAAGTATCCCATCTTGCATGGGACCAGGAAGTAGAAGTTACAATAGGCAGGTATGTTGAGGTATCATTGTTGGGATTTAAGAGGTACTTGCCTATGCACCATAGAAGTAAGGATTAGGTAGAGGAACCATCTATTATTGAATAGAAGAGGGAAGACTCTATTGAGAAATAGCCCAAGAATTTGGAGTTTGCCATTGTTGGTATTATTGCATGGAGCTATGGATGAGCACCACCAAGATAGTATGAAAAGCTATGATATGGGATCCTCCTTATTTGTCTCTTAATTAACTTGAACTTCAAAGATACCCTAGATCATTCCATCTCACCAATCTAGTAAGCCATGATTGGGTAGCATTGTGAATCATGAAAGTCTATGTAGTACTTGCATGGATCCTCATCATCTAAGGAGGATGAGAAAACCTAACTTGGACCTTCTTGAATGCTCTTGGATTAAGAGATTTTCTATTTACCCTTTTCATCATACATATTTCTTCATTTATGTGATGCAATTGCTTTGGTTGTAGCTTCAACCATCTTACCCTCAATATCCTTGAGAGTAATGGTCATCTTCTTGTCCATCGCATCCCAAACTCTATTCACATGGTGGGTCAAGTTTGTTAAGGCTTTGTTTGTTCTAACTTGATCTTGTGTTAGAGCCATGACTATAGTTGAAGGTTTGATGGCACCTTCAAAATTCTTCGCCTTCTGCCTATGTGATGAATCGTGATTATGCTCCTTGGCTAATTTTCACTTTTTCCATTCACCTTCCATGCTAGCAATGGTATTTAAGAGCACTTTGATTTGGGCCATGAAATTTTTATGTACATAGTCCATAACACACATGTTCATACACTTTCTTATTTCTTGCATTATCATTCTAAGATATGCATCAACTGTTCTATGGCTAGAACCATAGTTCAAACAGTAGTAAAAAAATTTCATATATCTTTCCATGCTAATGTTAAGAATCTCATGGGCTCCTTGCCTCCATCTAACCATCTTCTTCTAGATATTTAAGATTCAAGCATAGGTTTGAAATTTTGTGTAGAATATTTTGATCATATTTTTCCATCTTTGAATTGATTAAGGAGACAAAGATTTATACCAAGTTTCTGCATCTTCAACAAAGTTACAAGGAAACAATTGTAACTCTTGCCAATTACTCATGATTTTTTGAAGATAGAAAGTATTGTCAAAGGCTTGCACATGGAGTTTGGGATCATCACTATTATACCCTCTATATGTTGGTACATTAGCCATGTTGATTCATTTGATTCTGTTATCCAAAACATATTCCCTTGGAATATATATAGCTTCTGCCAACTCATGATAATCACCCTAGTCAAAAAAAGGGGAATCATCATTGCCACCAATACACCTAGACAAGTGCAAATTTTGGAACCTAGAAAGGAGATCATCATGCTAAGCTACACTTGGGGTGAAGTTGCCTAACCAAGGGCCTTGATGGTTGGTTGTCCCTTTGCCTTTCCTATTTACTTTAGCCTCTTACTTTCCATCTAAATGATCAGATGAAGAGTTGTGGCTAGCCTCTTTCTTTGCCACTTGATCTTGAAGAGCTTGCATGTATAAGGACTTATAATCATTGAACATGGGCTCATGAGCCTTATATACTGTACATTCATTTTCTATCCTCATATTGATCAAGGCATCAATAAGATCATTTGGTGCAACCAAAACTAGGTCCCTTGAGAACCTACCATGAGCATATTTCCACCTTTCCTACTTATCTTGATGATAAGCCAACACAAATGGTAAAAGGGTTTTATCCTTTGAATTCTTAAGGCAACAAAAGCCCTTTGTATTTTTGGTGCATTACTAGAGATCTTTGGTGGGCTCTTAGCACTATCCACCATTTTTGTGTTCACAACCTACATACTCAACACTAAAACATACAATTTCTAGTATGATTTGGTCATAACTTTCAAGGATGATGTTGAGTAGATTTCCAAGAACACTTGTGTATATCATTGGGTTCAATGAATATAAAAGATATTATAATATGTATGATACAAATGGAAACCTATGTTGCCATAATATAAGGTTAAGAAAATATTTATAATTTTATGTTTTATAATTTTTGTGGACTTTATTTTTATGAGAAATAAAAAATGATAATAAACATATACGCATTGTAATCTTACTTGGGGATAGGGGAAATGCTCATGCTACAATCCCTTAAGGGACAAGTATAATACCACACATACACATAAACACACACACAAATGAAAATACATATGAAATGTCTCATAGTCACAACCTTGATGGCCCAACATCATGTTGTATAGTTACGACCTCCTTGGATAAGGTTAAATCATTACTACTTGTGAAAATGAGAAATGAATAAATATTTTTATGGTTTTAGTGTTTTATAATGTTTTTGGTATTTTAATATTTGAGGTATTACTAGTGCAAAAATGAGGAAAAAACATAAGCTTTATTTAGCATGCAAACATTGGACTCCCCATCAACCAAATGATTTTGGGCTACATGAGCATGGTAGTACTTTGGCAAAGTCTAGCTACACTTGTGAAAGAGATGACTTGAAAAACACACACACACACACACACACACACACACACACACACACACAAAACATGGAAGAAATCAGTTACCCAAGGGAGGAAGAACTCTTTACATAAAATTAGATGTTAAAATTCCAAATAAAATTCTTGGAACTAAGTTTTTTTCATATGAAGCTCATCCCAAGTATTTATAGTTTTTGCAACATAACTGCAGGGGTTTGCTAGTGCCCAGGCATTAACAAATCTCCATTAGGATAGCCTAGACAACCTAGAGCACACTCAAGGTGGTAGAGTAGGGAAAGTACCCAAACCAAGGCATCAAAGAGTGTGCTTCAATGCCCCTACACTGACGTAGGGTATGTGTTGGCGTAGGCTAGCTAGTGCACACCTACCACCATACTTTACCCTTGTTCTTCAGGATGAAATTTGAGACGCCTAGGAACATGTCGAAGCCTTCTAAGGATTTACAAATGAAGCTGGAAACTTCCTGACAAGCCTAAGCATGTTCCAAATCTACAAGTGTAATGCAAAAGGCAAGGATATATATGTGGGAGATAGAAATATCAATCATGCATGAAAAAATCATAAACACTGGGTGTATGAGACACAACCCAAATCTAGGGCTTACAATTGACTTACAAAATGCCACTAGATGACTCATCAATAGATCACAAAGCACTTCAATTTCTAAATCCTCAAAAGAAATTGAGTATTAAACACATGAAATGGATTACATAGTCACAAGAATTCAATTTTATGCTTAAGCACAAAAAGTGAAAATGTTAATGTAGTGGTTAATGCATTATCTAGGATGCATGTGGTTACTTTCAGCATACCTCATTTGGAAGGTATGGATGATTTTATTGATTTGTATGAACATGATTCAGATTTTGGATAGATTTTAGAAATCCTCAAGGAACCATTGTTGAGTAGGATAAATCAATGGAAGGACTATAATATTTAAGACAAATTGTTATTCAAAAATGGAAAGGTGTGTATTCCTAATTATGATTTTAGAAAAAAGATTTCATTTGAAAAATAGTATAGTGGCATGGTAGGTCATATGGCATAAAATATTAGAGCTTGTGACTAGATACTATTTTTGGCTAGGTATGGAAACTAAGGCTTCAAAATTTATAAAGAAGCATTTGACATGTTAGAAATTCAAAGAAGGTAAAGGAGTAAATTATCATTACATGCCTTTGCCAATTTCCAAGGGCTCATCTTCAATGGATTTTGTGAGTGGTATTCCAAAAACCAAAGTGGAAGCAATGCTATTTTTATTATGATGGATCAGTTCTCCAAGACAATACATTTTATTCCATGTAAAAAGGTGAGTGATGTCTCTCATGTTGCAAATTTGTTTTTACAACATGTTGTGAAGTTTCATGGTATTTTTTGAATATTGTTAGTGATAGAGACTCCAAGTTCACTAGTCTTTTTTAGAAGTCCATTTGGAAAATTTTAGGGATAAATTCAAATTTTTCTAGTACATACCATCCACAATCTGATGGCCAAATTGAAGTAGTAAATAAATCCATGTATAATATTTTGAGGTGTTTATATGATGGACAATCTAATTGGTGGGAAATTGTTTTATGTTATGCTAAATTTTCTTAAAATAATGCTTTTCATGTTACTATTGGTAAAATTTCATTTAAGATGAATTATGATATTTTTCCTAAGATGGTGGACAATTTGAAGAGATTTGTAAAAGAAACTAAACTTAGCATTGATTTTGTGTAAGAGATGAGGGATCTTCATGCATAATTAAAGGAAAATATTAAGAAAAATGTTGAAGAGAGAGTCCTCAAAAGGAATGAGAGCAAACAGAAGTCAAATTTTGCTATTGGTAATTTAGTTTGAAATCACTTAAAGATGAAACAATTAAGAGGTATCAACTTCTTCAAGTTGAAAGCCAAGAAGATGGATCCTTTTAGGATCAAGGCCAAAATTAATGATAATGCTTTTTAGATTGATTTACCAAATGATATTGGTATGTCTCTCATATTTAGTGGTTTAGATCTTTTGTACTATCATGGAAAAATCAATGAGGAGATCATACAGTGCAACATTAATAAGTTGAAGGGGGTTATTGATCAATCCAAACCTTTAATAAAGAAGAAGAAAATTGAACTTAAGCATAGGGAAGCTTCTCGAACTTGAGGAGTGAAGAGGCATGAGTAATTGATCCATTATGAGGATCAATCCATTGATGATGTTGTATGAGTTCATGAGACCAAGCTTCATGAGTGAGGAATCATTTCAACACATACTTTCTTATTCACATGAGCTCACTTTTTGAAGGATGAGAGAGATAGTATAGGGATACCTCTTCTAATTCCTTTTCCTTGGTTCTACAAATAGTTTTTGCAGGTTTTGGGCTTTGTGTAGATGTCTTGGAGATCAAGGAGACATCTTGGCTAAAAGTTGATTCTTCATAGGAGACATTTTGGAGATGTTGGAGACATTTGTTAAGAAGTGGAGACATCTCTCCTAAAACTGTGATGTCTCTACAATTATGAAGATGTCTCTCATGCATAGGAGGCATCTTCCAAGTTCTAGAGACATCTCTCTTGCAAGTGGACCTTAATAGTAATACATCCTATGGAAGGTCAGAGATGACTTATATGGTTGGGTAAACTTTCAAGTTAGTAGTTCCAAATTAGAAAACAATTGAAAAAGAGAAGAAAAAGATAGAAATAGCTAGGAATGTTCAAGTTGAGCTTGAAGAAATATTTCTAGGATGCTTGTCTTTATTTTCTAATAAAATATTAGACGTGTTGTAATGTTATTTTTATCATGAGTTAATGAGGTTGGCAAGAGATGTCATGAAAATACATCATGTGAGTGCATGATTATGGTTGCAACTTAAGGTCAATTGTGTGGGTGTTTGACTTGTGTGTTCTTATGTTCTTACTTGTGTGTTGAGATCTCAATCCTAAGTTGTAAGAGAGATTCTCTTTCAATTATAACTTACATTAAGGATAATTAATTTGCAATTGTAAAGCCTCATGCTCTGCAATGTCATTTGAGTGTTTGTAAGGGATTTGAATGCTTGTGGGTTATGCAATCCTGCTATAATATTATCTTTTAATAATTCAAGATAGATATTTTTCTTATTTTCTAGAATATTGAATGTCTTTCATAATATCTGGATTTTGTAGAAATTAAAGGTTAAATTAATAGAAGTGAACCAACTCCATATTTTAAGGTTTATGCTTGAAACCACTTGAATTATCATCCATTTGCAAGTTCATGGCTCTTGTGGCATTTTGTTGTTGAGGCTCTAGAGGAATTTCGCTTACATGAGTGGTGCAAGTAATAAGGGAATGAAGGCATGAGATACAAGGTGCTACCAGTAGTGAGGAGTATATGTGAAGGGAGACTTAGTTCATGGAATAATAGGTCTCTGATATTCAAGAGGATAATAATGATGAAAGATGCATAGAAAATAGAGCCACATAGTGACACCATGGTGTAGGATCATCCCTTCTAATTCCCATGTGCTTTTCCTACAAGTTAGTTTTGCAACTTTTGCATTTGAAGAAGACTTAGATGAGTGTGTCCTATTTTTGTGTCTCTTCTTATGTTGATTTTGTTGATGATGATTCCTAGTTGTTTTGGCATGTTTTGGGGTATTTTAATGAGTCTAGGAGGTTCCAAGGTCTATGGGAACTTGCTTGGATGCATCTGGAGGTTCTAGGCATCAAAACGAGTAGTTTTGTGTTTAGCACCTATAGGTGAGACGTCTCACCGGAACTTGAGATGTCTTAGATGAGACATATACACTATGCATGAGACGTCTTGGGCCTAGATGAGACATCTCAGAAAACTAGAGACATCTTACCCAAAAAATGGATTTTTGCAGTAGATGTCTCACCAAAGGTAGAGATGTCTAGACATTGAGGGAAAAAGCTCTAACGTGGTGTTTTGATTGGGAAACATCTAAAAGACTCCAAATCCTCATGGGAAACATCTAATAAGGCAAAGAAAAGGATTTTTAGGGGTTTGTATCTCTATAATTATGTAGGTATTCATCCATGAGAGAGGGAGAGAGCATATATGTGAATGAGTGAGAGAAAATACTCTTAAGAGTGGAGAGTTGAGTAAAAAAGAGTGGGTGAGCACACTGAGTGAGTGCAAATAGTGATTGTAGCTCTAAGATTAGCTTGTGGTGTGTTGGTCTATATGTTCTATTCTATTGTATCTCACTTGTGAGTTGAGAACTTAGTTTTGGATTGTGGAAGAGATTTCTATTGATTGTATCTTGCATTGAGAACAACCATTATATGGTTGTAGAGCCTCATGCTCTGCAATATCAATTGAGTGTGATAGGTTTTGGATGCTTGAGGGTTTTTTGAACCTTGTTGTAATCTTATAATAAATTAATTAAATATTTCTATTTTTCTTATTTTCTAGCAAATAATTTTGTGTTTTTATAATATTTAGATTTAGTGTGTTGAAGGTGATTTAATTATGAACCTGCTCCACACCATTTGTTAAACATAGTACCCATAAGAATTTGACTATCGATAAGGATACTGTTATCTTGGTGGTGTCATCCTCTACGACTATGGGTTATAATATTGTTGATAATAATCCTAAGGTTGAGGTGGCATTCCACTTGGGTAGTATTATTATTGATGAAACTATTGAATTTGACTTATAGGTGCTTGCCTTTTGACAAATTTTGGATTTAAGACATATATCCTAGACTCTTGTAAGTGTAACAAAATTGGGTAATAATTCTTTGGGTGGTCTTATTGGCATATTCCACATCCTTCATCATTTGAGTCAAAATATGTAACCCCTTCTACTACTAGAACTTTATCATTTTAATAGTAATAGTCCTTTTCTATATCTTTTTTTCTTCTTTGGTTCTTGTCCTTGGATCTTCCTTGTTCTATTTTCTTCTCCAAGATCTTTAGTATCATTTGGAACTTCTCATCAAGAGAGTTCCACATCTTTTCTACCTTGGTTGAAATTTAAATAATATATTTTTATATTAATAAGGTTTTTCTTTGTACAATCTCCTTCAATAAAGCTTCCTCCTCAAGTTCATAGAGATGGAACTACTTTTTGTGGATGGAGGAGTCTTTGTCATAATTGTTAGTACTTTTCCTTTTCTTTAACTATATTTCTTTATTTGCTACTTGATTAGTGAGCCTTTGGATTTGATGTTCCTTCAACTTTGGTAGTATCCCTTTGGCCTAGACTTCAAAAGTTTCTTTAGTTTTTTTTTTTTTGAGCCCATCTATGATATGGTAGAGTTTTTCTTGCTAAGAGAAATCATGACTTCAGCATGAGTGTCACAAAGAATAGTATTTGTCCAACATTGCATCAAGGGATTCATAGTTACTCTTTTCTATCATTGAATTTATTTTCTTAAGTTGAACATTGTAAAGTATGTCTAGTACTTATCATTGGACAAATTTAACATTGTAATCCATCTACAAATGGATTTTAGTTCCTAGGAATGGTACCAACTTTCAACTTCCTTTATGAGTGTCCTAGGGAACAACTTAAGCTTTTGTCAGTCATTTTTAATGTTCTATAAGGTGCAAACATCATGGAAGACTTGAAAATAATGTTGTGGATAAACATTATAACATTCTTCAAACTTAGAGATAGTGTTCATATTGAGCCATTTAATATGACTATTCCTCTAATGCTTGGTGGAGATGTGAATTGCCTCATGGATGTTGATCATGCTTCTTGTAGCAAGCAATAGTTAATCATAGGCATCTCATTCATCATGGGCCCTCTCATGGTCATGTTTCCTATGGTGTAACTTGCTACACCTTGTTTTGTGATGATGCCCTCTTCTTCTTACTCTTGTTTATGTTTCCTTCTCCCATCCCTATGATGGGGTCTTCTATCATTTCCATCCTATCTTGATCATTTCTAGTGTAGGAACACCTCTTCTAATTTCCTTATTCTTTCCCCTACATGTCTGTTTTTATAGGTTTCAAGCTATGTGGAGCCATGTTGAAGGCCATGGAGTTATCTTGTCTAAAATTTGGGTTCTTAGGAGAGACATTTAGGTTGAGTTAAGAGCTTACAGGAGACATCATAGAATTTTGACAAACGTCTCAGGCAAGACATCTCAGGAATACATGAAATGTCTCAGACATCATTAAGATGTCTCATAGAATGAGGAGATGACTCAACTAAGACATCTCAAGAAGAGCTGAGATGTCTTAGCTATAGTAGGATATGTCTTAGCTAGGAGTGAGATGTCTTCCTAGAATTATCTATTTCTCAATGAGACATTCCAAAAAGACTAGAGATGAACTGAATGAGTAGGAAAACTTCTAAAATTACTATCTCAAGTTTGGAAACAACCAAGACAAGGTGGAAAAAGATTAAAATAATAAAGGATCTTCAAGTTAAGCTTGAGGAAGTTTTACTAAGGTTTTTTCTTGCTTGGTTAATAAATATGGATTTTGTTTCATGCTTATACAACCATAAGAGGTTATGAGATGTCATAAAAAGTTGTGAGTGAGATGTCATGAAATGTTAAGAAAGCACATGTGAATAGTACATGAGTATGATTGTAGCTCTTAGTCAATCGTTTGGGTATTGGTCTAGTGTCTCTTGTCTTATGAGTTGAGATACTATTCCAAGGTTCTAGGAGAGACTCTCTATAAGTTATGTCTTGCATTAAGAACGACCATTATGTGTTTGTAGAGCCTCATGCTCTACAACATCATTTGAATGAGAGAGAGATTCTATTTAAGATATTTAATCCTGTTGTAATCTTCTCTATGAATAATTGAAGGTAGTTAGTTTTCTAATTTCTAGTAAATTAATTACTTTCTCATAATATATGGACTTAGTATTGGAAGATGATTTAATACTGAAGTGAACCTGCTCCAATATCTTCTTCAATCTTGATCATGTTCTTCCTAGTCAAAGCTAGACGATGAGAAAGATGCTAAGGATGAAGAGCTATAAGAGTTGTGCCAACTTGCTCTCCTTCTTTGGTCTCTTAGTTGTTCTCTTATTTGGTAATTGGAAGACCTTGGTCTTTAGGTTCTTTTGGCCTTAGGTCCAACTCTCCCCTTATCTTGATTACTTGCAAAGGTTGAACTTAATCATTAATGGGTCATGTTATCTTCATTGAAGGAAGGAGAACCTTGGTGTTGTGATTAGCTTAATGGATATTTAGTGTTCTTCTTCTTTGGTTGTGATGTTAATGTCATTGGAACCATTTTTCCCTTAGAGGCTTCATGGTGAGTCTCCATGAATTTATCTTTTTGAAGTTGGATTTTGTTGATTGATAATCTTTGGAAATGTGATTTATCAGTTGGTATTCTAAGGCTGCCACTTCAATCTCTACCTTTGTTAATATTTCCATGAATATTGATGAAAAGACATGATCAGATAGTAGCATAATATTGTCCTCCAAGTTTCTTCATCGAAACTACTCATCTTGTTGAAGGATGAAAGTAAGTCTAGATATTATGGATGCAGATGGATGTAGACCACTTTGAGTTGTTAGGATACTTCATTTGGTTTCTTTTTGGATTTATCATGAGATTGTGTAGTACCATCCATAGGTGGAGAATCAACCCTATGAGAAAAAGACCTCTTTCAATTTATTCTCAAGTGTACTTCAAATAAAATAATAATAATATTTTTCTTATTGATGAATCATAGTTGGCTGCATTGATGGGGATATGTCTATAGGCATGCATCAATGCATGCATTTATGCATTGATGCATATGCATTGATGCAACGTCTTTTCTTGCTTATAAATATGGAAGCATCCATCGCATATGGGATACTTTTCAATCATTTTGTAGATAGACTCTTGTAGTTTCATTTTGTGATTGTAGCCAACAATTAGTAAGTACCCATAGTATGAATTTGAGTTAGTTGTACCACATCTTATTTGAGTGGCATTGCACCTAGACACATTCCATGAACAACAATAAGATCGAGATTAATTCACATTCATTACAACACTGACTTAGATTAGATTTACTTTCCATGCGATTTACTCTTCATGTACTTCGTTAATATTTACAATTTTATGCATATTAATTAATTGGTGGAATAAGCATGACTAGTTTTGAGTGTAAACATGTATTCGCATGGTAGTCTCATTAGCATTATTGCTTGGTTTGCCCAGTAGTGTAATAGTTGGTAATCCTAGTAGTGGATACATGGGTTCAAGATGTGTACAACAAGCAAGGAACAAACAATCATCATCCTAAGGATAGTTTAGACTTTATCTTCCTATTGTTAAATACTTAAATAATTAATTTCTTCATTATCGTTAAGATTAGCATAAGGCCAAAATAACATCAAATATCATATGCCTCATTTTGGACTAAACCATACGTGACAAAGCTACCACTAGTCCAAGTGGTAAGACATTGTCTTGTGATCAATACTTAACAATCTAGATGCCAAACTAGTTTCATCCATGAAATTCGACCAAATTGCACATGAGTGCATGTAAGTCATGGTTGGGCATAGGATATACTCAGTTCTTATCACTTATAATGGTTCATTATGTTCCTATAATGATCCTAGTATGATTTAATGATCCATAATACTTAACACATAACTCATTCCTTAGCAACAATGTTAATGATGAGTAGTGATGAGTCGCATTTTGGTTGCATCAACAAGGCCTTGTTGATTGGGCCTTGTCGACAAGGCCTCATCAACGTAGGGTCTACTTTGTGGCTATAAATACATGTTCACTAGCCACATGTATGGCAATGAGATTTTAGTAGTAGCCAAAATCTTGTAGTTTTTATATTTGAAAGTTAGAATATTTCTCCTAAGTGCTCGAAGTAGGAGTCATTGAGTGTATGGATATTTATTCAAGCAATATTTTACTTGAGCATGATAATGTATGTGATAATAAAGATGAGCTTTTTGATAAACCTTGCAACATTTTGGATGGATAAAATATTTCATTTATGGATTTAATGTTTTCAATTAGTTATTCAATATTTTCTAGTCATTAAGCTAATTAAGATAATTAAGTGAGATAAGCTAGATAGATTAAATACATAAGTACAACTACTTTGAGTGTAACATGTATTTTCTTGGTAATCCCAATAGTGTTAGTGCTTGGTACATCTAGTGACATAGCACTTAATAACCTAGCAATGAATACATGGGTTCAATATGTGTATGGAAAGTAGGAATGTATGCTTATGTTAGGATTAGTTAGAGACCAGCTAGTTAGTTAATTTAGATTAGTCATTAAATTACTCTATCTCTCTCTCTTCAAGCATCCAAAAACAGAAAACATAAAATGATAAAAATAATATGCCTTGATTACTCTTAACCATACCATTATGCTTCACAAGTGTAATCGGGAAGATAGCGAATGACCTTAGGGAAAGGTTAACTTTCTAAAAGACTAGTGTATTGGAAAATGTAAAGTCCATGAAATTTGACCAAATTGCACATGAATGCTTTGTGATTTGTATGGTTGGGTGTAGGGGTACTTCACTGCTCATCATTGTTGCCATTATCGGGGACTTTGTTTGTTGAAATATGCGCTATCTAGGGTTAGTGAATATTATTTATATCATTGGATGAACTCAAGGTCAACATGACTTTCACATGACATATAATTACTAAGCACACTGATAATCTTAGTTTTTTTGCAAAATTTCTTCTTCTCATAGGTGTGAAGATGTCAAACTGTCAGTCCCATAGGAGTGCAAAGTGGTATATACTCATCTAGATGAGTATGTACTAGACTTCACCTTCATCCTACATTNTCATCTAGATGAGTATGTACTAGACTTCACCTTCATCCTACATCAGCATGAATAGCTATGATGGCATTATATGGAGGGAAACATTGTATTGCCTCCTGATCAATTTGTGCCCAGGATGCTATTTTAAACCCTTAAAAAGTTGGACATCTCAGATCCTCATGAGGAATATGTTGTGAACGATCATGACACTCAGGACTACCATCCCACTGAAACACAATGCAAGCAAGATTGACACCACGCGAAGCACCATGAGCTTACAAAGGGGAAACATTTCATTAATCTCTTGTTCCTCCTAAATGAAGATGACAATGAGGATCCTCCCTTCGAAGGTTCTTAACATGAAGATTCTCCACCCCCTATTGTTGGTAATGAGAATATGACCCTAAACTTGCGATTCACTATTCATAAACTAGGTTTGGGAAAAAGTGACAAGCAAGGTAGGAACTTGGGTAAAGATCACAATAGCAAAGGATCTAAGGATGGTGGTCATAATGAATGAAGAGGTGGTGGTGGTGATCCACCTTCCTCTTCAGCCTCTCCATCTAATTTTAAACATTCCTCTTCATTTGCTAGTTCTCATAAAAGCAATCATTAAAATAATCATGATGAAGGTGATCAGCAAGACAAAAATGACCATTAAGACCATCCAGAACATAGAGGTGACAAAAAACCATTATCAACATCATTGACATAATCATGATGATGAACCTCTATTGGTGACTCAAAGCATGCTCAACATTGCAGAGGTAATAAAGATCCCAACCAGGCATATGAAAGATAGTTGGATCAAGTACCTAGACATGAATAATATCCCACGATTTGAGGGGGATACAATTTTGATCTACAGAATCATCTACAAGCTTTTCATGATACCTTGTGCCTTATAGAACATTGAAAATGACTAGCAGAAACTCAAGATTTTCTCCAAGACACTCATTAAGAAAGTTGAGAGCTAGTACTAATCTTTGGAACCAGAATCCATTCACCAATGGAGTACCATGTTAGAGTTGTTTAATGATAATTACTAGACGTACTTCAAAGTGTCTAATCTAAGAAGGAAAATCTAGGGCTAGAAATAGGGAACATATGAACCCTTGGATGCCACCATGGGTAGATACTATTCACTCTTACACCAATGCCCTGGCCATGGTTATTTTTGAGGGAACAACTTCGCCACATCATAAATGGGCTTAGAGCATAAACTAGAAGAACTCTTGGGGTGTATGCCCAAGGGAGATTATCTAAACTAAGAGCTCATCAAATCCAAAGGCTGATATAGAGAAGGTAGCAAAAGAAGAAGGTGAGTTGCAAAAAAAGGAAAGTGCAAAAGAGTATAATAGGAATCCTTCCATCAGGAAATGGGAGGTCTAATTTTGTGATGAGGAGGAGTCACCACTTGATGAAGTGGTGAATAGGAAAATCTTGCCCATTTAAAAATCTATTTTTGATATTTTAGCAAAGGTTAATAAATTATGGGACTCTTTGGATGAAAAATTCCAAACTACTATGAAGATTGCTAAAGAATCCAAAGAGAAAAATAGTGATCGTAACTGCAGGAGACAAAAAGAAGCTAAATGTGCCTACCAAAGAGATAAGGGCAAAGCTGCTACTGTAGAGGAAGTTTTGGAAATCAACTTTGATGATGAAATTGGTTGTGACATCTATCAATACGAACATCCAAAGGGATGCTACCTTGTGGTGTCACACTTACAAGAGTTTGGGATGTATGGATTGAATCCTAGACTAGCACATAGGCAAGCACCTAGGTGATTACCTTATCCTCAATGCAATCCAAGGTAGTTCCACTAGCAACAACAAGCTTACTACCCAAGTGATGCTCCACCACAATCATATGAACAATACCAACAGTGACATCAACCATAATCATGGGAAATGCCACTACTAAAGAAGTCATACCCTTATAGGTGACCTAATCCATACGAGTACTACATTCAACAACTCATTTCTCCAAGAAGTTCAGTAAGTCATGCCTCATTTTAGCATCACTATTACCCTCTAGAGTACCATAGAATACATTCATCATCTACTCGAGAAGAAAACCCATATCCATACCACCCTCTTCATCTGTCTGCACACACACCTCCACCCTCAACCTAGTTACCTCCTGCTCCATCCATGTAGGATGAGATTCCTTCATAGCCGCAACAATGAAATGCTACGAGGGCTATACATTCATAATAGGATTTCTAGTCGAGTGGATTGGATAATTGATCTAGAAAAGTACCCTTCTTCCAATCTAACAATCCTCTCCAATCCTCACAACCTAGTATGTCTAATTTCCCTACATCTCCAATACCCTCATCCTTTGCATCAAATACCTTCGAGTGCACTTCAAATAATATGTTGCCTTGGATTTGCACTATGATGCTAATTGATGCTATTTCTGACTAGATCAAGGCTGGAAACCTTTCTATGAAAAGATCTGACCTAGGAAGTCCACTCATTTACCTACAGATCGTTGGACATGAGTCATGCAAGGCTCTTCTTGATTTTGGTTCCCATGTCAATCTCATCTCCCATGACATGTACAAGGCTTGGAACTTACCACCTCTTCAAAAGAGCAACATACATCTAGAATTGGCAAATCAATCACTGTTCCTTTGGGATTAGTGGAGGACATTGTGACCACAATAAGTAGGTGGTCCTATCCTATCAATTTTTTGGTGATCAGGGTTCAAAACTACAAAGGTGACTTCCCCATCATTATGGAAACGGCTTGGTTAAGCACAGTTGATGCACGTATGGACATAAGGGATCTCTCCTTATAAATCTCCAAGGAAAATGAATTTGAAAAGTTAGAGAAGAAGCATATTCCATGCATCGCATATAGTGATAATGGGTGCAATTGCATGCACAAGATTTTATCCATCAAAAGTACATACATCAAATCATGCAATCAGTGTGCACAAGAAATAAATATTCAAAGGTGTCTACATGCAATAGCCATAAAACAAGAGGGCACCTAGTAGCTGATAGCTAACTTAGATAGTAGCACTTTATGCATGGAACCAACTGAGAGCCTAACATGTGCTTATGTTGAAAGCATGGATGAACTTGAGCAAGTTCATCACTAACTCTTTGATGATGAAGATGATGATACTTGTTGGGGAGATTTGGAAATCCCTAATAACTTCAAGCAAGAGCCTCTAGAACTAAAAACCTACTAGCCAACATGGAATATGCATTTTTTAAAAATGATAAACTGATCATAATCAATGCCAAACTTACTTATTAAGAAAAAGAAAAGTTGTTAAAGGTGGTTAACAAATGGCTAATAGCCTTTGCTTGGTCTTATCATGAGCTAATAGGAATTAATTTAAGGATATGCCAACATTACATTTACACCAACCCAACCATGAAGCTAAGAAGATAGTTGTAGAGGTAGCTGAACCCCAAATTGAAGTAGATAATCAAGGAGGAAATAGAGCAACTCCTCAAGGCAAGGTTCATTGATCCCATTGTAGATAGTGAGTGGGTTAGCCCACTCATAATTGTGCCAAAGAAAGATGGCAAGTGGTAGGTCTACATCAACTTTAGGCTGTTGAATATGGCAATGTTTCAAGATCATTTTCAATTACCATTTTGTGGATCAAGTGTTGGATACCGTATTTGGGCATTGCTATTATAGCTTCTTGGATGGTTATAGTGGCTATAACCAAATCCAAATTGTGCAAGAAGATCATGCCAAGACAACCTTCATGAGTCCCTGGGGGACTTATGCATATTGTAAGATGCCATTTGGCCTATGTAATGCCCCTACAACATCTCAATGCCTAGGCCTTTGTATTTCCCAACAGCAAATCGATAGTGGTGTGGAATTCTTCATGGATGACTTCTCCACCTATGGAGCTACATTTGAGCAAGCCTTGGACTAGCTTAAATAAGTAGTAAAAGGATATGTGAAAAATAATTTGCAGCTCAACTAAAACAAATTCACCTTATGGTCCAAGAAGGCATTGTGTTGGGGCACCGAATCTCACAAGAAGGGATTGAGATAGACTTGGAAAAGATAAGGGTCATCCAAGGAGTTACATGTCAACTAGAGATACTCAAAGGTGGCAAATCATTTCTTGGACATACTAGCTACTACCAACGATTCATAGAGAATTTCTCTACGATTGTAAAGCCATTGGTCAAGTTGACAAAGAAAGATGATCCATTCATTTAGACCAAGGAATATGAGCATGCATTCCAATAGTTGAAGGAAAAACTCATAGAAACTCTAATTCTAGGGGCACTAGATTGGTCTAGACCATTTCGCATAATGATGGACACATCTAATTATTCTTTGGGAGTTGTGCTTACACAGTTGGATGATAAAAAATGTTCATATTACATCCACTACATAAGCTGAAGCATTGTGAATGCACGGCTAAACTATACCACAACTAAAAAATAACTAGTGGCAGTGGTGTATGCCCTCAACAAGTTTAAGCACATAGACCATGGTGCCATCCGCTATAAAGTATTTGTGCACATAGCTCATGGTGCCATCCACTTTCTGATGAGTAAGTCAGTAGTGAGCCCTCATATCATATGGTGGCTCATGATCTTGTAGAAATTCAATCTCATGATGGTAGATCAAAAAGGAACTGAAAATGTGGTCATTGATCATCTCTCTCAATTAAGATGGGATAAAAAAGAGGAGGAGAGTCCACTCTCTGATTAGTTTCTAGACAAACTTCTCTTTACAGGAGCATTAAATGACCAAGTGCCCACAGAAATAAAATGGTACGATGACATCCTCACTTACCTTCTCATCAAGAGATGCCACAAGATCTTAACTTTAGAAAGAAGCAACAATTTCTTCATTGGGCCAAATACTTTATGGAAATCAATGGCCACCTCTACAAGGTACGTGCCAATGGCTTGATTCGTTGGTGTGTCCCTGATGAAGATCAATTGTGCATTCTCCAAGATGCTCACAAAGGGCCTTGCAGAGGCCACTATGCAGAGAGATGCATGGCCATAAAAATCATAATGGTAGGATACTATTGGCCTATAATATTCAGGGATGTCCACTAGTTTGTTCAATCTTGTGAACGTTGTCAACAAGATGGTGGGATGACTGCTCAAATGGAAGGTTCTCAATAGTGGATTCAACCATTGGAACCCTTTGACATATGGGGCATTGACTTCATGGGTTCCATCACACCCATGTCCAATAGAAAGGCATATATCATCATAGTAGTCGACTACTGCATGAAATGGGTAGAAGCAGTAGCCATTACTGATTGTACATCATCCAATGCTACTAGATGTATATAAAAAAATGTTGTAAATAGGTTTGGGATGCCATGTGCATTAATTTCTGATAATGGAACTCATTTCACAGGTGCCACCTTTAGAAAGCTGATGCAACACTTGGGGGTTGAACATAAATTAACAACACCTTATCACCCCTCAGCCAACGGTCAAGTAGAGGTTACCAATAGGGAGATCACAAAAATCCTAATAAGAGCCATTAGCAATTATAGGAAAGATTGGAGTACAAAACTTAACGATGCCCTCTGGGCCTACCGTTCAACATGGAAACTTCCTATTGGCTATTCTCCCTACAAGTTAGTGTATGGAAAACTTCAAATACTCCTGATTCAATCTAAGATTCGTACACTTTCAACAATCTATGATCTGTATCTTGACCTAAATTTAGCACAAAAAGAAATATTGATCAACCTCAATATGCTAGATGAAAACCAATTGGTAGCCCTATCTTTGAATGAGATGCACAAGGCATTTAATAAGCAATTTCATGACTTGAGAATATGAAAGGTAAAACTTCAACTAGGAGATAAGGTTCTCTATTGGAATCCCACACATGTGCCCTAGAAGATCAAATTTCAAAACATTGTGAAAGGAACCTTATATAATTGATCAAACCTTTTCCTCTAGGGCCATGTTAATGTACAGACCTAAGAACCCAAATAAAAAGTAGTTGGTCAACATCCAACAAGTGAAACCTTTTTTAGAACCAAGACAAACCAATGCAACTACCACCTTAACAGATGGACAACTACATTCAATTTTTTGGATCTCCTCCTTCCAACTTAGTCATGGGGGAGATGGCCATCTATGCTAACAATCCATATGGCCTCTCCACTTTTCTATTTTTTGTTATTTTTTTTCCACATTTTTGATTTTACGAGTTATTTATTTTACAAATTTTTAATTTTCAATATTTCTTCCATTTTCACCATTTTTTCTTTTGCACCATTGTTAGTATATTTGAACCTTTCTTGATTATTTTACACTTTCTCATATATTTTACCTTGTTTTTTTTTTTGAGTGTGACTTTTCATCATTTTTGATAATAAAAGTATTTTATTACTGCAAGACACAGTGCCACTATTGCTATTTACTGATGATGGATTATGCTTAATGTTGTGATTATTAATGTTTGGTTTCTCTTCTTGATTTTTGATGTCTGATCACTATGACATGGTTTATTTTTCGTGGAACAAGAAATGAGTCCATGTCATTTGCTCATTCAAAGAAAAAAAAACTCTATGGTTTTGCTTGTTCTAAGAATTTGAGGTCCCTTCCATTAAAGAAATTTTTAATCAATTGATGACCTTGGTAGTTCTAGAATTGGGAAGGATTCAAAGGTTTGTAGAGGGTGTGACTTCAAGGGGAATCAATACTCTTTGTACTCTTCTACTTGCTTGAGTGCCAAAGTGTTTTTCATGGACTTCTTACCATTCCATTCTAACCACTATTAGGAAGTAAAATAAAGTCTTTGCATGGTATGGTTCCCATCAAAATTTTGAAATAAAAAACATGATGGGAATTCAAAGCACATCCCTTAGACAAATAAATGGGCTACATGCACTGGTTATAGAACTAGAAAGACATGGACTCATGCCTGAAGGTCCCCTTTAACTAAGTCCCTCTCTCACTTCCTACTTCTTTTTTATTCTCTTTATGAAACAATGGTTATTTTGTGGAAGCACACTCGTGTCTTGAGAGGGTAGATCAATCTTAGAGTCACAATGCAAAGTCACTGATAATGGTTGGTTTTGGTATGGACTAAGGATGTATTTTCTTAGGTCATTTTAAACACAAACTTCACAAGGGACTTCTTATGACCTCAATTTGGGATTCCATTCCACCCTCTCCATCATCCATCCATGCTACCACACCTCATCTCACTACTGGGTTCTATGTTATGCTCTATGTCTTGGTTTGATGTGTTTGAATTCTTGGATAGATTCTTTTTGGTTGGTCCTTAACTTTTCTTGATCATTAATCAATTGTGGGCCCCACAAACTCCTTAGTTGAGGTTATGCAAGTGCAACAAAGGAATGAGCCTGCTATGGGGAGGACCCACTTGCATATTTCTTAGTTTGGTTAGTTAAGTTCCTTACCTTAGACATTGCTATAATACTATCTTTTGCATATTCCATTGTGCAAACCATTGTGTGCTCCTTGATCTCTCATTTTCCATCCTCTTTCTCCATTTTCTTAATTTTCTTAATTTTCAAGACTTCAACATCCTATTCTCATATTTTCATCATATTTGTGGCTATTTGGGCTTCCATTTGACCCTAATTTCATTCAAAATCTCTTTGTAATTTTCAAGTTTTGACCAAGTCAATAAAAGTCAATGGTGGTCAATAGCTACATCGATGAGGCCCCATTGATGCAGCCGACCATGTCGATGGGGCCTCGTTGATGCATCACAAAAACTCTATGTATATTGTCATAAACTTTGAAATTCTTATCATTTGCTTCATAATGCCAAGGAATTTTTTCCCATTTTTTAGAGCCTAAAACCTTCTAGAGCTTCCCAATTGTTTGTCCAAATCACTTTGTTCTTTGATCCTGTAGCTATTGGAGGTAAACTCTTTATCATGGGGGCTACAAACCTTAAGGTTTCCGATGAAATTTTTTGAAAATTTTTCTAGCTCCCCCAAAGGGTTAATAAATTTAACAATATACAAAAATCAATATTTTCAAGAGTTAACCCTTCCAATGCCCTCTAGGATGATTTATTAACAATAAAACATAAATAAAATAAAATAATGATTAAATTAATTAATTTAGCCATAATCACAACTTAGCCAAGTGTAACTATCCTAAGGAGATAAAGGTATCCCAATTGTTTCATGTTACACAACAAATTGCTAACCCATGATCTTATTGTGATTATAGATGGCACTAAGACCGAAATGCCCACAGGAAGGAGAATCCTCTCAATTGAGGGAGAAATGGCCTAGAGCTAGAAAGGGCCAATAAGAACAAGCCCAAGAATCACAAGAGGCAACCCATGCAATGAGACCTCTTTGAGAGGAACCTGAAGTGGAATTTGTTTGATAGATTTCAAAAGAAGAAGTGCTAATAGAGCAATCATAGTGAGGGGAAGCACCAGGACCTGTGCCAAGGATTGAAGTCACTTTAACTCAAGCTTGCCTTAACATCATCAGACCCCAAGAGATCCAACGCTCAATTCTCCAGGAACTGAACTTTAGGCCATTTCTAAAGAAAGCTCCAGCAAAAGTTAAAACACAATCGCAAACCTCTCCCATGTGACTAATCATCACCTTCAATGGGGAGTGGTACATGGGAGAGACATATCTCTTCAAAAATAATAGAAGGCTAAGGTCCACAATAAAAATCAAATATATTTAGATGTCCTACTCAACCAAGGCTATCACACAGGCATTGGGGTTACCTAATATTAGAACATAGTTGAAAAAGTTATTAACACAAGATGACCCTGAGGCCAAAAAAAGTGGACTTAGTAATGTTACAAAGTTGATCATAAGAAGTTTGACACGCTCACACCGATGAAGTGCATCTACTTCAAGATAGCAGCCTATCACCTCAATACAACAGTGAGGCCTAGCAAGGTGACAACCTTTTCCACTTGAGCATGTGCCACACTAAGTAGGAGATTTCCTGTAAATCTTCCACAACTAATCTACTTAGAAATCGAAAAATGCTTGAAGAAAAATGAACGTGGAAGGAAAACCCTACCCTTTTTGTGCCTCATTCAAAAAATTTGCAAATGGATAGGAATCATTTTCTATACCAATGACATAATCAGACATCCTTCTTTGGCTTCATGGCCTAAAATCATGAAAGACAAGACACTTGTCACAACTAAAGAAGAGGAGTAGCTACCACCTCCACTACCTACTCAAGAGGCAATGCTAAAGGCCCACATAGCCATTGAACACTTGTGTGAAATTCGATAGTAGCTCTTGCATGAGCAAGAGCAGCATGTAGGGATGAGTAGTGCATACCCATCTATGTATCGACCAATGATGAATCACCTTAATGAGGTGGCTCAGAAAATCAACCAGATGGAAATGGATGGGCCAATATTCTCTACCCATCAAATGCAGTTGCTTGTGAGGTCTAATCCCAATGCTTGAGAGGTGATGGTGTCATTATCACAACACCATTTATTTCTAGAAATATCTAGGAATGCTACCTCCTTTTCAATGCATTTGGAGGAAGGTGAAGGGGCCACTATACTAGTGATGCACCAAGGATAAGAAACTGTAGCTGAAGTAGTTGCTAACTGCATCATTGAAGTGCTTAATGTACCTATGGTGTCTATACCAGACGTATCTACTCTTCAAGATGTGTAGAAATTTGCAAGCATAGTCAATAGAAGATTGAGTGTAGCCTAGCATGAAGAATTGTTGGATCGATTAGTAGGGACCAGGAAATTAATTTTGGATATCTTTTATTTTTTAGATAACATCACTGCAACCTAGTCAAAGTTGCTAGAAGCAAGGGGCAAATGCATCATCTTGGAGGGGCAACTTGAAATGGCTCAAGCATAGAATCAACACTTGGCCATGGAGGTTGCTGAATTACATGCCTATTTTTGCTGACCCCACACTTCTTAGCCGAGAAATAATCAGAGATGAAGCTTTTCAATAGCTTCAAGAAGGATGAGGAGGAAGTAGTGATGGCCATCTTCAACTAGTCTATAGTAGAAGTGAATACATATTTAGTTTAGAAGAACTTGGTTCAGATGCAATAGGAGAATGAGGCATTGACCACAAACAATCATCGCATATGCAATGTTGATGCCCAAAAAGAACAAATGTAGGAGTTCTTTCATCAATAGTAGGAGCGACTAGCTAGGGTGAATATTGAATTAAGAAAATTGGCCATAGAAAATCAGAATCCATCTATGAAGAAGTCTATGCCTTACACCAAAAGTCCACCATTGAGATCGCCACCTAGAAAAATAAAGCTTTGAAGTTTGAAAGAGTTAAAAATCACTATAAAGACAAGGTTGGGTTGCATAAGGAAGTAAATGAGAAGCACATCTAGATGGAAAAGGAAAAAGTAAACGAAGCCCTCCAACAACTTCAACAAGGAAGAGAAGTATGGTAGTCCATCATTGATGGGATTGATGCCTATAACAAAGTGGAGATCTACCTAAGGGAGTTGCAAGTTGAAGAGATGACAAAATACATGGAGTTGGCCAATCGCCACTACACAAACTTAGCAATGCTAACTGCCAAATGGCAATGGTCAGAGTTGACAAAACAAGTGGCCAGCTCATATTTGCTATACAAGGTACAGTTTAAGCACCATAAAGACACCAAGTAGAAGCTTGAGACTGCAAATGCTGAACTCAAAGTTCTTAGAGCATGATTCATAGATCAACGATCAACTACTAAGAACTTGGCCAAAAAAATGAATGATTACTAGGAGTTGAAAGATGCAGTTAGAGCATTTGATATTGAACGCAAACAATGTGCTACCTAGTTTATCAATGCAAAGGAGCTCTTTCCAACAATCCCATGTCCCTGGGATGTGCCCATTCTAACCCACATTAGTGAAGTTACATGGATGATGCATGATCCTAGAAGTAAGGAGGAGAAAATGAAAGCATTGCTAGATGCTTTCCACCTCCCATTGAAAGTTGTAGTAGCAGCAGGACAACCACAACTGCCTCAACCACTGCACATTCTTGAAGCTAGTGAAGGTCCCTCAAAACCTCAAGAGCCACCACCTCCTAGGACTATCTAACCTTCTCCACCAACTTCATGCCATCAGAGGGCATGCTATCCAATTTTGAAGAGTCACATCATGGTGTTCAATTTTATGTCATGAACATCATAATTTTTGTAATGTGTTGATTTGTACACTCAGGCACTCAGTTTTGTCAAGTTAGTCTATTTTGTTAAGAGTCAGTCAATAATCCCATACCTTCCTAATTTTATAAAGGAACTTGAGGATGAGTTTCATTCAATCGTGGGGGTATGATGAGTCACGTTTTGGTTGCATCGATAAGGCCCCTTGGATGCATGCAATGATGCATCGACAAGGTCTTGTCGATGTAGGGTCCGCTTTTCAGCTATAAATACGTCCTCACTAGCTGTATTTATGGCAACAAGATTTTAGTAGTAGCCAAACTCTTGCAGTTTTTACATTTGAAAGTTAGAATATTTCTCGTGAGTGCTCACATCATGAGTCATTGAGTGTATGGATCTTTATTTAAGCATTGTTGTACCTGAGCATGATAGTGTGCGTGACAATAAAGATGAGCTTTCTGATAAACCTTGCAGCATTTTGGATGGATAAAATATTTCATTTATGCATTTTATGTTTTCAATTAGTTATTTAGTATTTTCCAGTAATTAAGCTAATTAAGATATTTAAGCAAGATAAGCTAGATAGATTAAATACATAAGTATGACCACTTCGAGAGTAACATGTATTCACTTGGTAATTCCAGTAGCGTTAGTGCTTGGTACACCTAATGACATAGCACTTGGTAACCCAGTAGTGGATATGTGGGTTCAGGACGTGTACAGAAAGTAGGAATATATGCTTATGTTAGAATTAGTTAGAGACTAGTTAGTTAGTTAATTTAGCTTAGTCATTAACTTACTCTCTCTCTCTCTCTCTCTCTTCAAGCACCCAAAAACATAAAACATAAAATGATAAAAATAATATGCCTTGATTACTCTTAACCATACCATTATGCTTTACAAGTGTAATTAGGAAGACAACGAATGACCTTAGGCAAGGTTCACTTCCTAGAAGACTAAGTATCGAAAACTGTAAATTCCATGGAATTCGACCAGATTGCATGTGAATGCTTTGTGATTCGTATGGTTGGGCGTAGGGAGTACCTTGCCGCTCATCAAGTAGCAAGTGTTCCCTACGTCCATAGAACATCTCGCTAAAAGTATCCTTGATAATTAAGCATAATGTTGTTGGTCATTGTCTTCCCAATCACCACTTGAGCTCAATGAGTATGGTTAAGTGTGATTAAGGCATAAGATGTTTTTATCTTCATTATTTATTATTTTTTATTATTAAAAAATATTTAAGATAATAGAACGATTAAAATATTAATTTCTAATTAACTAGAGAACTAATAGTAATCTAACTAGCCTAAGTGTAAGCATTTATTTCCACTCTCTATTCTCATCTTGAACTTATATTAATGTTGCTAGGTTACCAAATTGTTATTGCTAGGCATACCAAGCATCCAGTACTAAGATTACCAAACATAAGTATTTTATGTTCAAAGTGGTTGTACTTACATGATTATGGAATAAAATATTAATCCTTTAAATGCTAGAAAGTAAAATGCAGAAGAAAGTAAAGTAAAACTAATTCAAGTATTGCAATGGAGGGAATCAATCTTGATTTTATTGACAAAATGCTAAAGTGTCCAGGTACATCATGTACTTGAATAAAATTATGCTCAATTAATTCTATCCACACTACGAGCACTTAGAGAGAAATTTAGCTAAAGTTCTATAGAAGAAAACTATAAGAGTTAACTACTAGAATGACCCAAGATGCCATAAATGCAGATGTTGCGTTTATTTATATAGGTGAAAGACCAAATTGCATCAACCCATCACAAAATGTGTCAATGGGGCTACGTCGACATAGCAACTTATTAACTCTTCATCAACTTTGGTTAAGTTCTATAATACTTACGTGATTACTTATATTAGAAGCATTATGGCGTCGAATGCCCAAGCATTAGGTTATGCGTAATTTGACAGGATATGCCTTGTAAAAACATTGCTGCTTTTTTTTTCCCAGGATATTTCATTTTTATTTAAGCGCACAGGAAAAAAGAGTCGAGCCCAAAATCTACACGCGGTATCCACGCATGATCTAACGTATACGTACTATATCCAAACGTAAAGGAAAAGTCCGTTCACAGGAGTGCCAGTACGGGACTGCAAATTCTGAAACAGGACTAGATCCTCCAACGGCTCTTTCAACGGCTATTTGGGGAACAGGCACCATCTCTGCCCCGGCAATCAATCAATTGATCAAGCATAGCCGCTCAACGTTTTTGCCTGTACCGACTTTCTCTGTCTCTGTTCTGGTTTTTCGTCTTCTTCTGCTTCTTCTGTCTGTTCTTTCGTATCACAGGATCCGCCATCACTGGCCGAGCTGAGCTCTGGACCCGTGTGTTTTGTTTGTCTATCTGTTCTGTTCATTGCTTCATTCAAGCATCTGAATTCATGGAAAATGGGAATGGAAGTATGATGCTGCAGCAAAGGAAGCAAGCACTCCCTCAGAGATTGTCCAAATCTGCGCCATGTAGCCCTGCTAAGCCTGCTTCTTCTGTGGTCAGAAATCCGCCTGCCAGGGCTGATTCCTTTCATGTAACTCACAAGGTTCCCCTCGGCGATACTCCTTACAGCCAGGCCAAACAAGTTCAGGTTGGAATTCTGCTTGTTCTAGTTTAAAATCATCCCTCATCCACGCGGTTATGCAGAACATCTTTTTATTCCCTAAAACAGCAGCGTTTTACTATGTTTCTTTCGTGGGTTTTGTTCCCTTGAGTGTATGTTTTGGTTTGGCTTTGGGTTCTGAATTTTGGGTCTGGGTGTTGATGCTTTTGTTTCGCTTCTGCTGGTTTGTTCGAGAATCGTTTTGTTTCTGTAGTGGATTCCGGGTTCTGGATAATTACTCATATAATCAATCAATCAGGTGTCAATGTTGTTTACGTTCGTGAACCATGGTGATATGAACCTTTTATTTTTTTAGATTATTTGCGCCATTTTTGAGTTTGGGTATATATTCTAATCACGTTTCATGACTTTGTGGACCATGATATCTTTTATTCTTTTACTTGTGCAGTATGTAAGACATTTTGTAGATTTTTTTCTTTTAATTGACCTTTTTCAGTTTAAACTCGTGGGGGTTTTTTATTAATATCTTTTGTTTATTTTTGTGGGTTTGGCAGCTAGTGGAAAAAATTCCAGAGAAAGCGATTGCACTGTTCTGGGCAGCCATTAACGCTGGAGACAGAGTTGAAAGTGCCCTCAAGGACATGGCGATTGTTATGAAGCAGCAGAATCGACCAGAGGAAGCAATTGAGGCAATTAAGTCTTTCAGGCACCGATGTTCAGACCAGTCCCAAGAATCTCTTGACAACGTCTTGCTTGATCTCTATAAGGTGAGACATGCATCTTTATACATGTTTCTTTCCTTTTTTAAATTTCGAAGGTTGATTTTCAATGTGGGTAACATTCTGCTATTCAATTTTTTTCAGAGATGTGGAAGACTGGATGATCAAATAGCCCTGTTAAAGCACAAGCTTACCCTTATTCACCAAGGTATAGCCTTCAATGGCAACCGCACAAAAACGGCAAGGTCACAGGGCAAAAAATTCCAGGTTTCCATTGAACAGGAAGCCACAAGACTGCTGGTATGATACTTTTTTGCACCTGATTTTGTAAATTACGTATGAAATCTGCTTCCGGTTGCTGATTTTGATGTAATGTGTTATTTAGGGAAATCTGGGTTGGGCATACATGCAAAAGAACAACTATGCCTGCGCAGAAGCCGTTTACAGGAAGGCCTTATCAATGGAACAGGACAACAACAGGGTCTGTAATCTTGGCATCTGTCTTATGAAGCAGGGCAGAATTGCAGAGGCAAAGGCCATGCTGCAATGTGTGAAGAAACCTTCTTCTGTAAATGGTGGTATGGATTCCCATCACAAATCCTACGAAAGAGCCCAAGAGATAATTGCAGAACTAGAATCAAATCAAGCCTTTGAAGAAAACAATTCCATGCCCTTGCAACCAATTCCATGCCCTCAACTCCAAAAACAGCAAGATCCATCATTAAGAGTGTCCGACCCAGCAGCCAGAATAAACACAACATTAGTGGCGAGAGCAGGATTTGGGCCTCTGCAGCCCAATCCACAACTTCAAAAAGTTGCTCCGTTTCCCGGACAAATCCCCAATCCTCAAGCTTCCCTGTTCAGCAATGGAGGATTATGGGACAAGAAAAAGAAAAATAGCAGGGACATCTTCCCGGATGAGAACAAAATCAACGGTACAACAATGCCAATCAGTAATGCTCATCCATTTTTTGTTAAATATCAATTTGAAGCTAAGAGCCATGCTGCAGAAAACTGGAACGGGTGTCAGCAGGTGTACCCAAACGAAAATGGGAATGCCATGCTCCAAATTCCAGCGGCTCCTGTGTCTTCAAAGGCAGATCCTTCTCTCAACATCTCTGCACGGCCACTGATTGGGCGAAATAAGCAAAACATTGCAGCAGATGATGATCTGGTCCCGCTTTCTGTTTTAGATAATATAACAGATCTTCAGCAGCACCAGCACATTGCCCTTCCTTTTGAAAACGGGATTCTGGGAAACCGCAGCAACATCAAAGATTTTGCTTACATTGACAGAGAATCTTCGTCCATTTCACTTAATCAAAATCACCTTCCTACTACAAGGTCTCTCTCGTTTGAAGGCAGCAATGCCACTAACCTATCAACCAAATACTTCAATGAAATTCTCTGCAGGCAGCACAATCAAAATCTGGATCAGAATCAGCCTGAAGCACAAGTTTCATCGTTGTTTCAAGCTCAGATCCTGAAGCAGCAGAATCAACCGGAGCTTCCATCACAGCTTCAAATGAGGGAGAAGAAATCTGAAACTGCTGCAAGGATTCGATCTCATATGAAAGCAAATTTTGATCTCTTGCCTGAAAGCAATGAGTTTTACGATGCAATTATGGCAGCAGCAGCATTTTCCTAGTTCTAGAAGCCCCCCGTGCCATCATTTCAATGCACATTTGACACAACATATTGCTATTCATTCCTTTCTGAAGATCTCCCATTCTTTTTATTCAAAGTCCCATTCTTTTTATTCAAAGTCGGGTTGACTCTAATTTTTGAAACTCAAGTGGAATTGAAATATACATCTGCGTCAATTATGTATAGCGACGTGCTTTGTCGCAAACCAGGTTAAGCAATGTATTTGATGATTCCATTGATTTTGCTTTGTGCGACTGATCGTAAATTTTATCTGAATGATGTGAAACTTGGCCTGCTATGAGCCATGATGATGTTGTTGTCTTCTTCATTCATTGAAAAAGTATATACTTTCATTTTGACCTTTCTGCGATTAAGGCTTGTTCTTATGATTTTGAGGATTTATTGAAAATCATTTCAATTGCGAGGTAGTTGCGTGTGAATGAATATATAGGTATTGAGCTCCTCTCTAAAACACGTAATATGTTGTAAACTGGAATTCAAATTTGCAATCGATGTTGTTTGAGGAAAAATTAGAAAAAATGGCTTTAGCGTACGCTCCACCAACTTGAATTTTTCATGCTTATATGAATGATTAACAAGCACTGACTTGATCATGATAAGAAGAGGCTCCTGACTAGCAGCGAGTTGTCTCGAAAAGAATGTCGCGTGACTAGCTCGCCGGGACCTGGAAAGTTTCAACAAGGTTGCGACTACCTGAAATATGAAGAAAATGAAGCTTGATTACTTCATGCAAATTTCACATAGAAATGACTCCGAGGCTATTAATTAGGTTTAGATCTAGCCAGAATGGCTTGAGAATTAATTCTACACAGACGTTATGAGGCTCGATCGCAGAAAATCCAAAATCCACATGATACAACAATGGGATTGAGATGCCTCAAATCAGGAGAAGGCAACGAGTTTCATATGGATGGACGGAGGCAATCCCGAGGCATTCATTCATTCAGATCAACATTTGTTACAAGTAGGATTGGAAACAAAGGAATATACTTGCTGAAAGTGAAAACGTACACTACTTTTACCACCGAAAGGTTTGGTTGCAGTATAGCCATGGAAGAAGGCGACGATTAAAGAGATGTGACCTGAAACTGGACCTTCCCATGTGAGAAATCTTGTATGTATTACTTTAAGTTTTAGGTTTGTGTTTGATCCTGATCCTACTCCTGCTCTTGCTCTTGTTGGTGCCACCAAACATGGCTGTTGCTTCAACAGAACGCTGTTTCCGCTATGAATTCTTCTTTTTTTATCTCCATGTTGGCTAAGATTCTGGAGTCTGGCTTTAGCCTAGAGGCACCACCTAAAAATAAACATGGTAGTTTAGTAAAAACTATAAATGGTGCTACGAAAATTGCACAAGTAAAGCACAAGGCATCATTGGAAAACATATTCAAAAAGCAGTAAGAAAACATTATAAATAGACAATAGCTTACTGTAAGAAAATCTTAAAATATTCATTATCTAAAATTCATTAATATAATTAATGAAATAAAATTAAATAGACATATAAACCAGTAACTTTTTCAAAATGTAAAACATTAATAACCAACTGTTAAATGTGAATATAAGTTTCAAATGTTACTGCATGAATTCAAATCCTAAACATAGTAAAAACCAGTAGTTGAAAAAATGGATATAACTACCGACATTAAAGATAGACAATTACATCAAGCATTTGTACCAATGAAAGGGTAGTAAAATAACATCGACAACACAGATATTAGAAATTACATTGTTTCAATAGAAATCTCAAAATTCTAAAATCAACTAATTTTTATTCTATGCATCTGGCTAGGAATCAAATTCACATCCATTAATACTTACATCACCTAAGAGTTAAAAAACAAAAATGTTTTTTATGTGGATATGATGTTTCTTTAGTGAATTTGATTTTTTTAGTTGATCTGATATTTCTTCAGTGAATCTATTTGGAGTTACATGCAATGCTGCTAGATTCAGTAGGTGAAACTTCAAGCAAATCTATTATTTCTTAGCCATTCTACGAGTTACTTGATGATTAATATGAATATATGACTCAAGAAAATTTTCAAAAGTATGTTTTTGTGCAAATTCTAGGTTATTTACCTCATTCCTCAAGTTCTTTCAATCATTTAAATGTGGTTTGGAAAGATTGAGAATTAGATATTGTCCATTCACATTATTTGGTAAACTCATTTTTAGTAGTTGAAATTGTTAATTTGATGATGGTTTCTATGGTCATTGATATTAGTGTTTTTAATCATCATCATGCTTTATTATTTATTCGAAAGTGAACACGCTTTTGTAATTCACCATTTCTTGAATTTTGAAGGATTTCTTGTTTTGTTGAATTGCTTAATCTTTCATTGATTTTTAAAAAAGTTGAAAGGGATATTATCTCTTCAATTGGGCCAAATAAACATTTTAAAACCCTAGCTACAACTAGTGATTTTTGTAGAATTTAATATTGTTAATGCACAAATTTTGATTGCACAACAACACCCTTGGAAAACTCGTTTAAAGAGACTATCACCTAGGGTGTCTTCCATATGGGGACGAAATCCAAGAATAGTCTTAGTTGGTTAAGTGTTATTATTAAATTGATGGTTGAGAAATAAGTAATTTTAAAATGGTAGTTGGTTTAAAATTTAGTAGTGCTTGGAGAAAGCATTAAATGCAAGTAGGTTATAATGCAAACTATAGTATACTAAAAATTAAAATGCTCTTTTAACTTAAAATCACAATGTATGAGTAGTTGGATCGTTTCAGATATTCCTATGTCAACTATTAAAGTATTTATTAGCCCAAACCGAAAAACTAAAAAAAGGAAAGAAAATGGTTCAGATTGACAAACTATAAGGAAACAAATTTTAAAAATGCTAATAGCAAAGCTAGTTGGAGATTAAATTGCGGATAAAGTAAATCACATGAGATTAAAGTGACAATCCAGTAAAGCACAAATGCTACATACAAAGAGTTACTAAACTATTATAAAGTCATACACAAAAAAAAGTTTTTGATAAAATACTGACTATCAAATTTTAAAAAGAGTAACCGAGACTTATCTCTCTAAGGAGTTTCTAATGCTTTTGCCCATACTGATAACTTCTTGCATGAGCTTGCTTGCCCATATTTCAAGGAGGTAAACCTTTTTTAGCAAGTCTCTGTATTTTACCCTAGCTGTTGATCCAAGACCTGGGAAAAAGAATTACATTCAAAGGAATGAAAGGTTTTGAATCTCCAGGAAAATTAGGGGACACAAGATACAAATTAGATAGGGATGGAAAATTAAAATTGGATGAACTCCCACGTGAGAGCTCTCGAAGATTCCAGTCCTCTGCTGGTTCTTCCTCATTGCTTCTGCCTCTTCTGTCCTCTCCTTCCCCCTCCTCCTCCATCATTGGGACCTCCTGCTTTCTGGAGCTTAACTCTAAACTATGTCTCCACTAGCCGCATAGCTCCCTTCATGCTGCACACACACAGACAAAACAAATAACTAAAGGCATTACCTCTCCATTATAAGAGAAGGAAAACGTGGATTGTTAATATCAACTAAAGGCATTACCTCTCCATTATAAGAGAAGGAAAACGTGGATTGTTAATATCATTATATAACTGTTGTGTAAGTAGCTCAGACTTAAATAACTACCACACTTTTTTTTGGGATGTTGAAAATGATTACTGCATACTATATTTATAAACACAAGAAGATGTTTGTAAACAAAACATCAGCAGTGACCACTGGGTAAATATATACAAAGAGCACTGATATTAGCGACCAGAGACATTTGATTGACAGAGAACGTTTACATCATTAAAGAGAATGGCATCCAACCCCAGCAGATTAAAAAAAAAGGAGGCAAAGAAATCTTGCAGAACAAATGTCTGCACAGAATCTACACTCACTGAAGGTAGAAAACATTTGATCAAGACCGACACTAGTGCAGAAAGGAAAAACCAACAAACGCTACCCCACCACAACAACATATAACCGCAATTTTGGGTTGCCTCCTCTGCCACAAAATTAGAGGCAAAAATGATTGTAGAAATAGAGTAGAGAAGAGAAATCTTATCCTTCATCCAAAACCCAGAAGCAAATGCACCACATTCATTAACAAAATTACCGAAAAAAAAAAAAAGATTCTACCATTCCGGTATTCTATGCACAGGAATCCTACAAGTTTGCAAAAGCCCAAAAAAAACAATCAAAGTTGAACAACCATACTAATAGGCGATGCAAGGCCATCACAGATGCTCTCAGCAAGGTCGTTTTTCTCAATGGCCTCTGGGAAATCTTTGTCCACCATTTTCTTGACATTGGGCATGGGCTCACCACTCCTGATGAGAAAATCATGTAGGAAGCAGGTAATCAAAATCACATGCGATAGAATATCGAGACTCGCATTTGTGGGGAGCACCAAGCAGGTGCCATTGGCTCTTGAGGATCCTGAACCATCTGTAAATGACATTATGGGCATATTCATGAACAGAATTTTTAAAGCTCCTGCATAGGAGTTAGGCCATTACCAGGATACGGTGTTAGTAGCCATAACTAGAGCGGACAGCTTTGGTTACCGATAACATACTTTGGTGGGTAGAAAAAATGTTCAGCAACGTTGCAGGGTGTCCCTACAATAGCTAGCCTGTGGTTTCTCATGAGTGTAGAGCAGCGTTGCAGGAAGAATTGTAGGGAAAATCAAGGAACCGGCCTAGCCATACCCTGCCTGTTTTCTCACTCTTTCCATTCGACATTGTTAGCAATTGTGTTTTTCACTAAGGAAAAAAAAAAACAATTCTAAGTTATCAACCTAGACGGAGCCGAGCTTTTCATTGGTGCTTGCGGATAAGATCCAACTCAAATTGGAAACTGGTCTAAGTTCAGCGTTGAACAAAGTAGTTGTCTGATCAATTTGGAATTTTACTTTTTTTCATTATTAATTTTTTAAAATAATTAATACCAATCACATGACCAAAAACCCAAAAGACATGGCCATCAAACTGTGAGGAAACAATGTAAAGAGGTCAAGAGGGAAGACCAATAAAAATCTTATAATATTTTTTAAAAACTACCTAATAGTCTTTTTTAAAAACTACCTAAAAATAAAAAAAGATGTCAAGGCCCCATGTGGTACATGGGAAATGTCATATTCAACATTTATTCCTCAAACTTGGAGTTGCATGTAAGTGCAAGGATACCAACATCAATAAAAATTTAAAAAGTACAAAAATATGTAGAATATGAAAGATAAAAAAAGATCACAAAATTGTGACATAAAATGAAGTTCACAAGTAAACTATAATGTTTTAATTATGATTAAAATAATCACATAATCAAGAAGAGTAACTAATCATGGGCCATCCTTTCATACCATCATGTTTTAATCAATATTCAAAGCATAAACTTTATAAATTATAATTTAAACTATATACATATTATAATTTATAAGTAATACTTCATTCCCAATCATCTCACAAGTACAAGTCATTTGTATAGAGGACATATTTGAGAATAGAACTTAACTTTATGAAGAGCACATGTTTCTTTAGATCATGGATATCATAACTTTTGGATTTTTCTTTAGGTTTTTTATTTTTAAATTTTGTATAGAAAAAATAAAAAAGGGTAATGAAAAGGTGCAAGGGAAAATGTGATGAATAGAGGGAAAAATAGGAAAAGGCATGATATGATACTTTCTTCTTTCTCTTTTTTTATTGTGTTGTTTTTGGGAAATGGATCAAAGGGGATGAAAGGCTAGGGTGAGGATTGCTATTGGACCCATCACATTTAAGAACTTATTACACTATCAATGAACATGGTCCTTTTTTAAAAAAGAGAACTTTGCTCATGGTATACATTATTCTTAAGGTAGGAATTCCAACATGAATTTGGCTAATCAGCTACATTGCCAATGAACATGGTCCTTTTGGAAACTTTGCCCATGGTGCAGTTCAACCCTCAGGCATGTGCCTTTAATTATAAGCTAGATGACATCATAGTAGTTCTTTTGGGTGGCTAAGGGTTCTCAAGTGGAGAAAGACTCACTTTATCATGTTGCTCATAGGATAGCCATGAATTATCACACTTGAGGCTAAAATGTTTGAGAAGAAAAAGGAAATTTCTAAAGTATTATGACTAACCATTCTTCAACCTCACATGTCCTGCATTTATATGACCATGATAATAATATGATAAGTTAGCATAAATCCCATTTTCCATAATCCAACATGACTAATAAAACTAATAGCTTGAAAAAGATTGGGAGAAATCATAGAATTATTGAAATTTATCATATAAAGAAGATTTTATACAATGATGAGCAGTGAGGTATCCCTATGCTCAACCATACGAATATGAGCATCCATGCACGATCTAGTTGAATTCCAAGGACTAAGTGCTTATGCACCTTTGTGGAACAAGAATGGGTTGATCAATCGTTGTCTTCCCAAGATTACTTGTATGTCACGATTGTATGGTTAAGTAAACTTGAGGCATATGATTTTTATACTTTTTTGTGTTTTTATGTCCTGCTACTCATAAGGGAGGAGAGAGATAACTAAGTAATTAATTTGATTTGACTACTTGTTAACTAGGCTCTAACTAATCCTAACACCAGTATCTGTTTTCACTTGTCGTACACATCTTGAACCAGTGCAACACTACTGGGATTACCAAACACTAATCGTTACTAGGTTACCAAGTGTTACATGCATGCTTGAAGTGATCGTATTGTGTGTGCTTACTTAGGAGAGTTGTAGGGTGAGAGAGAATCATTAATTAAGTAAGGAAAGCATTAAGTAACAATAATTAACATTAATTAATCTATTCTGAATGTTGCAAGGTTTATCACAAAGTTCTTCTTTATTGCCATACACAAGGTGTGCTCAAGTACACAATGCTCGAATAAAGATCTGTTCACTTTATGACTCCTACTGTGGGTACATAGAAATAATTCTAACTCTGAGAGGGAGAAAAGGCAAGAGTTTGGGTAAGGGACTAAGACTAACTATACAAACCAAGTGTGCCCGCCTCTTATTTATAGGCAATGAGGCAGTCCGCGATATCACATATGTGATATTGCATGGAAGGCCACCATATTGTGGATGCGATATCGCATCTCATCATACCCCCACAACTGAATGAAAACTCATCCTTGAGTTCCTTACAAAATATTGGGAAGGTATGGGATTATTAACTGAATGATAACTAACAGTGACAGGGAATAACAGACTCAAAGTGCCCGGTGAACGAATCGGTAAACATATTACAACATTGGTATTCACGTCCTTTGTGGTGAACACTATACATGGATGACATCCAAACCTTCACTTGACAGCTTGAAGAGAAAGAGGGAGAAAATAAAATGAGGCGTGTTATTGCCAATGCCAAGATTGCACCCTCTGTTATTTATCCATAGCCACGTGACCAGACTTGTTCCTGGTGTAAACATTCCAGCTCCATTCCATCCTTAGTGCATCCTCCTATTCTCGTCCATAGTTCATGTAATCACCATCTACGCACACAACACAGTCACGAATGAGCAAGGATAAGTAAACCACACTGCAATTGATACCTTTCCTCAATATAAAGAGCATTGGCTGGGTTGTGGTTATGGCAGAAATTGGGTTACAGGTTTATTATTGATAAGTACCCAAGGTGTAGAGGTTAGGCAAGTAGTAGAATGGAGAAACTGAAAAATTTTTGCCAAGGCCCCCACGACTAAGAGTGAACCTCTGGTAGCAATAAGATGGAAAAATATAAGGAACAAGAAAGATGGGAAAAAATAACAATGGCAACACCAATAAAGTGAATGTTAAATATGGGGATGAAACGAGAAATGGTGGATTGTAGAGAATGTTTAAGGAAAAGAACTTAACAATTGCACCAAAAAGGAATGCCAATGGGGCCTCCCCAAAGCAGGTTCATGCCCTTTATGCCCTAACAAACCCACAAAACAAAGAGTGTGTAGGCTCTAGGAGTGTCATTTGGAAGCAAGAGTTACAAACTTACCCACAAGAGTTTACCAAGGAAAAACAATGCATCAACCAAGATATGGACTAATCATAAAATCGGCAATGAGGTGGAAAATGGAAAGAAAGATGGAGAGTAGAAATGGAATGGAATCCCAAGAGCAAAGTTGTGTAAAGTCCCTTGTGTATGTCATGGTTAATGTGACTGAGTAGAACTCATTCCAAATTTGGACTCAAACCAACCACACTCAGTGACCTCACATCAATACACTTGGGCAATCCATCCTCTTGAAGTAACAAGAATGCCTCCACAAAGAGTCATAGAGTGAGATGGAGAAGCAGGATGTGAGAAAGGGCCTTAGTTAGAGGGAACTTTAAAGCATGGGTAACATGTCTTTCCAATGCCATAACTAGTTCTTGTAGCCCATATTGCTTTATTATGTCTAAGGGGTGTGCTTTGAATTTCCACTTTTATTTATTATTATTATTATTATTATTTACATGAGAACCACACCATGCAAAGACTTATTTTTACTCACTAAGCTTCTTAATATTTGAACAATGGTAGAATGGCAAAAAACCCAAGAAAAATCATCCAAGGACCCAAGAGAATGGCCAGCACAAATGCATCGAATCCTTGGACCGGTTACCTAGGTGTGTGTCAATTGTGCTTAGCCATGCTCTTCCCATTATGATTGGGAAGTTCCCCTTACCATTATTCACTTGAATTACTAGGAAGTTGGCTAGATACGACCACCCACAAATAGTGGTGACAATGTCCTCTACTAGTCCCAATGGGATAGTGATGGACTGGTCAACCAACTCTAAACGAATGTTACTCTTTTTTAGCGGAGGAAGGTTCCAGGCCTTGTACATTTCTTGAGAAATTGAGTTGATACTAGAACCTGAATCCAAAAGAGCTTTGCACTGCTCATTTCCAACAATTTGTAGATATATCAGAAGACTCCTAGGATCAGAGAATTTCCTATGAAGATGACCAACTTTTATCCAATCGGTGACAACATGAGTTAACATGACCGTATGCGTTGAGTGTAGTTTTTGGATTGAAGTGAGCTCCGAAGCTTCAAGTGATAGTGAGGCAGTTGAAGAATTAGCTGCTTGTGGTTGCAAGGGCTTAGTTGGACTATTAGTTCTAAAGAAAGGTATTTTTTTTCATGCGGTTTTCAGAACCAACAGTAGGTTGAGGGTTAACAGCCCTTGTGGTGTTATGTTGCTATGGCTGGGTAGGGATTTCACCCTACATAACTGGAGCAAGTGGTAATGGATTTAAGGGTGGAAGAGGTGTAGCCGGATGAGTAGGATGATATGTTTGTGGAACATCGCCCCTAGGAGAAGGAGTCCTATAATACTCATGAGCTTGGTAGTGATATTGAAAAGTAACGTGACTAGTAGAGTCATGTGGAGAGACTGGCTACTGCATGTAATATTCATACGGGTCAGGTTGCCAGTAAGGATACTATTGCCTTGGTGGTCACATTCCCCATGATTGTAGGTGCTAACATTGTTGATACTGCTTAATCGGTTGTGGTGGAGTTCCACTTGGATAATGCGTTAAGGGTTGGTGGAACTATCTTGAGTTACCTTGAAGATAAGGTAACCTTCTAGGTGTTTTCCTTTTGTTTAATCATGGGTTGAGTGCATACACCCCAGACTTCTATAGATGTGAGATTATAGGGAAACATCCATTAGGATGGTCATATTGGCATATCTCGCATCCACTATCATTGTCTGTATCCAAATCCACAACCTCTTCAATGATGGAAACTTTGCCCTTACCCTTGTTACCTGCATATTTTGCTTCTCTCTTTTTTCTCTTTTTGCGATTACTACCTTGCTTTCTAGACTCTTCTACTACTTTAAGAATGGTTTGAAATCTATTATCTAGGGTGTCCCACATTTGGTCTATTTTTGCCAATACTTCTGATGCAAGTTTTTGAATGGGAAAAATTTTCCTATTCATCATCTCTTCAAGTGGTGACTCTTCTTCATCCTCACAAAATCTTACTCCCTTCTTTCGAAGGGAAGGATCTGTATTATATTCCTCCGCACTCTCCTTTATTCATAACTCACCTTTCTCTTTAGCAACTTGCTTTAATAATCTTTGTACTTGATGGGTCCTAAGCTTGGATAGTCTTCCTTTGGCATAAGTCCCAAGGGTTCTTCACATTTCATGCCTAAGTTGATCCCTCTATGAATAACCATCGTTGGGACAATGATGTAATAGTGCACAATATCAGCCCATGGCAGCATCCAAGGGTTCATGTCCTCCTTATTACCAGCTTTCGCAGGTTGGAAACTCAGGAGTACGTTTGGTACTTATTTTTGAATAATTCTAACATGGTACTTCACCTACAAATGGATTATACTTCTAAGGACCGGTACTAGCTTTCCTCTTCTTTGATTAGCATCTGTGGAAACAACTTTAATTTTTGCCATTTGTTTTCTATGTTTTGTAAGGCACATGCATCATGAAATGCTTGCAGATGATTTTGAGGATCAACATTGTATCCCTCTTTAGATTGTGGGATATTGTTCATGTCTAATCTCTTGATCCTACTATCCTTTTGGTGCCTTGTTGGGATCCTAATAGCCTCAGTTATGTCTAACATACTTCAAGTAGCAAGTAGGGGTTCATTGTGATCATCTCGTCTGTGGCATCTATGATGCCCATGTTGTTCCCTACTCCCCCTTTTTTCACTGTGTGTTTCTCTAGAGTGCCCTCATCCCCTTTCTCGACTATTTTATCTATGACTCCTGTTTCACTTACCCTTATCCTCATGGTCTTTTTTTTGTGACTACATCCATATCCTAAAGGAGAGGGTGAAGGAGATGATGAAGGTGAAGAAGAAGGAGGATCGTCACCACGATGGTGCCTGCTTCCTTCGCTTCAGTGGTCACAGCCTCGATTATGGTTACAATCAGAATGTCCATCTTTGTCATGTGTTCATGTTCATTTTTTAGACCCTTTGTGTCTATTGGTACCAAAATCTAGGTTATGGATAGTTGAGTAAAGATTTTGATACACAGCCCCTTGACCAAAGTCAACGGGAGGAACATCATTGTGTGGGCAACTGCTTGAGGCAAGTTCACCACCCTCATTTTCGCTTAGGACATGTTTGATGTTCTACGACAGATTTCCCTTCATGGATTCATGACATCTCTCCTGTTGTAAATCCCTTTGATACTATGCTTTCATGGATCGATACTCTCTAGAGTCATGATCATGCACAACGTACTCTTCCTGTAAGTGTTGCATGCCAATTCATGTGAGATCATGAAAAAGCATGCCCAGGATAGAGCAATCAGGAGGTAACACTATGTTACCTTCTAAATCTTGCTAATGCAGTTGTTCATCCTGGTGGAGGATAAAGGTAAATTTCAAGACATATTCATCAGGATGAACATATACCACACAAAATTGTTGAGGGATTAGCAAATTATCATGTGTACTACGCCTTCGATTGTTCCCTATATTAGACCTAGGTAATGAAACACTTTAGTATGAAGAAGGAGACATGATTGTCTATTCAGTGTGCAATGTATTATTATTTATTATTTTTCTTTAACCAACCCCAAGGGTTCGTTCGAACGATCTGAAAGATTTTCTATGTTCTAGTTAGCGCACAAACAACAAAATCCTTGAAAACAGTGTCAATGATGAGCGATGAGGTGTCCCTATGCTCAACCATATGAATACGAGCATCCATGCATGATTCGGTCGAATTCCAAGGACTAAGTGCTTATGTGCCTTTGTGGAACAAGAATGGGTTGATCAATCGTTGTCTTCCCAAGCTTACTTGTATGTCACGATTGTATGGTTAAGTAAACTTGAGACATATGATTTTTATACTTTTTTGTGTTTTTATGTCCTACTGCAAATAAGGGAGGAGAGAGATAACTAAGTAACTAATTTGATTTGACTACTTGTTAACTAGGCTTTAACTGATCCTAACACTAGTATCCGTTTTCACTTGCTGTACACATCCTGAACCAGTGCAACACTACTGGGATTACCAAATTCTAATCGTTACTAGGTTACCAAGTGTTACACGCATGCTTGAAGTGATCATATTGTGTGTGCTTACTTAGGAGAGTTGTAGGGTGAGAGAGAATCATTAATTAAGTAAGGAAAGCATTAAGTAATAGTAATTAACATTAATTAATCTATTCTGAATGCTACAAGGTTTATCACAAAGTTCATATTTGTTGCCGTACACAAGGTGTGCTCAAGTACACAATGCTCGAATAAAGATCCGTTCACTTTATGACTCCTACTGTGGGCACAAAGAAATAATTCTAACTTTGAGAGGGAGAAAAGGAAAGAGTTTGGGTAAGGGACTAAGACTAACTATACAGACCAAGTGCACTTGCCTCTTATTTATAAGCAACGAGGCAGGCCGTGATATCACATATGTGATATCGCATGAAGGCCACGATATCGTGGCTCATCAATAAGGAATAATATGGTATAACATGAATAATATATAAAATGTTTTACTTATATTATTACTAAATGATGTTATGATGATTGAATGCCTAGCAACTCAAATGATCATAATTGATAAGCATCAAAATGTTGCATCAACAAGGCCTCGTTTACGTGGTGTTGCCCCATCGACGAGGCTGCATTGACATAGAATTTGCTACATTTACAAGGCTATGTCGATGTAGCATTTACTATGTCTATGGGGCCCTATGATGTAGTACTATAGAAATAACTATAAATATGAGCTCCCAATTGTGTTTATGGATTTTAGAAGTCATAGTAGTACCAAAGCTCTTGCAGTTTGTCCATTTGAAAGTTAGAATATTTTTCTTAGTGCCCACAGCAAGAGTTAGAAAGTGTATGGATTTTTATTTGAGCACTATTATACTTGAAACACACCAATGTGTACAGCAATAAAGATGAGCCTTTTAATCAAACCTTGTAGCTCTTAGAATAGATTAATGATTCATTTATGCATTTATTGTCTTCATTAATTATGCCATTAATTAAGTTAAATTAAGCTAAATTAGACCTTAAGATATTAGTTAATTAATTAAGCTAAACAAATTAAGTACATAAGTACGATTTCTTTGAGCATAAACACGTATTCGCTTGGTAATCCCAGCAACATTATTGCTTGGTGCACCTAGTAGCATAACACTTGGTAATCTAGTAGTGGATACGTGGGTCTAGGACATATACAGAAAGTGGGATTGAATGCTTATGTTAGGACTAGTTAGAGGCTAGTTAAGTAGTTAAATTAGATTAGTTATTAAAGCACTTCATCTCTTTACTTTAAGTACCCAAAACCATAAAATATAAAACAATAAAAATCATATGTCTTGATTACACTTAACCATACCTTTGTACATCATAAGTGTAATTGGGAAGAAAATGAATGATCTTAGGGCAAGGTTCATTTTCTAGAAGACTAGTGTACTAGAAACTATAGAGTCTGCAAAATTTGATTGGATCATGCGTGAATGCTTCATGATTTGTATGGTTGAGCGTAGGAGTACCTTAACTGCTCATCATTGGTGCCATTGCTGGGGACTCTGTTTGTTAAAATGTGCACTATCTAGGATTAGTGAACATTATTAATATCATTGGATGAACCTAAGGTCAACATCCCTCTCACATGACATATAATTATAAAAGCACATTAATATTTTATTTGTTTGCAAAATGTCTTCTTCTTCTCGTAGGCATGAAGATGTCAAATCACCAATCCCACAACAATGCAGGTGGTATATACTCATCTAGATGAGTATGTGCCTAATGTCACCTTCATCTTGCATGAGGATGAGAAACTGCGATGGCATGATATGGAGGGCAACATCGTAATGCCCTTTAATCAATCTATGCTCGTGATGTTGCTTCAAACTCTTACGAAGTTAGGCATCCATGATTTTCAAGAGGAATACATTATGAATGGTTATGAAATGAGGGACTACCATCTCACTGACACACAACATAGGAGAGATTAGCACCAGGAGAAGCATCATGAGGCTATGAAGGGAAAAAATTTCACCAATTCCTTATTCCTACTGAACCAAGATGATAATAAGGGTCCTTTCTTTAAAGGCTCTCAACATGAAAATTCTCCATGCCTGGTTACTAATGATGGGAGTGTAAACTTGAATCTACATTCTATTATCAACATTCTAGGTTCAGGAAAAGATGGTAGGCAAGGCAGGAGCTTAAGAAAGCATCAAGATAATAAGAAATTTGATGAACATGGCCATGACAATCAAAGGGAAGTTGGTAGATACCATGGTGGTGGTAGTCCTTCTCCTTCTTCATCATCTTCATCTACATCCTCTTCTTCTAGTTCTGAGAGATGCTACAGAAAGAATAACCATGATGGAGGTGCTTAATGGGACAAAAATACTAATCACTAAGCCCATAATGAACGAAGGGGTAATAAAGGACATCATCTACGAAAACAAAATAATAATGATGATGAGCCTCTATTGGCAACTCAAAGTATGCTTAACATTGTAAAGGCAGTTAAGATTCCAACTAAGCATGTGAAAGATAGTCAAATCAAGCACTTAGACATGAACAATATCCCAAGATTTGAGAGGGGATATAACTTTGATCCATAGACACATCTATAAGATTTTCATGATGCCTATGCCTTGTAGAACATTGAAAATAATTAGCAAAAACTTAAAATCTTCCCCAAGACACTCATCAAGGAAGCTAAAAGCTGGTACCAATCCTTGGAGTTGGAATCTATATGCTGATGGAGTATAATGCTTGAGCCATTCAATGATAAATACCAAACATACTCCAAGGTGTCTAATTTGAGAAGGCAAATCCAAGGTTGGAAATAGGGAATATATGAACCCTTTAATATCATCATGGGTAGACATTATTCTCTCTTACATTGATGCCCTTGATCATGGTTATTCTCAGAGGGAGAAACTCCACCACATTATAGATGAGCTTAGAGTAGAAACTAAAAGAACTCTTGGGATTTATGCCCAAGGGAGACTATCCAAACTAAGAGCTCATTACATACAAAGGTTGATAGAGTAGGTCACAAAAGAAGAAGGTGAGTTTCAAAAAATGGAAAGTGTAGAAGAGTATAATAGGGACCTTTCCATTAGGAAAAGGAAAGTCCAATTCTGTGATGAGGAGGAGTGATTACTTGATGAAGTGGTAAACCAGGAAAACCTTGCCTATCCAAAAATCTATTTTTGATATTTTGGAAAAGGTTAATAAATTATGGGACTCTTTGGATAAAAAATTCCAAACTACTATGAAGATTGCTAAAGCATCCAAAGAATAAAATAGTGATCATAATTGTAGGAGGTAGAAAAAAGCTAAACATGCCTACCAAAGAGATAAGGGCAAAGTCACTATAGTAGAAGAAGTTATGGAGACAGAATCTAATGATGATGTTGGATGTTACATCTATCAATATGAACATCCTAAAGAATGTTTCCTTGTGATATCACACTTACAAGAGTCTGGGGTGTACACACTGAATCCTTGACTAGCACATAGGCAAACATCTAGATGATTGCCTTATCCTCAAAGCAATCTAAGGCAGTTCCACCAGTAATAACAAGCTTACTATCCAAGTGGAGCTCCACCACAACTGTATGAGAAATACCAATAGTGACACCAACCATAGTCATGGGGAATGCCACCACCAAGACAGCAGTACCCTTACAGGTAATCAAATCCATACAACTACTATGTTCAACAACCTGTTTCTTCATGAAACTCTACAAGCCATGCCTCATTCCAGCATCATTATTACCCTCCAGAAAACCATTGAGCACATTCACCATCTACTTGAGGGGAGCACCCATATACTTACCACCCTCTACATCCATCTACACACATCCCTCCACCCTCAACCTAGCTACCTCTTGCTTCATCCATGCAGGGTGAAATTCACCCACAACCATAGTAATGAAATGCTATGAGGGTTGTAAATTTACAACCAGCCTTCTAGCTAAGTGGTTTGGATAATCAATCTAGGAAATGACCATTTTTCTAACCCAATAGTCCTCCGAAACCTTCACAACCTAATGTGGTTTTTTGTCCTATATCTCCAACACTCTCATCCTCCGCATCAAACACATTTGAGCATTCTTCAAACCAAAAGCAACCTTATATTTACATTGTGTTGTTAACTCATGCTATTTTCAATTGGATCAAGGTTGGCAATCTTTCCATGAAAAGATCTAACCTAAGATGTCCTCTTATTTATTTTTAGATCATTGGACATGAGCCATCCAAGGCTCTTTTTGATTCTAGTTCTGATGTCAATCTCATCTTCCATGACATGTGCAAGGCCTAGAACCTACCACCTCTCAAGGAGAGAAATATCTATCTACAATTGGCAAACCAATCAATCATGGTCCCTTTGGGATTAGTTGAGGTAATTGTAATCATAGTTTGTGGGTGATCCTATCTTACCAATTTTTTGGTGATCAAGGTTGAAAACTGCAAAGGAGACTTTCCTATCATTATGGGATGGGTGTGGTTAAGTAATGTTGATGCATGAATGGGCATCAGGGACCTCTCTTTGGAAATCTCCAAGGAAAATGAGTTTGGATGACTAGAGAAGAAGCATTTTTCATGCATCATGTACAATGATAATGGATGCAATTGTGTGCAAAAAATTTGGTCCATTAAAAGTATGTTCATCAAAGCATGTAATCAGTGTGCATAGGAAATAGGTATCCAAAGGTACTTGTACATAGCAACCACAAAACAAGAAGCCACCTAGTGGCTAACAACTAAATTTGACAGTAGCACATTATGCATGGAACCAACTGAGAACTTGAAATGTGCCTATGTCAAAGGCATGAATGAACTTGAGCAAGTTCATTACCAAATCTCTAATGATGAAGATGATGATACTTGTTGGGGAGAGTTGGTAATGCCTAATAGTTTTAAGTAGAAGCCCCTAGAATTAAAAACTCTACTAGTCAGCAATGAATATGCATTTTTAGATAATGGAAAGCTGGTTATCATCAATGAAAATATTGCTCCTGAATAAAAAGACAAGCTATTGTAGGTGGTTAACAAATGGCCAACAACCTTTGCTTGGTCATATCCTGTGTTGCCTAGAATTGATCCATGGGTATGCCAACATCGTATTGATACCAACTTAGCCATGAAGCCAAGAAGGCAACCACAAAAGTAGCTAAATCCCAAGTTAAAGTAGATCATCCAAGAGAAAATGGAACAACTCCTCAAGGTAGGGTTCATCTATCCCATTGCAAATAGTAAGTGGGTTAGCCCACTTGTAATTATGCTAGAGAAAGATGGCAAGTGGTGGGTTTGCATCAACTTTAGGCTATTGAATATGGAAACATTTAAAGATCACTTTCCATTACCATTTATGAACCAAGTGTTGGATATCATTTCTGGGCATTTCTATTATAGCTTCTTAGATGGTTATAGTGGCTATAACCAAATCCAAATTGTGCCAGAAGATTAGGCCAGGATAACATTCATGAGTCTTTGAGGAAATTTTGCATATTGTAAGATGCCATTTTGTCTATGCAATACCCCTACAACATTTCAATTCTTGTTCATTAGTATTTTTCAATAGCAGACTGGTAGTAGGGTAGAAGTCTTTATGGATGACTTCTTTACCTATGAGGCTACATTTGAGGAAGCCCTAGACAGCCTTGAGTAGGTACTAAAAGATGTGTTAAAACAAACCTTAGGCTCAATTGGCAAGAAAGCCATCTAATGGTATAGGAGGGCATAGTAGTACTAGGGCATTGAATTTCACAAGAGGGGATGGAGATAGACTTGGAAAAGATAAGGGTCATCCAAGGAATCACATGCCAATCAAAGATAGTCAAAGACATCTGATCATTCCTTGGACACACTAGCTACTACTGACTATTTATAGAGAATTTTTATAAGATTGCAAGCTATTGGTTGAGCTTAAAAAGAAAATGCTCCATTTATCTGGACCAAGAAGTGCAAATATGCATTCCAACTATTTAAAGAAAAACTCATAGAAACTCCAATTCTACGTGCATCAAACTGGTTCATATTATTTCATATAATGATAAATGCATCTAATTATGCCTTGGGAGCCATGATTATGTAGTTGGATGATAAGAAACATCCATATTACATTCACTACATGACTTGAAGCATTGTTAGTGCATGGTTGAATTACACCACAATTGAGAAACGGAGTAATGACAGTGGTGTATGCTCTCGAAAATTTTAGGCACTATGTGCTTGGCTATAAGACATTTGTACACATAGATCACAGTGTCATCTACTTCCTAATGAATAAGCCAATGGTGAGTTCCTATATCATATGGTGGCTTGTGATCTTGCAGGAAGTTGATCTCACAATGGTAGCTCAAAAAGGGACTGAGAATGTGGTCATTGACCATCTCTCTTGATTAAGATGGGATAACAAAGAGAAGGAGAGCCAGCTCTTTGATTAATTTCTAGATGAACTCCTCTTTACAGAAGAAATAATTGACCAAGTGCCCACAAAAAAAATGGTATAATAGCATCCTCACTTACCTTCTTACTCAGGAGATGCCACAAGATCTATACTATACAAAGAAACAACAGTTTCTTCATCGGGAAAAATACTTCATGGAAATAAATAGACACCTTTACAAGGTGTGCACTGATGGCCTGGTTCATTGGTATGCCTTTGATGTAGATCAACTACATGTTCTCTATGATTCTCATGAAGGCCCTTATGGAGGCCACTATTCAGGGAGATGCACAACCATAAAAATCCTGATGGCAGGTTACTATTGGCCTACAATCTTTAGGGATGCCCACTAGTTTGATCTTGTGAACACTATCAATAAGATGGTGGGATGATCACATGAATGGAGAGTTCTTAATAGTGGATTCAGCCAATAAAATCCTTTAACATATAGGGCATTGACTTCATGGGTTGCATCACACCCATGTTCAATGGAAAGGTGTATATCATCATAGTAGTTGACTATTGCATCAAATGAGTAGAAGAAAAAATCATCATTGACTGTACATCATCCATTGGTAATCAATTCATACAAAAAAATGTTGTAAACAAATTTGGGGTGCCACGTGCATTGATTTTTAATAATGGAACCCATTTTATAGGTGCAACTTTTTGATAGTTGATGCAACGATTGGGGGTTGAACATAAATCAACAACACCTTATCACTCCCAAGCCAACGATCAAGTAGAGGTAACTAACGAGGAGATCACAAAGATTCTAACAAGAAGTATTAACAAATATAGGAGAGACTAGAGCATAAAACTTAACGATGCCCTTTGGGCCTACCTCTCAACATGGAAACTCCTTATTAGCTATTCTTCCTATGAGTTAGTGTATGGGAAGCTTCTAATGCTTCTAATTCAATCTGAGCTTCGTACACTCTCAAAAGCCTATGATCGAGACCTTGACCTAAGCCTAACATAAAGGGAAAGATTGATAAAACTGAATGTGCTAGATGAAAATTGATTAGTGACCCTATCTTTGAATGAAGTACACAAGACATTCAACAAACAATGTCATGACCTTAAAATATGGAAAGTGAAATTTCAATCGGGAGATAAGATTCTCTATTGGAACCCCACACATATACCAANTGTCATGACCTTAAAATATGGAAAGTGAAATTTCAATCGGGAGATAAGATTCTCTATTGGAACCCCACACATATACCCAAAAAAAAAAAAAGTTCTAAACATTGTGGGAGGGACCTTATATAATTGATCAAACCTTTCCCTCTAGGGCCATGTTAATCTACAAACTTGAGAGCCCACATAGAAAGCATTTGGTGAACATCCAACAAGTGAAACCTTTTCTAGAGCCAAGATGAGAAAGTGCAATAGATACTTTAATGGATGGACAACCATGCTCAATTTTTCAAATCTTCTCCTTCCAACTTAGTCATAAGGGAGATGGTCATCCATGCTAATCATCCATATGGCTCTTCAATTTTTTTATTTTTTGTTTTATAAATTCTTGTTTTTACAATTTATTTATTTTACACCTTTTTGATTTTAAAATCTATTTCCTATTTTACACCATTTTTTGTTTTACACCATCGTTAGTACATTTAAATATTTCTTGAATATTTTACACTTTCTTATATATTTTACTGTGTTTTGTTTAAGTATAATTTTCAAATTTTTGCTAACAAATGTACTTTGTGCCAATAGGACACAATGGTTCTCTAGCTATTACTAATGGTGCTTTATGCTTTATGTTTTGTTTGCTAATTTCTAGTTTCTATTTTCTAATTTTTGTATCAATGGATTAGTCATGGTTTCTTTTTCATGAAATAGGTAGTGTGTCCATGACATCCACCCATTCATAAACTCTATGATTTTCCTTGTTTTGAAAGTTTGAAATCCCTTTCATTAACTAAAATTTTAATAAATTGGTGACCTTGGTATTTTTTAGAAATGGGAAGGATTCAAAGTTTTGTATAGGGTGTGATTTCAAGGGGATTTAATACTCTTTGTACTCTTCTACTTACTTGGATGCTTAAGTGTTTTTCATAGACTTCTTACCATTCCATGTCATTCAATAATAGAAAGTCAAATAAAGTCTTTGTATGGTGTGGTTCCCATCCAAAAAGAAAAAAAAAAGATGATCGGAATTCAAAGCACACCCCTTAAATAACCAAACGAGCTACAAGAACTGGTTATGGGAATAAAAAGACATGTTACCCATGCCTAAAGATCCCCTCTAACTAAGGCCCTCTCTCACTTTCTACTTCTCTTTTCTTCTCTTTATGGAATGGTGGTTATTCTATGGAAGTACTCGTGTCTCAAGGGGGTGGATTGTTCTTGGAGTGGTGATGCAAAATCATTGAAAGAGGTTACTTTTGGTCTAGACTAAGGATGGATCTTCTCAGGTCGTTTTAAACATAAATCCACAAGGGACTTCTTATGACCTCAATTTGGAATTCCATTCCACCTTCTCATCATCCATTTATGCTGACCATAATTCACTTAGCTGTTGGTGTCCATGTTCTTGATTTTGTGTCTTAGTTTGAAGTCCTTAAATTATTTGGTAATATCTTTTGGGTTTTGGTCCTTAACTTCCATTAACCATTAATCACCTATGGGGCCGACAAACTCCTTCGGTTAAGGTTATGCAAGGGAAAACAAGACATGTGCTTGTTATGGGAGGGATCCACTTGCATATCTCTTGGTTGGATTTGTTAAGTACCTTATCCTTAGACATTCTTGCCTTCAAAATCTTTCGTACACCCATCTTTTCCATCACACCATGTGCTCCTTTACATATTATATTCATTAAACATGTTCTCTATCAAATTTTTTTAATTTTTGAGCATTTAAAAATCCTATTTAATGATTTTATCATATTCCTGGATTTTCTAGAATTTTATGGACCCCAAATTCATTGAAAAATTCTTTGTATTTTTTTGAGATATTCAAATTTGAAAACTTTTACCTGTGGGCCTTGTATATAGGGCCCCGTCAATGGAGTGGATCCATATACAAGGCCCTATATATGGGGCTTGGTTAACATAAGGAAAAAATAGTATATATATATATGCATGACCCCACTTGAAACATTTTACATTTTCTCACAAACACCAGGGCATGTTTTCAAATTTTCAAAGCAGAGAACCTTCCAGAGCTCATAACTTCCTAATTGTTTATCCAAATCACATCGTTCTTTGACCTTGTAGCTCCTGGAGGTAAGCTCTTTGTCGTGGGGGACATAAATGTGCCATTTTTGATAGAAACGTTTTGCCATTTTTCTAACTCCCACAAGGGTTTAACTAAGAAATCAACTCTTAAATACCAAATTACAAAAGTTAAACCTTTCCAACAAGCTCCAGTGACATTTACAATAATAATTAATAAAATAATCAATTTTCCATGGTCCAACTGAAGTCAAAGTGTACCTAACTAATAAGAAAAGGTATTCAAATATTTAAAGTTACACATTATATCTACTAATCCATGGATGTTGTGACTACAGATGGCACCAAAGGGAAAGAACATGTAGGAAGTAGGATTGTCTCAACCCAAGAAGAAATGACCTAGAATAGGAAGAGGCCAAGAATAGGCCCAAGAAAAACCACTTGCAACCCAAGCCATAGGTCCTCTTAGAGAAGAGGCAGAAGTGTAATCTATCATATAGATTTCAAAATCAATAACAACAACAGAACACTCTCATTGGGATGATGCACTAGCACCATAAGTAAATCTGGAGGTAACCTTGATAGAGGTTGTCTAAATTAGATCAGATCTTGATAAGTCTAGAAAATAGTGCTTCCGGAGTTAAGCTTTGGCCTGTTCCTAGAGCAAGCACCAAAAGAAGTGCAGGACCAGCTAAAGACCTCTTCCATGTGGCCAATCATCACTTCCACTAGGGAGTGGTACCTGGGAGAGACACTCCTATTCTAGAACAACAAGCAGCCCAGATCAGTGGTAAAAATCAAGGACATCTTAGTGTCCTACTTAGTGTAGGCCATTACTATAGTGCTTGGGTTCCCAGAAATGAGGGCAAGCCTTGTTGAGATCCCAATGTAGATAGATCTTAGCATCATGAAAGGATGGGTTTAGTGGTGCTATGGTGTTGACCACAAGGAGTTTGGGGTGATCACATAGGAAAAGAAGATTCATTACAAGATTGCAGCCTTCCACCTCATTCCCATAGTGAGGCCAACAAAAATCATTGCCTTCTTTGCCCAAGCATGCACTGCTCTGAGTGGGAGATTCCCCATCAACCTTCCACAACTGATTTATCTAGAGATGGAGAAGTGGTTTAAAGAAAAATGATGAGATGTGATATGATGAGTCTTTATGTAAGATATGCAACATTGGAGCCCCAACATTGGGGCTACTAAGTGATGTCAGATACCTGATGTTGCCTCATCTAGACCTTGCCTATACATACTACACTTGGGCTTCTAGATGAGGCAATTTTTGGCTGAGAGTTTTTGCACATCTTAGAATAGTTAGTTTTTATTTTTTCTTTTCCTTTAAGCCTATTATTCCCAATGTATGCCCACAGTGTGATGTTTGTAATCATACGACACCTTTGTTCGAGTGTAATGTACTTGGACACGTTACATGACTAGTAATAAAGATCAAGATTACTTCCATCATTGTAGCATCCACTTAGCTTAATGATGAGACACGACATGCACTACGCGATATTGCGTCCCACCGCCATATCTATAAATAAGAGGCGGCACTACCTTCATTTCCCAATCCTGGCTAGTGTAACGAAGCTCTGGCAGATTGATCACTCCAGAGTTAGAATTTTTCCCCATGTGCCCACAGTAGGAGTCCTAGAGTGAACGGCTCTTTATTCGAGCAGCTTGTAACCTGAACCCAAGTTGTGTACGGCAATAAAGACGAACTTGATTGGATAAACCTTGCAGCACGTGGTTTCATTTATTGCTTTCATTTCCTGCTTTCCTAGTGC